>CM035806.1:165316870-165391870 GCA_020466095.1 Chlorops oryzae
AGCTTTCTACACTTCAGATTTATCAGAGAAGAATTTTTCTCTTAATTTAATTGAAATTTATTTCTAATTGAATGGCATTGAGAGCTCATTTTCACGGCATTCCATTGTACCTTAGCACGTAAATTTTTTTTCTCAATTATATAGGCGAGAGTTGTAGGCTATGACGGTTTTTGTTTTTAAGCAGTTCTCGCAGTTTCATTGTCATGCCTTGCCATGCTATTTACACGCTATTCGTGTAAACTTCTGAGAAGTTAAGGGGAAGCCAACAATCGCTTGAAGTGGAGAACAAATTGTCGCAATATTAGTTTCTCATAGAAATCAACACAGGTGTAATTGTCCGGCTTCGTATGGCCTATCGTGTGTGTTCGTTGATAGCGCGATGCCTTTTGCCTGCGTTTAAGTAAAGCTTGAGGCTTCAGTCTCATTCAGTGCGCGCGAGTGTTCGGTCGCCGGTTTTCGTAAGTCTCGGGTCGCGGAGTGTTTTTTTGTGCCTACGATTACATTGACTGTCGAAAAGAAGAAGTCGTTTGGCTTGTGCGTATCATCGAACAGCATCGTATACAATATGTTCGTAAGGTGAGTGACTTGTTTTTTTATTTCCGTTAAACCTGTGGTTTCCTTTAATGACGAAAATGAAAAGTCATTCTCAATTTTAATCGGCAGTTCATGCAAATCATTTGAATGGCACCATATCCGCTATGTCTTTTGTTCTCAATTTATTGAGCAGCTACTGTCGCCATCTTCGATTGTTCGAAGAGAGACAATTTGAGAAAATTTGTTCTCCCATGCTTTCCATCTATGCTGTGGTCAAACGGCTTTGTCTTTTTTGGATTAGCATTATGTATAGGTATTAGTTTCTATACATTTTGGTATGCACTCAACCCCTGCATGTACTTATGTATGTAAAAAGCACTGGTATGTAGGTATTGCAAGCTTAGCATGCATCTTTACAAATTGCTTTGTGCTAGAAACGCGTTATTTTAGTCAAAGTGAAGCTACTTTTTTGACTATATCTTAAAAACTATTAAGCTTAGCATAATGAATGTTTTTTTTAAAGTGTTGCGAAAGCCTTTGCCCGAAATTAAAAAAAAAATATAAATAAAAAAATTCCAATTTGCGAATAATAGCAATTATTTAAAGAAACTATAAAAATTTTATATAAAAATAAATAAAAAAAAATTTTTTTGCTGCTACATTTCCAGCGTAAACAATTCTTTGTCTCATTGTATGAACATTAATTTTTTCTGATAAGCCGTTTCTTTGAAATTTATCATTTGAGAAGAATCAAATTTTTCTTTTCTCAAAACTTCAAAACCCCATACGCCCAAAATATGGATCCAAAAAAAAAAAAAAATATATGATAAAGAATAGAAAAAAAATATATTTCGATCGAATCCGTTCTTGGGGGGTACACAATGTTCGTGGAATGACCCATATACATCTTACAACTTTTTAAGCAATGCGAAAGCAGTCACACGACAACGGAGTGACAAAATCGGGTGAAGTCCATCCGATGGCTAGTTTTGGGGTTATGTTCAGCAGAGGGCTCTGTGGCCATTTGATTTGAGCGTTAAATAAATTATCTTGTCATTTCAATTATGTCCGTGGTTAGTTCAACAATTTCAATTTACAATTCCCAGTTGCAAATTTTATGCTCTCCGGATTGATCATTTGAACATTCCTAAGCGAGGGGATATCAAAGACTTTCCCCATCACTTTTACACATCTACTTTGTTCGAGCATGGCCGCTTTGGGTAGGCGTTCCCTATACCTCTCATGAGCAGGCAGAAAGTGAGGTGTTCAATCCTGAAAATATGCTACTTTTTTATTTAAAAAAAAACCCTATTCTTTGAACACATCGCCTTTTCCCTGCTCAATGACTGCTAGGAGAACTAATGCCTATTGACAGTGCTTGGGATAGTTCAAGTGATGACATCGCTTACTAGAGGACTTCCCCTTATTTGCAACTGGGTTTCAATACCCCAATGTAAAATCTCTCGCATAGTGCGAATCAGTCATTCATTTCCCTGGAAAATGCACTATTTACCCGGAAAAGCAATAATAGTATGATTTTGTTTATATACCATTTACATATAGTAAATAACAGAATAAAAAATAGAATAAAGACATGTACCAAATTTGGTACGATATGCATTTAAGGCAGAGATGGGCGCACCAACACCATTGCACTTATCGCACTTGCGTATGGCGTAGTAGCAACTCGACAAAAGCACTGAGAGAAAAGTTTGCGTAGGTACGATCGGCAAGCGATAACTAACAAAAGAAACCAAGTGGGAAATTTTTAGGTTTTAATTAAATTTTTTTTTGCTTTTATCAGCTATAAATTTTATGGCACGAAAAATAATGCCTTTTCACATAATATTCAGCGCATCGGTTTGCAATGTAATGACAAATAAGACATTGAGCCTCACCGAAAGAATTTTCAATGAACAAAAATTCTTCTTCCCATTTCGCATGAAACATTTTTCTCGCTATGTATTCGCAACAACAATGCAGAACAAGTTCTCAGTACGACTGACAGCGAGCGACTGAGCGTTTTCATGATTCACGCACAAGTCGTGTGTAGCCGACTGCGCAGTTTGCAGCGCCCCGCGGGATAGCGCTCGCCCACCGCTGATTTAAGGGTTAAATCGACCTGAAATAAAGTTGCTTCAAAAGATAAAATCTTTATTTTTTCCAACAATAACAACTTTTTTAATAAAAAAAAATTCCTTATTGAAGCCGTTTTGTATGTTTTTTCTTTTGAATGAACCAATTTTCTGGTTGATTTTTTTCTCAGTGCAGGGAATTGAATTTTGGACGGTAAATTTTTGATTGAAATTTTATCAAACATTTAATCGGGTGCTCGAAAACAAACTTGAAAGGATCTTATTTAATTTTAATAGCTGTTTTGTTAATGGTTTTAAGGAAACTTTGCAATCACAAGAATACAATTTGAAATGATAGCGATTTATGCTCATTAAGGTGTACCAAGACATAATAATCGTTTACCCTACATTATTTTTTTTTTTCTAAATGGCTTTATTAGCTTAAATAGTGCCGCTGTGCACTCAAAATTTCATATGAAGTCTCTTCGAATCAAAGTCCCCTAAAAGTATGCATCGAAAAATTATGATTTTGAAAATCGTGCGTTTTCTTGAAAATGTTGCGACATAACCACGATATCAGAAATATATGGTTAATACTAACAACATAAATTTCGTTGGCTAAATTTTACAAGAAAGACTGGAAAAATACTGGGCGTTTATACTACAAGTCCACTAACGGAACAGAACGATTTGTAGTACAATCAGTGCAAATCGTACGATAGATTGTATAGTTAATGGACAGGTTCACGCAAACCCAGCCGGAAATTTTCTCATAAATGACCAAATCGTTAATTTTTTCACCAACGGATATCCAGGGGAAAAATTTGAGTACTTCTCAATTTCAATGGCATTGCCCCATCGAGAGAAGGAGCTTTTTATCGCAATTGCAATGACAATGTCATCGAGAGGAAATGTTATTAATCGCAACTCCAATGGCACTGTCATCGATAAAGGTATCGATACGACGGAGTAGATCTACTCCACTTTCGATGACCAACTCGTGACATATGCTCTTATGACTGCCAATGCCGCTTGTGTGTTAATTTCATTAGAAAGTTGGTGTATAATCAGGAGGAGTCGCGGCTCTAATGTCATGCTGAAATCATTGATTGTTTCACCGGGACATTTCCGGCTGGGAACTGTTCAAAATATGTTGGATCAGTATTGAAACATCATTTTTTTCTTCTTTGTTTGTTTTTAATATAATTTTAATACATTAATTTTATACATAGATTGCAGCTTATGTATAGTGTCCTCTTGGTTTTTTTTTTTTTTTTTTGCTGCTTTAATTGTTTGTTTCCTGTTAACTACATGTGTGACTCAAATCAATTGTCTAAACCAGTGTTGTGCAAAGCTACCGCATGCATGTATTGCGTATGTGTGTGATCGCTACACTTAAATCGCTGCTCCGTGCAGTAACGAGCCGGTAAATTTCTTAAGAAGGACTGACTTTTGACCGTTACAAATCCTACCGGTTATATTATGGCAGTTCGCTCCCTAAAATTCGGCTAGTCGGCGATCGGTTATC
This sequence comes from Chlorops oryzae, assembly GCA_020466095.1. NCBI lineage: Eukaryota > Metazoa > Arthropoda > Insecta > Diptera > Chloropidae > Chlorops > Chlorops oryzae. Next base: position 165,321,008 of record CM035806.1, read on the forward strand.
AACGGGTTGGTTTAAGGGTAGCCTGTAAATGACCCTTTCATCAACTTTAAGAAATTGCCTTTCCATTTTCCTTATTTGACTAGCCTAAGACGAGAAAAAGTTACGACAATTGACCCAGAAAGAAGCCGTTTTGCTGACCGGTCCTTCTCCAGTGACAGGCCCACGTTTAAAAGGTCAGTTGAATGCATTAGAAATGGAATTAGAGGGATCAGAATTGGGGACATGAAGGACTGGCCGAAGGCTGCACTTGAGTCTGTCCATATCACTGCAGGGTTGAAATCAAACTGATTGAATTCGTGTGCTACATGGTTGCATTATGAAGTTCCTAAATAGTCCAAAATATATACAGCCCGATTCTGAATATTCCCGGGAAATTTACCTTTCTCGAGAGTAAACTTCTTCTTTTTGAAATATTTGGGGGAAGAAATTTGATGGGGAATTGATAATTGACCCAAACCCATAATTTTCCTTTCCCTATCTATTTAAAAAAACCCATAATTTTCCTTATCCTATCAATTTAAAAAAGGAGAATTTTAGTCTCAAGAAAAGGAAAATTCCCCGGGAATATTCAGATTCGGGCTGATCGATTTTTCATAAATTTTATCCCTACATTTTTAGAGAAGTTTTATACAGCCCGAGTGCGAGAATATTCCCGGGGAGTTTACTTTTCTCGAGACTAAAATTCTCCTTTTTTAAATTGATAGGATAAGGAAAATTATGGGTATGGACAAAGAGAATAGAGATAAGAAGATGTGCTATATGAAAAAAAAAAAAAAGAGTTGATTGAGAGTTGAACGAGAGCGACCGCAGTGGAAATGAGTTCCGAATACTTCTTCGTATTTTGACGCAAATACGAGAGCGTGGCGAAAGGCGCTTGCCTGATTGAACTATTTCGACTTACCCAGCAGGAAAAATCGAAATATTTCTTTAGCAAATTCATCCTATGAGAATGATCTGAAGTTTTTGTTTACAAATATTACAAATCATTCAAGAGCTCGACTTTTAATATTGTATTAAGAAAAAATGAATGAAAATCTTCAGACCTTGTGTTTTTTTTTCCTATTGGGTAGCTTTGTTCGTTAGCAATGTTGAGAACGTATTCTCATTTTACTCTATATACTCTTTATTTGTGCATAATTTTCTTATCGAAAGAGTTGAACTTCTAATTTTCAAAATAAATTAAGCTATCTATACAGGGTGTTCCATACTCAATAGATCAAAAAAAAAGGAGGTGATAGGGGGGTTCCAGACGGACCAAAAATCGTATGGCAGGGGGGGGGGGATTTGCAAATGCACCCCTGAGGAGTTACAACCAAAAAACAATAATTTGGTTTTTTCACTGGTGCTCCTCACTTGCAGGCCGTAAATTCAAAATCAAATATGATATGAAAAGCTTAGCGGTTTTCCGTTAACACTGCATACTACGATTTTAAATAATTCAACTCCGTTTTCTCTGGTACTACCATCTAAGCCTAAAATAGTGTAATTTTGGCTTTTAAAGTGATTTAATTCAAAAGAAATACGATCGAGCGTCCTTTTTTTTTACTCTTTTCGAAAACTTTAAATTTTTCTCTTCAATTTGATACCATGGTTGCTAAAAAAAAGTTTCACAATCAATGCAAAACTAAGGTTTGAAAATAATTATTTTGTATTTTTGACTCCCAGAAATGTTATTTTATTCAAATTTATTGAGCACACTTTTAGGCAGCATGAGAAAAAGAAAAATCTAAGAAATTTAAAAATTTCTGAATAGTGTTTTAGTTTTACATATCCGCCTAAAAGTATGCTCACCAATTTAGTCGAATTCTTTCCGCGCCTCTAGCTCCTTACGAGTGCAAGATGAACCCCCCCCCCCCCTTTCGATACAATTTTTTGCTTGTATGGGTTGCCCCTATCACCTCCTTTTTTTTTTGATCCATTGAGTATGGAACACCCTGTATATGTATATAGAAGTACATAAATAAGTTCCTTCAAAAGCGTTTCATACCTTTAGTAAACCCCACTAAAATAAAATTAAATCAAACATATACCTATTTTTTTTTTTTTTAATTTTAAAAATCAAACATTATAAACATCAAACAAAAATACGTAAAAAAGCGTTGCCAAGTGACAACAACAAAATTTAAACTAATTTACAGCAAAGGGGCGTAACCTCAGCCTTCGATATTCATATTGAGACAAATAGGATTCAGCATTTGCCGAGCCCAAAAACGTAGGATTTACGAAAATTGCGAGAAAGCAATTTTTTGAGACTTGCCTACGCCATAGGATTTATCAATAAATCCTACACTAGTTTTTGGATGTTTCAATCTTTATATGAAATGTGGGACATCTTCTTATCTTTCCCCCCCCTATTATGAATTTTTACGATAAACGCTTGCATTCTGTTATTTCATATTACGAATTGAAGTTTATCGCATTAATACTAGAGTTGGAACGGATATTCGGCCACTATCCGGCCTTAAATTTAGTATCCGGCCGGATACCATCTATATCCGCCCGCCGGATACCTTACATTAAACATTTGCTATATTGTATTTGTACTTTGAATGCACATATGAAAATGGAGCGACTGGAGGAAACTGGATGCAGTTCCACTAACATTTTAACAGAAAATTACCATTTTCAGAGATTTTTTATTGCAGTTCGGTGCAACCACTCGAAACAAGCACTACTTAAAACTGTGCTGTGTCAAAAAATAACGTTCGAAATATTTTCTAACCTCACGGCGACGACCAGGATCATTGCTATGCTGTTCAATATGGCCTTAAAATCCAGAAATATATAACATAAAAAATTAACTATCCGGCAGCCGGATATCCGGCCTGACAGCAAGTCGGATATCCGGTATCCGGCCTGGCAGCGAGTCGGATATCCGGTATCCGGCCTGACAGCAATACGGATATCCGGTATCCGGCCTGACAGCGAGCCGGATATCCGTATCCGGCCTGACAGCGAAGTCGGATATCCGGTATCCGGCCTGACAGCAGTCGGATATCCGGTATCCGGCCTGACAGCAAGTCGGATATCCGGTATCCGGCCTGACAGCAAGTCGGATATCCGGTATTCAGCCTGACAGCAAGTCGGATATCCGGTATTCAGCCTGACAGCAAGTCGGATATCCGGTATCCGGCCTGACAGTAAGTCGGATATCCGGTATCGGCCTGACAGCAAGTCGGATATCCGGTATTCGGCCTGACAGCAAGTCGGATATCCGGTATCCGGCCTGACAGCAAGTCGGATATCCGGTATCCGGCCTGACAGCAAGTCGGATATCCGGTATCCGGCCTGACAGCAAGTCGGATATCCGGTATTCAGCCTGACAGCAAGTCGGATATCCAGTATCCGGCCTAGCAGCAAGTCGGATATCCGGTATCCGGCCTGACAGCGAGCCGGATATCCGGTATCCGGCCTGACAGCAGGTCGGATATCCGGTATTCAGCCTGACAGCAAGTCGGATATCCGGTATCCGGCCTGACAGCAAGTCGGACATCCGGTATCCGGCCTGACAGTAAGTCGGATATCCGGTATTCGGCCTGACAGCAAGTCGGATATCCGGTATCCGGCCTGACAGCAAGTCGGATATCCGGTATCCGGCCTGACAGTAAGTCGGATATCCGGTATCGGCCTGACAGCAAGTCGGATATCCGGTATCCGGCCTGACAGCGAAGTCGGATATCCGTATCCGGCCTGACAGTAAGTCGGATATCCGGTATGCGGCCTGACAGCAAGTCGGATATCCGGTATCCGGCCTGACAGCGAAGTCGGATATCCTGTATCCGGCCTGACAGTAAGTCGGATATCCGGTATGCGGCCAGACAGCAAGTCGGATATCCGGTATCCGGCCTGGTAGCGAGCGGGCATTCGGCCGGATACACTATCCGTTGCAACACTAATTGATACGTACATATGTATATTCGTATGCGATACGCTTGCAAGCGTTTATCGAGCGTTTATCATCTATGGTAAAAATTCATAATTGGGGGGTTTTATTGTGTTTGGTATGGGTCAAATATCCTATCCCCATCCCCCGGGGCTGATAATGGAAAAATATGTTTTGATAATACATAAACAGAAACATTTTAATTGTTTTAACTTCAAAAACATTCAATTCTTAATTCAAAGAGAACGAAAAATATAAGAATAGATAGTTTACTTCATGAAAATTTGCTGAAAACAGCGATAACTGTGGTGTGTGTGTGTGTGTGAAAACCTAAAAACTCAATCGTGGGGTGTTTGCTATGGGGGCAACGTGCATTCGTATCGTACGTTCTACATGTTACTTCTAAAGAAATGCCGAAAAATTCCTAGCTTATGGAGATCATAGGGGGGCTTGCACATCACTGGTCTAAACCATTATTTGCAATCAAGTTATATTCCCATTCAAAAGCGATTTTTTATTTATAAATATTAATTATGCATAAGGCATTCTGAATAAGCCGTTTCAAGATTATACTTTTTACATTTCAAATTTCTTGTCCATTATGAAAACATAAAAATTTCAAGTGATTAAGTTCTCCGTTTAATTTTGAAATATTCTGTCCGAAAAGTGTCCTGTGTGTATGTGTTGTGTGTGTGTATATTGTATATATATATATTTTTAGACCTGTGTATGGTGCTTGCTTGAATCTGCGAAGCTCCATTTGTTATATAAATACCGCAATGCATGTGTGCTTTTCATGTATGTGTGTGGATGGTTTTCTATGTATGATTGAATGTACAGTGTGTGTTATGTATTTCGGTCCGGTCTACAAGGCGAAGAGTACTCGTAGTAGCATTGCTTTTGAAATAACAGTTTTCGCTCCTGCGGATAGTACAAATTAATTTAGGAGAAATTCCAAAGAAAAATATTTTGCTTTCCGTATTTCCACCTTATTAAGTCTATCGAATCGAAAATAATGTACGTATATATAAAAGATAAAAAAAAAAAAAAAAAAAATGAAATTAAATTAAAATTAAAACAAAATACATTATCTAAAAGTTAGTTTCTCATCAACTTCCAACATTTTTCAACAACAACAATCATTATGATTGCACGCTGTTATACTGGTTCCGACTGCTCTTCCGTTGCTCCAGTCCTCACTATTACATATATACTCGCACGCATTGGTCAGTATAGATGTTTATATGCATATGCATATATATATATATATATTATATATATATTATTATATTTATATATATTTATATATATTTATATATATATATATATATATATATATATATATATATATATATATATATAATATTAATATAATTAATTATATAATGTAACATATAATGTATATACATTATTATATATTAATATATTATATACATTATATATATATAATATTATATATAATATATATATATATATATATATATAAATGTGCAATACATATTTATATATGTATATAATATATATATATATATATATTTTTTTTTTAAGTTATTTGTTATCATTATTTTATTTTATGTTAAATTTTTTTGTTTTTCTTTCTTCATATTGTTTGTCTGTTACGCTAAATTTAGTGATCCGCCTTGATTGGCTGGATGGTTGTTTATTAATTCTTTTCAACAAATTTCGTTGTGAGCGGAAACCGGTCTGGTTCGTAGTCTTCATCGTTCTTCAAACGTTGCCGAATATTAGTTCGAGCAGAATCCTTGCAGGCGATTTGTACTGCAGCGTCCTCGCTGATCGCTTTGACTGTTGTGTTTATAACATCAGAGTCCATTAGATTGTTAGCAGCAACGGCAGCGGCTGCAGTAGCATTAGCAGTAGCAGTAGCAGCAGCTGTTGTACTAGTTGGGTTTGACCCACTGCTAGACGATTTTGCATTGGCTGGGAGGACACTTTGCAGCGTTTCTCGCACACTGCTGGCAATGAGATTTTTGAAATCCGTTGGCGCTTTGCAACTTTGATTTGTTTTACGACGTTTTGCAGATATATAACCATCAGAGAATGGTAATTGCGAAGGCGGGTGCTGCAAATATAAATATAAATGTAAATAGTTTTTGTCGTTCAATTTCCGATTGGATCATAAATTGGGAAATTATTTTACCTGCGCTTGGTACTGTACGTCGCGCGTTAACAATGGTAACCAGGAACTTTGAAATGCATTATGCCACGATTCAGTACCCTCGTCGACTTTCGGTAGTTCCATAGTACTTGAAAATGCCGAGTCAAGTGAATTCGTTGTTGCTGTCAAATCACTTTGATTGGACAATGATGAAGTTGAGGCAATATCAAGCATTTCGGTATCCATTTGTGTTAATTCCGATGATGCAGAGTTAACTGATTGCAGATGATCCTAAGCGAAGAATAAAAGCATATTAAAATTATTATTAATACCTTCCACACACACACACCACTTGCTACAAAATAATAATAATTCCCCTCTCTCTTCAAGTTGAAACAATAATACAGAACGAACTTTTCTATAGCCAAGGTAGGTAGGTAGGTAGGTAGGTAGGAGTGGCAGCCATATGCTCACTTAGGCACAAAAGAGGCCCGTTGTGGTACCACGAAAGACACTATTACCCCTTAAAAAAAGTATTGGGAAGCCAACAAGACTTCCTTATGAACGTCACTATATCCGACAATTTCAGTTCAGAGAGTTCGGTTAAGCTGGAAAAGAATAGCGACCCCAGAAGGGAGAGCCTACTCCTTGCGAGAGCGGGGCATTGACCCATCAGGTGGAGGACCGTTTCCTCCTCCTCTTCAGAGCCGCATGAGCGGCAAAAATCGTTGTGTGGAGCCCCCAGTCTCGCCGCGTGCCTGCCAAAGAGGCAGTGGCCAGTAAGAATGGAGACCACACTAGGTTAATGGACCTGCTGTTTAGTCTCAGGAGCTGCTGTGAGCGTTTCTTATTCAGAGACGTCCATGTCTGGCGAGCTATAAAGCAGGAGCTGTCTCTTACCCAATGGGCATTTGCACGGGCAAAATATTCCTGTTTAATTCTGAGTTTTATTTATAGTGGCAAGCGGAGTGCCTATAGAGGTAACGGTGATGTCAGTAAGCATAAGTGCCCTTCTTAGCTAGTTCATCTGCCTCACAGTTCCCCTTAATGTCCCTATGCCCCGGGACTCAGTAGATTAGGACCTTTGAATGACTCGCCATCTCGTTCTATAGACAATCCATACAGAGCTTTTCATTTGAGATATTTGCCATATTTCGTCACGTCGTGACTCATCAGCGCATTTGGAGTGCTTTTAAGAATTTTGATAGTGTAACATGTTCGTGTGCAAGCAAATTATTAACGTCTGGGAATTGTAATCAAAATTAGGTGAAAGGTGATCGTTTAAATGCAAATTAACAGTTGCACATTAGAGCATTTGAGATTTGTGAGAGCCCTGGTCAACGGGATTCAATCAGAATCGAAATGTAGCGCCTTGGAATTTGTGCAATTGTCCTATAATATCTATGGCAATATGTTTATAACACCTTGAGTCGCAAAATTTTACTTGGAGAAAAGACACTTTACAGTTATATATACACTCAAAACCGATTATAACAGACTTCAAGGGACCGGAAAATCTCTCTGTTGTATACGATTTCTATGATAGAAATATGTATATCGCATATAGAAGACAGCCTGCTATATAGGATACATATATGTATATAGTCTATAGCAGACATTCAGGACGATTCTGAATATTCCCGGGGAACGAATTCCCGGGGAATTTACTTTTGTCGAGAGTAAACTTCTTCTTTTTTTGAATATTTGGTGGAAGAAATTTGATGGGGAATAGGTATTTGACCCATGACCATAATTTTCCTTACTCTATCTATTTAAAAAAGGAATATTTTAGTCTCGAGAAAATTGAATTCGTTTTTTATTGTATACAGTCGTACGCAAAGGCATCAGTCATTTGTCTTTTACAAACGATGAAGCGAGCCGTGGGGACTTTTAAACGTGTTTTTTTTTTTATAAGAGATATAGCGATTTCTGTTATATACGAATTCCTATACATTATTCCCATATTACATTCGCAGGGACCCCGGAGGTTTTGTCTACTATATGTGATTAGTCTGTTATAATCGATTTTGAGTATAAAAAAAATTGGAAAAGCTGTTGAAATAGCTATTAAAATATCCTTAAATTGTGATAACTAGAGCGTGTATTTTTAAGCATTTATAAAATTGAAGCGTACTTTATGGGGCAAAAAATTTGTTCAATTTACATAAAGTTAAGATTCAAATCGATTTTTAGCCTATTTAAGACTTTTTCAAAGCTAGGAAATCCCCTTGAAGTTCAAATTCGCTACTTATTTCCAAAATGGTGATAAGAAAAAAATATATCCTCCCACAAAGTATGCTTCAAATTTATAAATGCTTAAAAATACACGCTCTAGTGATAACTCTTACACTTTCTTCCATCGATTCTGGCTCTTTCGTTGCATTTTTATTTGCTTCTTCTTGTACATCTCCTTGCACATCTTCTTCATCGTCGCGACGATGAATTATAAATTGGCCGGCATCGTCGATATCCGTAGTCGCTGGTATTTCCGATGTTATAAAACAAAGCAAGAACTGACATGCTTCCGAACGAAAGCCTAGAGAGCATATATATATATAAGAAGATAATAAGGAGAACAGCGAGTGATTGATGCTTTGGAAGACTTACGTAATTTGACCGGTGCTGCCAAATGTCGCATAAGCTGACTCCAAAAGAGATCAGCATTCTCACGACCGATACAGACGATTAGGACGCTATAGAGACGTGTTACAAATTGCTTGCACATAAGCTTAACACGCACTTCGTACTGTTCGGCGCCAATATGTCGATCCATGAACGCTTCAATAAATAATGGCCACATTTTTCTTAAATATTGAGAACGGAGTCCCGGCAATCATATTCCTGATTCTCATATTGACGCAAATAGAATAGATGTTCGGCGAACCAATCGATTGCTCGATTTAAGGCGCGCTCTTTATTCGCGTCGTTCATTGGAAGACCATCAAAGAGTGTCTCATTGAAGAATTCGATAAATTGATTGCGCAGGATATTGTTGCATGGATCCTCCCAGAAGTTCGATATTGCCGTTATCGATGGACCATTCCTATCATCGGTAGCGGTTCCCCTTTCCGTTCCCGTTCCAATCGTCTGAACAGACGCAATAGCAGAGCCAGCAGCATTTGCATTCGCATTTGCAGTAGCGGACGGTGATGCATTTGATGAAGACTGTGTATTTGTCGGACGTCGAGTGTATGGAGCAGCACTAGCACGCGGCGAACTTATTGTCGTTCCAACTGTTAATGCAGGACGACGTATCAAATCCGTTAGTATACGCGTGGTTGCACGATTTGCAGCATTGCCTAAATATACATTAGTGGATTTTGCAAATGTTTTTCGCATGCATTCAACGGGGAACCATGGCAAACATAAAAGATAAATAAAAATGCGTAAATGAAATTATAAAAAAAAAAAAATTAAAAAATAAATAAATAATAAATATCAGGGGGGAAAAAAAAACCACACGGAACAAGAGTTTAGCTAACCTTGATTAAGAAAAGACCCCGAAAAGCCGGTGCGTGTAGTAGTAGGATTTGCTGGATTGCTGCCCATTCCGTTTTCGTTGCTGATGCTTTCATTTGTCTCCCTAATGTGATGGCTATTGCATGGCAAGAATCGATCGAACGCCGACATCTGAGGTGCTATCAAGCGGCCGCCGTTACCTGTTCCAATATTGTTTGTTGGCAAATTGCCAATTTGCACCTGTGGTCGTGACGTTGAACGTGTTTGGGTGGAAGTCGTTGGCAAAGTAGCAGTATTTACGCGTACCTGATTGCCCATTGTTCCGATCCCGCCGCCAGTTGAAGACGATGACGAACTGTTTACAGTTGAAGCCGCAGTTGTGGTTGATTCCGTCGTCACTGTTTGTGATGGTGATGTTGTTGTGTTGGTTGTTGTTGTTGCAGCTGCTGATGCTGCTGGTGATGCTGATGTTGTTGTTGTTGTGCTGCTGTTGGCTGTGTATCCTCGAGCGTTGTTGAGCTCTCAGCACTGATCGAGTTGGAAACAGCAGAGCCTAAAGGAGTAGTTGTTGTACCGCGATTATTACGATTTGGTATACCATGTACAGCGGCAACGGCACCCATGGGTAAGCCAAAAGAGACGAAGCTCGGTGCATTTATCTGAACGTGGAATTCAGTGTCAAGTGGAGCTGAATTTACAACCGCCTGAATAAGTCGCGCCATTTGCAATTGATGATTGTCTATGAGGAATAAAATGTCATTTGATTTCTCATGAAAATTTTAAGACACATTGATGATAGCGTTATGTATAAAAAAATAAAAAAAACAATACGTATACAAAATCAAAGCCAACGTGCAATGGTATCGTTTCCAGCACTGAAAAATTAACATAATTATATGCTAAATAAAAAAATTTTAATACGAATACAGTGGACCCCCGGTAATCCGGCACCCTCTGCCATCCGACATGACTATTATTCAGGGGGTATCATGGAAATCGACTCGATGTTGATAAATGTCGAAACTTGTACACTTCAAGAGTATAAAAATATCCAGTCGAAACTTTCCTCCATAACGGATTTCTCTCTATAGTGAGAATCTTTTCTCAAAGGACATAGCTTTTTCGCTAAATTTTTTTTGTAGTTTTTTTCCCCCTATTAACGAATTCTCCAAAGCGAATTGCTCTTTATAATGAAACAATTTTGCTGGCAAATCATAAAATTTGAATCAAATTCGATCTCCACATAGCGAATTTGTTCGAACTCTCCCCCCCTTTCATCATATGGGCATTTCCGAACGGACGCGACACTTAAATGAGCAATTTTAAGTCCTGAATTCAAGTATGCGGTAAATAGTACTTTTAATTCTCAATACTTTCGTGCAGCTTATGCGGATTTTTATATTTTTCAAAGTTTCTATGCAGTCCCGAATGGCAATCTGGTATATACGGACGCGACAAAAAGTTTACTTTTTCTGAAAATGCCCATATGTACTGTACTAAGAATTTTGAACATTAAAAAAAAAAAAAAAATACTGATTACAACTAGTCTAGTTTGGGTCTAGTTCCAAACTGGTCCAAAAATGACTAATTGTAATAAGTTTTTTGAAAAAGTTTTAGTAACAAAAATCTAAGAATTTCGACGCCAGGATTTTTAAAAATACTAATTACAACTAGTCTAGTTTGGGTCTAGTTCCAAACTGGTCCAAAAAGGACTAGTTGTAATAAGTTTTTTGAAAAAGTTTTAGTAACAAAAATCTAAGAATTTCGACGCCAGGATTTTTAAAAATACTAATTACAACTAGTCTCGTTTGGGTCTAGTTCCAAACTGGTCCAAAATGGACTAGTTGTAATTAGTTTTTTGAAAAAGTTTTAGTAACAAAAATCTAAGAATTTCGACGCCAGGATTTTAAAAAATACTAATTACAACTAGTCTAGTTTGGGTTCTAGTTCCAAACTGGTCCAAAAAGGACTAGTTGTAATTAGTTTTTTGAAAAAGTTTTAGTAACAAAAATCTAAGAATTTCGACGCCAGGATTTTAAAAAATACTAATTACAACTAGTCTAGTTTGGGTCTAGTTCCAAACTGGTCCAAAAAGGACTAGTTGTAATTAGTTTTTTGAAAAAGTTTTAGTAACAAAAATCTAAGAATTTCGACGCCAGGATTTTTAAAAATACTAATTACAACTAGTCTAGTTTGGGTCTAGTTCCAAACTGGTCCAAAAAGGACTAGTTGTAATAAGTTTTTTGAAAAAGTTTTAGTAACAAAAATCTAAGAATTTCGACGCCAGGATTTAAAAAAATACTAATTACAACTAGTCTAGTTTGGGTCTAGTTCCAAACTGGTCCAAAAAGGACTAGTTGTAATAAGTTTTTTGAAAAAGTTTTAGTAACAAAAATCTAAGAATTTCGACGCCAGGATTTTTAAAAATACTAATTACAACTAGTCTAGTTTGGGTCTAGTTCCAAACTGGTCCAAAAAGGACTAGTTGTAATTAAGTTTTTTGAAAAAGTTTTAGTACCAAAATTCATAGAATCTTTCACTTATTCTATATGTAAATTTTCATCGAAATTGGACCTCTTGAATTTTTCGGATTTTTTGGTCCACAACTCTCTAAACTTCCTCTAGAAAAAATTTTTTTGGGTTCATGTCTTATAATTGCTCAATATACCACTGTAGCAAATATAAGCGCTACCAAACCACTCTTTCTCTGGCTACGCCCTTGCGCCTAGTGCGTCTATGGGAAAGGTCCGCCACTGCCTATATCCTGATAAAAGAATCGATTCAATCGTGCTTGAATCCTATCCGTAATTCTCTGGATAAAAAAAACTGTTTTGATATTTTACTGTGCAAGTATAATTTTTAAAGGCCCTAATCCGATTCAATGTTTTGGTTTGCAAATTTTAGTTATTCATTCAAATTCGAATTGAATTTTTAATTGAAAAAAGAAGATTAAAAATTAACGCAGCGCAGCGCATTGCTAGAGAAAAGGCAGCTTTGTTAGGAGGAAGCGGTTCGAAGCTCTTAGAAATAGTAATACCAAAAAAAAGGCCACGCCTCGGCTGGAGAAGAATTTCTATAGAATTTTCGTCTTGAGAACAGTTATCGCATATCGGATATGGGATATCGATATTGTATGTGCGTGCGTGGTGTGTGTGTGTGTGTCGTGAGAGTAGGAAATTAGAAAGAGGTTAATATATATGTATGTATATGTATAAAGAAAAATTGAATTGCTTTGAAAAGGAGATTGTAAATTTTCAACTTAGTATAATACCATTGCTCTGAGTGCCAGCATTGCTTGTTGTTGTCGATGGATTATTAGTACTCTGTCCTGTCCTGGGAGTTGTGCCGCTGATAAGATCATCGATGGCATCATCTTCGATGTTATTAGCGCTACTATTGCTATTGCTGTTGCTGTTAGCGCCTGTTAACGGCGTTGTATCCCTAGCAGTGTCAGTCTCGGATTGTGTTGTTGTTGTTGCTGCTGCTGTTGTTGTTGTTGTTGATGATGGTGCTGTTTGTGGTGTTGTTGTTGTTGTTGCTGCTGCTGTTGCTCCTTGCGTCATGTTGGTAAACAAACTTGTCGGTTGCTGTTGCTGTTGTGTATTATTTTGAGTTTGACGAAAGGCATTTGCTGCAGCCGCGGCAGCCGCTGCTGCCGACATATAATTGTTGGAGCTAACATATCCACTCTGCTCGACTAGTATGGGACGACATGTTAAATAGCGCGGTGTTGGCTGACCGTAGTCAAGCATTAAATCCGAAATGGCATGCTGGGCATGTGATAAATAGTGGAATGCTTCCGAAACACGATCGAAGAGACGTTGGGCATTTTCGCGTGCCTCATTGCTTTGCTGCTGCTGCTGCTGCTGCTGCTCATCGAATGTCGGCTCATTTTGAAGCATTTCTTGTGATTGCTCAATAAACGGTGCCAAACGTGCCCAGACGGTGCGCATTTGTTCGAAAACTTCAGCAAGAACATTGGTCCCAGTGCGACGGCTTTGAATATTATCATCGGTGTTGGTGCCGACCGACGTTGAACCGATACCACCGTCCGTTGTGTTAGTCGAATTGCTGCGACCACCGCCATTGCTCGAACCACTATCGGACGATGCCGCTGAGCCAGCTTGAGCAACATTCGAGGAAGCGTTCGTTGTTGCATCGTCCATGTCTTGAATGATATCTTCGATTATAACAGCGGCATGATGATCGGCGATACTATCGATTCCACGATCGCCGGTCGACGCATTACCATCGGATATATCTAAGCCGCCGGCAACAGCGTTAATATCGCCACCGGCAGCTAGTGAATCACCATCATTCGAGCTGAACATTGTTGGCAATTGTACGACTGTGACATTGGTGTTCCCATGGCGACGTAATGCAGCCGATACGGCGCCTTGAACCATTTCCACAATATTCTGACTTTGTGGCAAATCCGTTGCGGTAATGCCGACCTCGACGACAGTCGATTCCATGGTCCAACGACCTCGAGCCAATATATCAAGCGGTACATTATTTAAGCCCTAAAATCAAAAAAAAAAAAAATATTTTTTCAATGGGCAAAAATACTTCGAATAGGAACACCATCCCGATATATACCATGGATAGATAACGTATAAAGACTTACCCTCGAAGGATCCTCTAGATAAGCGGCAATATTATTAGCGCAATTTAACATATGCCGAGCTACGGTAATGCGATTCATGCAAAACGAGGAAGACGCCGTAAGCGGATGCAATGCCGTTGGACCGTTATGCTGGAATTAAGAAAGTTTCGCTTCGAATTCTTGCTCAAATGATGAATCATTGCTTACCATACTGCCACCGTTCATGGGTATGGCCATCGTTCCAACTACCATGCCATCAAGAGCTCGGAATAATGGTGAATTACGCATATTGTGATGATGCGGACGATCGCGTGAGCCGCCGCCGCCATTGTCAGTCGACGTCGTCGATGACGATGCTGACCCACTGCGTTGTAAAGGCGGCGGCCGTTCAGCCACATGCAAGACCTTGCCGTCGACATCTGGAAGCGAAAAAAAAAAAAAAAAAAAAACAAACGATTACGAGACACGAATGAAGAAAAAAAAAAAATATGAACATTACGCACCATATTCCTTTAAGTATTTTTCGTCAGCTAGCACACGGCCGCAGTATATAATGCGCTGCTGGTCAGGTGATATACCGGTTTTCTCCGCAATTTGGTCCTTGAGGTCACGTACAGTTATCTATGGCGAAAGTGTGTGAATATTAAAACGGCGTAATAACGGTCGGTCGAAGCATCGGACAGATGCAAATATGCTTTTTATACTTGAATGGTTCAATGGTTACCTCATTGTCGATTCCGTTGAATTCATGCGTCTGTGCGTCTAATGTTTTCACTTTCAGATTGATTAACATTGCGAACGATGATTACAAAGACTGCCAAATAATTTCCTACAATTACTGCAACAACAAAAAAAAAAAAAAACAGGGAAAAAACTATTTAGAGTGCAATTGAGTGTTTTACATTTTCCACATGGCTTTTTTTTTTTTTTTTTTTTTTTTTTTGGTGCGGTTATTTGGCTTGGAAAAAATTTTGACAAACTATCCCTCGCGCAAGAGAGCGTAATATGGCAACACTGCAGTTTTTAAAAGCCATGAAACCCATATCACGCACACCCGAGGTCATACATACAAGTTGAAATCAGGAGCCATTAGAAGCCAAAGAAAAAAAATAGCCAGGTTTTTTGGCTTTTAAAATCCGCTGAATACCGCTGTTCAAAATGCTTACCAACAGATCTTAGCACGGGAGGTAAAGGGGCGAAGAGATAACTAATAAATCACACCGATGTCCGAACATTAGCATTCCACGTGAAAAGCGAACAATTTTTCTACACCGAAACAATTTGAAAAGCAACGTAAAATCGACTTTTTACATGAACTTTGGGCTTCGCTTCGAAAAACACTAATTTCACGTTTAACAACTCCGTTCGTATTCTGTCGGCCAATATTAGAGCTGGACTCAGTGCTGCCAGTTTGATGAATTCTTCTCATTCTGAGGGATATTATTGCAAAACAAAAAGGGATTTTTTTCTCTGTGCTCGCACGAAACCTAGACTACTTTTAGACTCAAAATTTTGAGCAAAACAGTCTAAATTGAGCTTCAAAAAGACTCGAAAAAGAGTGTGTCTTTCTTTGAAAAGGAAACACAATTTTAAATCTAAATTAAGTGTGTAAAAAAGTATAATCGAACTGTGTTTTTAGAGTTTTATTGCACTCTTTTAAGACTTTTTTTTTATACTCTTCTTTATGAGGACTTTGAAATCAGTATAAATTAATACTGATTTTAGACTCAAAGGGACGGTATTTTAAAGTCTGATTAAGGGGGTCTTCTCATTGAAAACCCGTTTTTTGGACCCTTTTTAAAAAAATTCTTATTTGAAAACGCAAAAAATAATTGAAAACTTTTTTTAATTATTGTATTACAAAAGGTTCAAAGTAAATAAAAAATTTTTTTTTGCCTCGATACGTGGGCTGTTCAAAAAGTAATGAGACTTCAAAGTTGGTGGTGAAAAAAAAGGTGCCGTCACGGCGGCCACGATTCCGGGTCTCCGGAGCGTCCGAAATGGGGAAAAAAAACGGGGTTATAATCAGTATAGATGTAATTCTCGGGTGAACCTCAAGCTTAATTTTGTGATTTTTTTTTGACCAAATGGCGGCCATTCAAAAAAAATTTCAATTTCGGGCTTTTTTTTTGTAGTTTAGTGTAAAAAAAAAAAATAGTAAAAAATTTTTTTTAAATTATGGTCGAGGTTCACCCGAGAATGGTGACAATTCTGCGTCGATTCCATGTGTCATGAAAATCGGTTCAGTTGAACTGGAGATATCATGGCCGCCAGTTCGAAAAACGTGGTTTCGAGATAAACGCGTTTAAAGTTTGAAGCAACGCAAAAATTACTCGTTTTAGCGCAGATCTTGCTCGACAAAGAAGGCTATATCCTCTAAACTATTTCGAATTTCAAAAAATCCTTTTAGGGGCATATTCACAACTACCCAAGCTATAAAATAAATGCAAAAAAAAAAGTCGAAAAAAAATGTTGCTCAATGAGAAGACCTCCTTAAATCTCTGGTTTGGTTACCAGAGATTTTTTCTAACCCAGTGTTTACGAATCAAAGGTTAAGAAAGGTTGTGTATTTTTAACAAGTACCGTACCGTAGGTTAAACAAAGAATTCCAATATTTTTCCAGTCTATCTGTCAAATTAACCAACGAAATAAAATAAACATATTTCATAATTCAGAAAATTGTTCAAAAAAATGTTTAGCGGGAAAATTCGATATACAGTAGTTATATATATATATAGTTATAGCTATATAAGAAACTCGTACATAAGAGAAACCCGCTTTTAAGAAAGGAATCTCAGGGCACCAAGTCTATTTATATTAGACTCTGTACAAAAAATTTTTGTATATAAGAAACTCGTATGGAAGAAAAACTCGCCTTTAAGAAATTGTTTACCAAAACCAAAACCTTTTTTTGTATGGAAAAAATTTTTATATAAGAAACTTGATTTTATAAAAAATTTAACACCCCTACTTTCAAATATCGGTAGTTTATATAAGAAAAAATTTTCTTATAAACGGGTGCTTATATAATAAAAAACCGGATATAAGAATTAAATTTCTTGGCAAAATCGACTTTATTATATAGTGAAACTACTGTACAGTATTCCCCGGATATAAGCACCGTTCAAAATGCACCAAAAATTATGCATATATGCGGGAAATGATTATATCGTAATCCGGCTTATACAGCAAATCCAGTGCATACAAACAAAAACCATTCAAAACATTTTTCGCATTATGTGTTTTGAAGTTCATTTCAATTTAAAAAAAATTACTTCAGCCATTTTATTCAAAAAAAAGGAGGAAAATCGAAAATTTTTGTGCTTTTTGGAGAAGCATATTGCCTTGATTGAAATGGCCAGCTGAACGGATTTGGCTAAACCAAAACCAAACGGCACTGTCAACTTCCTACACAGCACTTAAGTGTTTAATCCACATTCGAGCATGCTCGTGCGAACGACTCGGCTCGATGCAATGCTCGATCGTATGTGGTGATGTTGGTTGATGTATGTTGGCTCGCCAACATCACCTGTTACGATCGAGCATTGCATCGAGCCGAGTCGTTCGCACGAGCATGCTCGAATGTGGATAGGTCACTTGAGTCTGAACCGTTTTTTTTTAGGGGATTCAAAATCCATTGTTGTGCAACAAGCGGAATTTTTTGCAGGGAATTTTCATTTTAAATCTCGCTCGCGAAAATTAATATTTCTTGCAAAACTCTTCTTTTGAAGTAGCTTCCAATTTGGAAAGAATTCGAATTTCATCACGAAAGCTATCCGTCGTTCCATTGCTCGTTTTAATAGACTTGTAATTTGATATACATACAATATGATATTTAGGCGGTTTTTTGTGTGAAAATTTTAGGCAAATGATACAATTGTGCGTGCATATAAGTTGGGAATGCTTTTAAGCGAAGGTGCATATATCAAAATAATTTTAGTGCAATTTCATTTAAAAAACATGAATGCACGTTTTTCAGTGCCTATAAGCGGCGATAAATAACGATTTGATCAACTTTTGGAGAAACATAAGCGACTTAAGCCAGTTAAGGGGAATTTCCCCTGAATTAAAAGACATTTATGATCTTTGGTAGATTATTTATATATATATTAACCCAGCCGGACTTTATCGCATGCATGACAAAATCATCGATGCAGAAGTATGGAAGAATGCATTTGTAAAGAGACCAATTGGTGCTGTTTCGAATGGTTTTGTAGTGAAAATTTCATGGAAGCAAGAGCTCGTTACAAGAGATCCTTCTTCAAACGAAATTTTCATTTGAAAAAGGGTTTGATTACTCTTTTTCCAATAAATATCTTATGCAATTTTCATAAAAACAGTGTTTTGCATATTTAAAATTTTCTGCTATGATTTACACATTTTTTGAGCAAATTTCATTCACTTCTGCTTTTCATCCAAGTGCATTTAAAACTAAAAAATTGTGATGGAATCGGTAATGTTTTATGTTATTGTTGATCAACACTATGAGCTAGCATTATATTATAACATAGTCAATGAAGTACTTTTAACAGACATGGAAATAAAACATTTTAAAATTAAAAAAAAATATTAACTTTTTTTACCTCCCAGATCCCAGTAGCGTAAACTTATTTAAATGAAACTTTCATTTGTATTAGGATTTATACTCTATTTTCAAATGAAATAATCATGCACGTTGGATCCTTCTTAAGTCAACCAGCACGTGTTCTTTTCCCAAATGAAGTTTTCATGCGGAACATGGTCATACACTCTTTACCAAATGAATAAACACATGAATTTTGAAGTACTGAAAATAGCGGCCATGTCCGAACAAACTTCATTGGAAGTAAGGGTTAGTAATGCGAGTACTCGCAGCATGAATTTTCACCACTTCGGAAGTACTGCAGAAGTAGTGAAATTTCCGGCTGGGATTATTATTAGACAGAAAAGTGATAAGAAAATATTTAATTGCGCCTTATGGGACCAAGCTTTTGTGTTTAGAGGATTTCCAAATTGAATATCATGATATATTGGCCTTGTTTTGAGATACTCAGGGGAATATTCCCCTAAAAGTCTGGCAACATTGTCAAAGTTGACAGATTGCTAGCAATAATTATAGCAGTCTGGAAACGGGAAAAAGGGATTTTTGAGTGTCTCAGTGGGAAATGTTGCGTCAATGTACTGGCAGCACTCACTGTACTAGTGATGGGTAAATTCGATATTCGATTGTTCAAAGCAGGGGTGTCACGTGGTTTTCATCATCCGCGGATGCAGATGCGGATTTTAAAATAAAATCACATCCGCGGATGCGAATATGGAAAATATTTGTCTTATATTTTCCAATCAACTTTTTTGACGTTCATTACTTTCAACTCCTATGATTTCCTTTTTTTTTTTTTTTAATTACACGGACATTAGACAAAAATGACTGTGTAAAGGGCAACACATAATTGATACAAAGAAAATTAAAACGGATTATGATAGATTTTGTCTCTTTCTCTTACCATCATCTATTTTAATAAGAACTCTGGCACACCATGGTATCCGCATGAAAGTCCGCATCGATGAATTCGGATGCGAATGCGGATGCAGATATTGAAATTCTTGCGGAAGCTCCGCACTTGCGGATGCGAATATTCGCACTATAACTGAAATACTACTTATACCCGACGCAATGCTTTGCGCTATTGACAATTAACATTAGTGGGGATTCAAGCAGGTGTGTAATTTTTGCACCCTCGCAAATTTTGCGTTTGTGCAAATTTGTTTGTATGAAAAAAAAAAAAAAAATTCGGCGGCCGGGCAAATATTGCACATCGATTTTGATGGTCAAAACATTGCGCCATGTTATCGCACAAGTTTTGCACTCTCCTGTTCTTCGCAGGGTCGTTCATACATTGACCGTGTCAATAACATTCACTGCAGAATAGACTTTAAAAAAATTCAATATATTGACGCTTTGTTGACACGGTCAATAGAGATTATAGCTATAACTATTTGCAGTAGAATTTTTCTAACGACACACAGTGCCGCGTCTTCATACATCTCGTGGCAAAAAATAGAAGGAGTTGTGCTAGAGCAATGAAATTTGGCATGGAGGTTTATTTTCATAAAATTAAGAAATTCTGAAAAAAATTTTGAAAATCGAACCACCCCAACCCCCAATCCCATGTAAATGGGTGGACCCAAATTCCGCAATTTTAGTCCTAGATGCTTGAAATTCCGAACAGAGTTTACTGTTGTGCTCCAAATTGGAAAAACCTAAAAAAAATTTGCTACCATGCCCACTTTTTGTGCTACGCCCGCTCAAAGTTGGTAAATGGAGTACTTTTGAAACTCCCGAAAATCGCACGAAAATTCAGAAAATATTAATGAATGATATTTATTTGTAAAATTTAATTGTGTATTTAGCATAAAAAAAAAAAAAAACACGGTACAGCCCTAGGGGATGTCTTTTAATTACGTAGGATTTTTTTTTACTGTTTTCACGTTCGCGACTTAATTCTTTGCGGTACACAGTTCTAATATAAAAAGCGAGAGAGATAGAGCAAAGACTTAAGACGCGAACATAGTCTTTCGTAATAAATGTATAACAATTAGGAGCTCCAAAAGAGCATCAAATTAGTTTATATTAACGTTGTTAATTTCATTTATAAGTGTTACAACAACAACAAAAACGTTTTTCTAAACATCTATACAAATGTAATGTTTGAATAAGTTCTTTTTTAACTCCTATACTACATTTTTTTTACGGGTATTTTATGCACCCTCAGAAAAAGTCTCATAACTTTTGAATCTGCAGGGCTTTTAACCTAATTTTTTCTTTCTTCATTTTAAGATCGCACTGTCAGTAACAATATACAAAAAAAAAAAAAAATAGGGAAGGTCTTTTTCTTTATTTTTTTTTTAACTCGATTTGAAAATTATCAAAAAATTTTAAAATTCCCTTGCAAAGCCCACAATTCGAATTGAAATTTCACAATTTTGGATCTTTATTTTTATAAGGTATTATTTTTCTTCAACAGAATAGATTTTCATCTTTTAATTAACATATAATGGGTATTCATTCAGACCTTGAACCTAGTGAACTTTAAGAACTTTTTAAACTGACGTCAAAACTTCCATGTATTTTGACAGTTAACGCAAAGAAGTTCTCAGAGTTGACTCCTTCGAGGGTTTGAATGAATACCCATATAATTTATCTAGTCCTATAGTGACCTGACACGTGACAAAAAAAAATTATAGGCATATGTTATATTTTCGCAAAATTACATAGTGCATTTTAAGACATCCGAAATAGGCATCATAACTTGCGAATCTGCAAGCGAATTCTTTCAATAAGTATTTTGTTTTGTAAAATATAGTAGTAAAAAAAAAAATATATTAAAAAACTGGAGAGGTCTTTTTTCGTAAAATTTTTAAAATCTTTTTTAAAATTTGTGAAATTCTTATCTTTTACTCCCAATTACTCAATTTTTCTAACTAACGCTACTTTTAATGATGATTTAAATTCAAAAAAAATCTTTTTGAAATAATATTAAATTTTTTTTATATTTTTCATTGATATATAACACATATAAGTAGAGCTCGGAATTTGAATATGTAAAAAAATGAAAAAAAAATTCTAAAAAAATATTCAACAAAAAAAATTCAAAATATTCAAAAAATCCACAGTCAAAAATTCCAAATTAGTTCGATTGAAGCCCAAAATCCAATATTGCGAGAGCCCGATGCGAGATTGCGCGACGTTACGAAAATTCTTTGCATGACGCATTTCAATCTCCAATGCGAGTTTTGCGTCACGCAGAAGAAAGCATAATTTCGCTTCTAGTAATGCAATATTTGAACCAAGAACCATTCTAACGAGTACCGAGTACTCATGAAAATTATACGTTATCATTTGAGTTTAAATTTTAATTCAAAATTTTCAAAAGTTTTCAAAAAATTTTCAAAATGAACCAAAGCTCGCGAAATATTTTAAAAGCTCTTTTTCACGGAACGGTGGACAGTTTTTGTTTTATTAGTTTCAATGAGTACCCAATAGCGAGTACTCAAAAAAAATAGCTACATCATTAGCCTGTCAAATTGCCTCGCAACGAGAAATATTCAATTTTTCAAAATTTTCTCGCTACGAGGTCTCGCAGTGCGATACATTGGAGCTTGAACCATATGATTGAATGTATTGAAATTTGTGTGCGTCTCGTCTCGCGCTCTCGCAATGTTGGATTTTGGGCTTTAGTATGCCTTTTAAAATGTTGAATTGTCAAATTAACAAAAAAAAAGCCTACTTCAGTGAATAAAATATTCAAAAAGTACAAATTCAAAATATTCAATAAATTCAAATAATTCAAAATCTTCAAAATCCGAGCTCTACATATAAGTATATTTGTTAATGTTTGCTGAACAAATTTTTCTTAAACCTTACGAATATCGAAGCGATACTCGCCTAAGCAAAACTGTGCCTCGTACAATGCGTAACTTTAAGGGCGTAAACATTTTTACACAGAGAAAAAAATTAACCAGGAAACTGGTTAAATCAAAAGGAAAAACAAACAAAACGGCTTCAACAAGGAATATTTTTAATTGAAAAATTTTTCTTGTTGGAAAAAATAAAGATTTTCCTTTTGAATCAACCATATTTCAGGTTGAATTGAAATGATAATTTTCAAAAATGGATCTAAATTTAAATTGTTGAACCAATTGTTGAATTACAAGATAATTTTTAAAATAAAAAAAAAATTTCTAAAATACCTAAATGTCAAAACAAATTTATTTAACGTTCAAAGCAAATGGCCACAGAGCCCTCTGCTGAACATAACCCCAAAAATAGCCATCGGATGGACTTCATCCGATTTTGTCATCCGTTGTCGTGTGACTGCTTTCGCAATGCTTAAAAACTTCTAAGATTAATAAATATCTTATATGTCATATTTTATAAACCAAATGAGAATTATACCGAATTAAAAAAAAATTTAATCAACCATTTTTCTTTTGAAATTTTTGTTCTGCTCGAAAATCAAAAGGACTGTGAAAAAAATGCGCCCTTTTAAAAAAATCATGGTAAATTTCGCTCAGTGTAACTAAAATACGTACGGACTTGAAATTTTGGATTTTACTTATTTAGAGTATTCGGAAGGATTCTGCAAAAAAAAAAAATGTCGAAACGGATACTTTTGATTTTTATCATTTTTGGCCACACTCGTGACACCGTGCGACACCGCTTATAAATCCGCCACTGGATATTCAAGCAGCTAAGGATATTCGAGAGTGCAAATTTTCCACTAGGAATTTTTCAACTTTTGGATGCATGTCCGTGTTTAGATTAAGAGAGACACTGGAAGGAAACACATGAGAGTGACAGAGATGAAAGGCATTCCATCTCGGTTACTCTCATGTGTTTCCTTCCAGTGTCTCGCGTTTTGTCTCCCTGTTTAAACCGGGACTATGACTCTTTGATATCTCAAACCAACAATGTAGATTGAACATTCTTCTTCGAAAAATAGTTTTCGAGCCTAAGAATATATAATAGTGGTACTCATGCAGCTTCGCAAATGCCTTCGCAACTTTTCCCATCGTAAATTTTCATATATAAATTTTGACAGCTTTGTGACAAATTTCTCATTTCCCACAATTTGCGAAGCTGCATGAGTCCCACTAATATTTTTTCTAATATTTTCCCGAAAAACTTGGTCTTATATAATACATGAATTTTCCACGATCCTTGTTCGCCCAATTCGTCAAATTCATTTGGGTCATCAGCTATGAGACTTTTGCGTAAAACCCGCCAAGTCAAAGTCGAAAATAATTTTTCTCCATCATTTGCACCTAAATAAATGATCATTCCCTACATTACGCTATCTCTTTCGCATCCCTTCTGATTATTCTATGTCGAATTACCTTTTGCATGTGGAACTTAAGTTAAAACAAAATTTATTTCGGGGTTTCGGGTTTCGGGTTTCGTTTTGATGTGAAAATTTGTTGAATTCACAGTTGAACAAATTGTGGCATTAAATATAAAAGTAAAATAATCAGCTCCATGCTGCGGAGCATTAATTTGCATTACAAAGGAAGTCGTCTAGCGATGTTGGCAGAGCTTTGTTGGGCTGATACGATTTGGCGTGCGGTTGTATGTATGAGTGTGAAGCACAAATGGTGAGAATAAAATAATTCAAGACACACAGCACGAAATAGAGGAATTAATGGGGATTGTTAAATTGTAAAATTGTAAAATTATGCGTTTCGAAAGAAAATTTTAGCTAAACGAATGAAATGGCGAATAGTTGGATGAATCATTGAATGAAGTCTTGGTCTTGAAGAATTTTTTTTCCTTTTTTTTTTTTGCTTTATTCTTCGACATTAGACAAAGGCAACCTTTCATAACATGAAAAGCCATATGCGATTCTGTAAAGAGAGCGAGCACTTGCAAAGAAATTCGTGGTAGCAAAAAATAATAAAAAATAAATTTACATTCATAAGGACATACCAGAAAGGAGCTCTCAGCATGACAGTGAACCATGAACTTACCAGGTGACGACCAAAAAAGTCAGCGATTATCGCGTGTAAGTCTAGCAGTATGGAAAGCAATTTTTTTTTTTTTTTCACCTATTCCGAATTTTCAATCCTTAGTCGTGCAAGCTCTCAAAAACTCTCGCTAAGGAACACGATTGCTCTCGTGTATAGCTGCTTGAAAACGGCGCCATATTCGAGAGTGTTTTTATAGCCAGCGTTAGCAAAGGGTATATTAGTTTTGTGCGGAATCTTGTAACAGCTAAGCTAATCGATTTACATATGTCCGTCTGTCCATCCATCTGTCCGTCCACCTGAACGTCCTTCTGCCCCGTGCGTTCGTCCTTCCATCTCTCTCGTATCTCCTTCAAAACGGCTTGGCCAATAACGTTGAAATACGGCACACAGGTATGACGAGCCTGCCACGCCCATAAATGAATTTAATCAGCAATGAGTAGAATGGGATTGTACCTCGCGGAACCACTTAATACATTTCATTGATATTTGGTACACTGGGCTATAATACAGCCACAGGTTTTGAAGAGTTAAGAGTTTAAGTCTAGTGTTTATGAGGTATTGGAATGATGGGATTGTGACCTTACGGGGATTTTTTTTTGGGTTAAAATGCTTAAATATTATATATATATATCATGTTTTCCTGCATCTTAGTCCTATTTTTGAGGCTATGTCGAAGTCAGGATCCGATCGCGCTTTATAGACAACAAATTTCGATTCAGCGACCCATAAACAAAAAAAAAAAAAAATTAAGGGTGTTATATGTAGTCAGGCGAGCCTGACAATACAGTACCCGACACAGACACACATGTTTGAATAATTTTTAAAATACGATTAAAAAACAGAGCCATTAAGAAAGAATATTCAAGAGATTTTTAAGGCCATAAGGGGCCCCATATACCGACTTTTATTAAATTTATTTATGAAAACTGCCCCTTTGCCACGCCCACTTTTACACATTTTTTTCAATTCTAATCGCAGGCTTAAATGTATGTTCAAATTCTTAAATTCATTGAAATATTTCGAAAAAGTCCGATTTTGGGACAGTTTTGGGATTTTTATGACAGACCCTAGTACTGGAGGTACCCTTAATAATGGACCGATCAAGGAAATTTTTTGGAAGGATGTTTATGGCTACAAAGGAAGCATAAGTGCCAAATTTCAAGTCCCATTTGAAATTCGGGTGTAGGGGACAATTTTTGAAAAACGCCCTTCTGTCACGCCCACTTTTAAAAATTTTTGGAAATCACATTAATTGCCTTAAAATATGTTCAAAAGTCAAATTTCATCAAAATATCTTGAAAAAAATCCGACTTTAGAGAAATTTTTGTGATTTTCATAACAGACCCTAGTACTGGAGGTACCCTTAAAAATGGTCCGATCGGGTCCATTCTCGAACTTGTTCTTACTCATGTCCCCGTTAGCACGCATACCAAATTTCTTCGAGATAGCTCAACTCCTTCGATAAGATAACTGTATACAGACAGACGGACGGAAATGTCTAAATCGAATCTCCTGATGACGCTGATAATTTCTATATATATTTTGGTTATATGGTCTATCTCGACTGGTTCTGGGTGTTACACACAACCACACAATCGACACCGAGTTTGTCGGGTATAAAAATGGTGCCCGAATATTTTCGGGAAGCTGGGTATACATATATCAAAGTCGGGCTTGACCGACTTTAGCTGTCTTACTCGTTAGAGTTCAAAATCATTGCTTTCGCTTCTTGCAGTGCCCTGTAAAATTTAATGCATGCATGGCTGTGCATGTGTGTGTGTGTGTGTGTGTGTGCATGTGTGAGTGTGACTTTTCCATCCACTTAATCTATGCAAGCTTTTCATTTTCAGTTTAATGCTTCAAAAATACTTTCACCTAATACAATTGAACTTTTCCCCATGAGAATTTTCTCATTTTTCTCCATGAGTTCTTCTTCTCGATTTTCCCTTTCCTTCCTTCCGCCTTTCCGCCTTTCCCCTGTCGCTTCGTGCTTTGTAGCATCAAAAGCGTGAAGTGTAAAAAATTCTTGTGAGACCTTGCGTTCCGCTTGCTTAGCTCCATTCGATTGCCTACCTGATTGCTCGTTCGGTGGTTACCCTGATCCTTTGGGAATTTTTCGCGCGCCGCCAACAAAGCTGAGAAATGGAATCGCACAACTTTCCGCAATGAATGCATGAGCACAGCATGCACAGGAATTTGCAAAAAAAAAAAAAACCATTAAAAAAAAAAACACAAAAAGTCTACCTACAACGCTCTTGCATTTGAGAAGGAAAATAATAATAAAAAAAAAAATAAAAAAAAAAAATCAAAAGAAAAATCGTATAAAAAGCTTGAATATTACCTCAGGTTACGAAGCGTGAAGTTTTTCCGCGACTTACACCGGGAGTACTTCATAATTGTTTTGCAGTTACCCAATGCTACACATACTCATTTCGTTATTTACATCTGTGAACTCAGCATATTCTCTTGCAGTCCTCTGCAGTAATTGCGACTATTCCCGAACCCATTTCTGCTTCATTTTTTTCACTCAATGGCTTCAATCTAACCCCGCCTTTATTGACCTGTCTATGAAAAATAAAGCATCTTCCAATTTAATTACTCCCGGAGAAGGCAATTTATTGTCAATTCTTTGATCCTTGCCTTATGGAATATCTCCTATGCGAACATGCTAGAATATGAGCTGTATAGACTTCGATGTGACAAAATTGTCTTATAATTGTGAATTCTAAAGCTGAGAGTCTCAAAAATTCGTTCAGCTTGGTTTTTGTGTTTAAAACTTCAATGCGAGTACGAACTGGCGTGAAGCTTAGATAGAAGTAATTTCTTCGCTTAGTACACTTTGAGAACATGATTTGGTTTATTCGCAAATTAGTCAAATGAATCGTCAACTTTCGTTGAATTCATGAGAATCAAGGAATTTGCAAAATAAAATAAAACATTATTATAAAAACAAAAATTCTACTAAAGCTCTTGCATTTAATTGTCAAATTAAAAAAAAATATGAAAAATAAAAGCTCCAAAAATTAATATACCTCATTACAACTAAGTTTCCGGACTTAACGTTTTCAATTATTCGTTCATGTACCATACTCTTTGTTATTAATTGAACTAGCAATTTTTCATCTGCTCATTGATATTGAACATTTGTTCATTTTTTTCCTCATGTTATGAAAATCCAGCTTTTCTCTTGAATAATTCCAATCTCCCGGAGAAGGCAATTTATTGTCAATTCTTTGATCCTTGCCTTATGGAATATCTCCTTTTTACTGCTCTCTTATGGGCTAGTTCAAATGCACTCCATTTGAGTGAATTCACATTTTTATTACTGCTGGGATATCGCTGTGTGTGTGTGTGTGTGTGTGTGTGAGTTCTTTTGGTGCATTGGTACTTACATTGAAGAGATGCGGCGGCGGGTCTTTTAAGTTTTGTAAGAAATGTGTGCGGATTTTTGATTTAAATAATGTTTTCTTGCCTTACTTCGTCGTCAATCTTCGTGCTCGAAAAGTTCATCGCACAAGTCAGTCGGTAACCGGAGCGGGATTTGTTGGGAAAGTCTTAAATTTTGGCATAAATCTTTTGAATTAGAAATGAATCGGGAGTTCTTTGCGCGAATTAATTGGATTTTACCTTGTGAAAAATCAATTGATGCGAGCATTAGAGAGCAGCGCTTTAAGTCCTGTGAGAGCTTTCGACACATTTTATGCAATTCAGATTTAAAGGGTTCACAGTATTATGTGATGTGATGATAAGTAGCCAAGGGCGGCCTGGGTGATGCGAGAAAGATCGGAAAGGTCATTCCGTCATCGGTCGGAAGGTGGGGAAGCTGGATTTTCTTAATCGATTTTTTTTTTTATATACATACATACATATGTATATCCGATTAGACTGCATTCGATTAGTTTTCAGATCGACATATCATGCACGTGGACAGTCCTGTACGTTGTATGAGCGTTGCTAACCCTCTACAGCTGACGTGGTCTAATGTTTACAATATACCTTACAGACGTCTTGTTTTCTCCTGCCTGAGTGAAAGAATTTTTGCCTTCAAATTAACTTGCCTCTTTCATATCCCCATTTCTCCACGTCATTTTTTCGTCTCCGACAGGATTCGAACTTCAGCCTTCGGATTTCTGAGCCCACTTCGCCACGGAGAGATCTCATTCGCGTATAATAGATGTATTATATCGAGGAAATCGTACTATTCACCCCTCGTATCTATGAATGACATCTATATTATATTATTTTGGGTGGATTTGCGAACTACTTGAGAAATTCTGAAAGCGCTTTCGGAAAATCTTTTCAAAGGCTATAATATCACTATAAGCATAGCCGATTGCGACAAAAGTCTTTTTGCTGTTTAGTTAAATGCATAACATTTAATTTGCGTTGAGCGTCGAATTTTGGCTCTCTTCTCTTCCTATAGTCCTTGAATATCCTTGAAAAAATAGTTTTTTTAGAGCAATTTTACAAAAACTATATCGCAGTCATTCATAAAGATAGAATAATAATTTAAAAGCTCAATTGTAGAAAATTTCTCAAAAAAAAAAAAAAAAAATAGAAAAATCATTTTCATAACCATTTGCCTAAACCAATACATATGCTCCTTTGGAGCGATATTTTTTCATGGCAGCTTTTTTGTTTTTCCAAAAGTCATACTGTAATGCAGAAATTGCACGAAAATAGAGGTTTATGTCTAGAATAACTGTGTTTAGTTTCACTATAGTCAGCCACTTGCAACATACAAGAAAAAACGTTGCATACTTCTCGGGTGTATCTGTGATTGATATGCATCAATATGATATTTCCTAATATCGATGGATGCTTGTATCGTTACATATCTATTGTGAAAATATATCACGGTAGCGGTATATCGAAAATTCTTATTCCCCTGCTGGAAGCCCGTCGCCATATGGCCTATGACGTCAATATAGACAAGAGAACTAGGTCCAACGTCAACAGTATTTATAGGCGGAGCCATTAGAGAAACTGTACTGTTCATCTTTATTGACCATGTCAACAACGTGTCTCCTTATAAAGCGAAAAAGTACTCCATTTTGTCTACATAATAGTACCCCGACGTCAATAGGACGTCAATAGTTCGTCAATAGTTTTTCGGTCTACTGTTGACATTCAATGACAACTCAATGTTAAATGTCAATAACGCAAAGCATTGCGACGGGTATAACTAGGGCTGCCAACTTTCTAAGGGCAAAATAAAGTATAACTTTATTTAGTAACTAAAAAATAAAGTATTTTTCTAAAAAAGAAAGTATTTTTAAATTCATCCTTATATTAATTTTGAAAAAAAAAAACAGAACATAGCAAATATTAAAAAATAAAAAAAAATCTCTCACACGGAAGTACTAGTAACTTACTAGTAGTTAGTTCACTTTTGTTCTTAAATATACACTTTTTACTGCTTGCAGAACATTGTAGTTGGTCTATGATTTGTTTCATCAATTTACAATTACAATTGACTATATATTTGTATAAATATGTATGTACTTAAGTTGCTTAAATGGCGATTTTTGTGGTTGAGCATGTAGTCAATCTCAAAACTATCGAAACTCTCTATAATGAATTTCAATGGACCTGAAAAATTAAATCTCTTCGATTAGAGAATTTGTTGTTAGGAGAAAAAAGGCAATATAATGTAGCGAAAAAGCCTTGAGAAGGTTCGCTATAGAGAGAAATTTGTTTTAGAGGAGGTCGTTATAGAGAGTGTCGAGTGTATTTAATTAGTTCAATGAACATGAACATGATGTATGTTTGGTAAAAACTGCCGTATATATTAAAAATAAAGTATTTTAGGATACTTTATTGTTCCAAGAAAGTATAAAGTATATCGATCAGAAATAAAGTAGGATACTATATTATATGGTATGGTTGGCAACCCTAGGTATAACTGTTCAGTAGTATCTACTGTTGACGCAGTCAGTAGAGAAAAAGTATAGATTCACTATTGACATTTCCTGCAGGGTCGGTATGTTTTGGTAATCGATTATGAGTTTGTTTAAGGAAATTATTAGCCATCTTACAAGTATGTATTTATGAAGATAAAGAAGACCTTCCAAATAGATTTGAGACATTTTTTCCAAGGTTTTTGGATAAAATGCCTGGCTTGAAAATGTAGACTATCGGACTTATTTTTTAATACTGAAGACATTTTCATATTGTAAGTTTTTTTGCACTATTGCCAGGTTGGGGGAATTTCCCCTAAATTGTGAGGAATCTCCCCTAAATTCAGAGGAATCTCTGATTTTTAACGAAGACTTTGGGAAGGAATAGGCTTTAGGAAAATTTTTATGGCACTCTCTCCTCGCGGAGACTCCTCTTAAGCGGACATATTTTCAGTCACGTAGTTGTCCGCTTAAGAGAGAGTACACTGTATAAATAGTATTTTAGTCTTATTTTGAGACATTCGTGCTATATATGTATGTAGGTAAACTATAAAAACTGGCAACAGTGGCTGTTTATTTTTTATTTTTCATATTTTTTATATTTTTTCTAAGGCATGTACTTATTATTCTTCGGAAAATTTTTGTGGTATTTTGATGAGCTCTAGGGTTTAGTCAGCGAAAAAGATCTATGTACAGATGTATAAGTGGCAAACTCTGCTCGTAAACGGGGAACGTATTTCAATATATTGTGTAGATACCCTGCAGGAAATGTCAATAGGGAATCTATACTCTTTTTCTACTGACCGCGTCAACGTCACTACTGACCAGTTATACCCGCCCCAAGCCTTTGCCTATTGACATTTTATCATTGAGTGGGCATTGCATGTCAACTATTGACCGAAGAAATATTGACGAACTATTGATGAACTATTGACGTCGGTACTATTATGTAGAAAAAATGGAGTACTCTTTCGATTTTATAAGGAGACACGTTGTTGACATGGTCAATAAAGATGAACAGTACAGTTACTCTAATGACACCGCCTATAAATACTGTTGACGTTGGAACTAGTTCTCTTGTCTATATTGACGTCAATATAGACATGGGGCCATATGGCGACAGGCTTCCTGCAGGGTATATACGAATGAATACACATACATACATAGGTATGCTTATATGGGGGGAATATTTCATTAGAAAATTTTCGTATTTTTCAATACCCCAAATTGATGGTGTTGATGTTTGAAATGTCCTTAAAGTCCTTGCTCGGTGTGGTTTCTTATTGCTTTTATTCTTTTGGTTCCCTTTTTATTTCATTTAAGGTACAACTCGATTTTATCCAGTATTCTCGCCACGTTTTTTGTTGCTTCATTTTGTTGTTTTCTAATTCACATACATACATACATACATATGTATGTGTGAATGTGGTTATGTGCATATGTATGTTTGTTTGTACGTCTGCATTGCATGCTTCAACCTGTCAACAAAAGTGTCATTAAGTGCGCACATTTTTCAATTACAGTTTGCGGTTTCGTGTTTTGTTCTTTCCAAGATTTCCTTTCGGTAAAATTCCCGCTCGTTTGCCATTTTCTTTCATTTCTTTTTGGGATTTCTTAAAATAGCTTTCCGGGGGTGTGACCGGGGCATGGGCGATGGGCGATGGGAATGGAGGTCATAAAGCTATTTGTTACAGTCCGCGATGGGATGCTGTATGAAGGAAATGCGAAGGAGTTTCACTCAAGGATACGTGAAAATTTCTATTGGGAAACAAGAAATTAGGTATCATCTCTTAAAAAAAAAAATATATATATATATATTTATTATACAATTGAGATGCATAAATATCTCCGATAATATATGTCTTTTAATTTTTTCGATTGCTTATCGCTGAAGCTCCAAGGAAATTCTTACGTTTGATTTGGGTTTTTTTTTTCGTTGGTGTTTTTGGACCCTTTATCCTGATATTCAATACTTCAACCATTCATTCAACCATCAAACATTAAAGAAAAAAAACATTTTTATTTTATTTTTTTTCTTCATTTTTTTAATTTTTTCGAATTTTATTTATTTAATTTAATTTGCTTATATTTATTTTATTTCACTAATATAAATAATTTGTTTATTTTTGAATTTATTTTATTTTGAATATGTTTTATTTCAGGCGGCGTGGATTTTCGTTATTCGAGCCCATCAAAGGCCACAGTGTTTCGAGCCCATCAAAGGCCTCAGTGTTTCGAGCCCATCAAAGGCCTCAGTGTTTCGAGCCCATCAAAGGCCTCAGTGTTTCGAGCCCATCAAAGGCCTCAGTGTTTCGAGCCCATCAAAGGCCTCAGTGTTTCGAGCCCATCAAAGGCATCAGTGTTTCGAACCCATCAAAGGCCTCAGTGTTTCGAGCCCATCAAAGGCCTCAGTGTTCCGAGCCATTACCGCCAAATTGACGTATGTAGGTAAGTGACATATTTTTCGAAATTGACTTTTTTATGTAAATATGTTCTTCAGATTGAAACTCATCATTAGGGCTCAGATTTATGTGCATCAAGTTAGCTTGCACTTTTTCGAATTTCCCGAAAAAAATTATTGTGCTGTAATGTGTCCAATTTGTGCTATCATGTGCCGTTTCGAAAAAAAAAATTCCTCAAGGGATGCCATTTTTATGAGGAGGTCCTTTCTTTTGGATGTAACAAAGTTAGCTTAGCACATTTTTCGAATTTCCGAAAAAACAATTTATTGTTGTGAATGTAATCCAATTTATAGTGCTATAATGTAACCTGTTAATCGAAATAATTTAAAAATTTCCTCAAAGGATTAAACGAAAAAACGTGAACCATCCCAAAAAATACATCCTTTGAGGAATGTTTTTTTTCAAAACGGCACATGATAGCACAAAATGGGCACATTACAGCACAATAATTTTTTTCGGGAAATTCGAAAAAGTGCAAGCTAATTTGATGCACATCTCAGATTTTGTTGAATTTTATAAATTCAAAGCATACTTTATGGAGTGAAAATTTTTTTCAACTCACATAAAGTTAAGAATCAAATAGATTTGTAAATGCAACCTTGAGTGGACCATTCGAAAAAAATTTAAAAGAAAAAACTGTCGAAAGTCCAAAAAAACCACAAAAAAAAAACTACAAAAGTCTTGCAACTTTTATTGAAAGGCAATCGGTTAAATTATAATCATTAAAAAGCTTTAGCTACGCAGCATCGGATTCAGTGTCATTATCCGAGTCAAACACATTTTTGCATGTAGAAAAGCCTTTGATACTACCTTTAATGATACACTACTCGACGACATGCCCAAATGCTGCTTAAAGATCACCAAAAAAATTTAATAAAGCTCATAAAACTAGTTAACACTGTTCCAAAGTCTATTTATATTTAATAAACATGTTAACTTTATATTAAGAATGAACAATTTTGACGGTCCACTGAAAGTTGCAAGCAGTGGTCCACTCAAGGTGAATCATACGATTTCAAGTCAGCCAACAAAACTTTCTACATCTAGGTATTTACTTAAATTTTCAAATTTCCAATTTTCATTTGAATTTTCCTTAATACCATTGTTAAAGGCTGATTAAGTTCAGTTGATTTTTCTGCCGACCATACATATATCCGCAAAGTATTCTCATAGTTTTGCGAATGCGAGTGCACAAAATTCGAATGCCAAAAATTAGGCGAATGCATTGTTTAAACGGCCTTGTGGTCTATTGTCATTCCAGTAAAAATTTCAAAAACTATTATGTTCGGGCCTCATGAAAATATATACCCTAAGAATAACAAAAAAAAAAAAAACTCCCCTGAAGAGAAAAAAATCCGCTAAATACCATAAATTGGCATCTCTGAGGCAACTCAATCGTGAAATTGAAAATATTAACACTTTCAATCTTTTAACACCCAATCTTTGATGTTATTCTCGAAACAAGTTTAAACCAAAAATGATTTTTGTCAGCACAACAAATTATCAATCTTTGGATCTTTGTTGATTTTGGAAGGTACATTGTACCTGAACTACGAGTATACCATTCCGTATATACACAGCAAAATAATAGTAATGAAATCAAAAGAGAGAATGAGAAAATTGACACTTTCACACACTACAAATACACACATACATATGTACATACAAATGACATTCGTCTTTAGAAAATCAATTGATTTCTTGAAGGACTTAAGCGACTCTGATTTCCTTTTGATTTCTTTTTGATCATCTGCAAATTCAATTGCCAAACATTTCCAACTTTTTGGCCAATGATTGAAAGTACTAAATCAAGTCGACACAATTGTCGAATTGAACGCTGAATGAGTGCTGAATGATCGTTCAGCAGCTTTTGTTTGTACCTTCAGGGCAATTCGTCGCCCGAAAAAAATATATAAAAAAATAAAAATAAATAAATAAAAAAAGGATAATAAAAGCAAGAAAAAACACAAAGTTCATCCATCCATCGCGTTCGAATAAATGTTTTCATGTGTTGGCGTAGACCGTAGAGCAATGTGTTTGCACAAAGGCCGCAATCAAGCAATGCCTTCATTTAATTTGGACATTGGGAGTATGTATTGTATACACACACACACACACTAACACACACACCCAATAATGCACGTACCCAGCGGGAAATGTCCCGCGGACATCCCCGATGATGTTCTTTAGTGACTTCGAGAGCCGGAATGCATGCTATTTCCGGTGACACTTTGTATGACATTTACACAGGAGCTGACAGGACTTCAGCGGTGACATTATCACCGGAAGATTAGAAAATGTCATTGGTCATGCTAGGAGATGCGATGGCGAAAAAAGCATTTGAGAGCAGCACATCATGCTCTTTTCTCTCTAAATGTCAATTTATAGAAACCACGCATTTGTAACTCTCTTCTTTTTGCCCTCTCTTTGAATGTTTCGAAAATTTTTAAAAATCTATTTTTAAAAATTTTTGTTCGCCTCTGCCAGGGATCGAACCCGCGGTCTTCGGATTGTGAGTCGAGCACTCATCATCTACGCCACTTCATGCTAACGCTGAACTGACGCTAAAACCTTATTTAAATTTCAGTAGCCAATGAGAGTCAA
The DNA here is from genome assembly GCA_020466095.1 of Chlorops oryzae. Taxonomy (NCBI): domain Eukaryota; kingdom Metazoa; phylum Arthropoda; class Insecta; order Diptera; family Chloropidae; genus Chlorops; species Chlorops oryzae. The sequence continues at coordinate 165,356,544 of CM035806.1, forward strand.
GCACATGAACAGCATCCCTCCACGATGACATGTCCTCCAAGATGTCATGCATGACAATGTCACCTATATGTCATCGATGATATCATTGGTGACTTTGTCATGCAGGAGATTATTTCCCGCTGGGTAGGTATGCAATTACAGTCAAGTCTCTGTTGAGCGGACAAGTGCTGAAAGCAAATAAAATTCAAGAGAGTCTTAAACATCATGACGGCATCTTACTGTGCTTGATACACAGCCACAGAGCGCACATACCTACAACATACATACATACATACATACATATGAACATACATTTGTATGTAGGTGCATTGTAGGATATCAAAAACTGTCGAAAAGTTCTTGAAAATCGTTCTACAATGTAACTAAGTAGTTCCGAGCTGGCTACTTCCCGCGCACTTCCATCACAAGCCGGAATGGGCAGCGATAAACTTTGAGGATACTTGACAGACTTCCTTGCTGCTTGCACAGCGCTGCGCAGCGGAGCTCCAATCCCATCCATCCATATGTCCAGTGCTTGATGTAATGTTTGGGCAGTTTGTACCCAACGACCGAGAGACACAATTGTATTGCAATTGAGTTATAATGTAATTCGCAAACGTTGTTAACGTATCTACGACGATTGCATATCCTATTTTCGTATTTTCCAAACAAATTCAAGGAATTCTATATGACATCTCGTGCTCGAGCATGATGGCCATGGAGGGAGCTGGCAGTCGGGGCTGGCATTTGAGCGCATTGGTATAAAAGTTACTCGGAAACGCGCTGTGAATTTCATACAACCGACAAATGTAGTATGTATTGGACTTTGGAATTTCTTTTTCTCTTCGTTCTTCTCTGCCGACTATCGCATCCTTAAACACTTAATGAAGAATTGGCTAAGCTTCACCAGTTTCCGAATCGCAAGCGAATGAAAAACGACTGAGAGTTGGGGAAATAAATTTGATTTCTTTTCTCTCAAAAATTAAATCACAAATATAATAACAAAAGCATTCGATTTTACCACACACACATACACACACACGCACACACACTCAGCTAACGTACTCAGCGGGGAATGGCACTATGACAATCGAAGTGACATTAAAAGTCAAAGGAAATTTTCTACTCAACGAACATATGGCATCGATGCTTTTTAAACAGTCATGCACACAAGCATTGATGCTATCGATAGAGTGCATTGTGGTTGCTGTTCGATCGTTCTATTGGTCTCATATCAGTAGGATCAAACACACTCGCACTCGCACTCACACTCCAACTCAAACTCATACTGTCACGTACAAGTTGAAAGACGGAGCTCAAGTTGGATGACGGAGCTCGAACTCAGTTTACGACTTCCACAAATTGCGAAAGCTTTAATTTTTTCACTTACGATTTTCGGAGAAACCAAAAATGAAATATTAAAAAAAAAAATAAAAAAAAATTACTGACCATCTACGCATTTAATTTTCCTCTCATTTATTGCTCGTCATAAATTGCATTACCGTATTGTAGACCAACAAGATTTCATATCCCGTTCCGGTTTCGTAATGTGATTGAATATAAACGTTTTGTGCTTTTGCGATTGCGGTTTCTCTTCTTCATATTTTTGTTTCTTTCCCTCTGTTTTTTCCCCTTTCTTTGCTCTCCCTCGCCCGTGCACACAACCTGTGATTTGTTTTGTATTGATTTTCAAAGAATTTTCAATTGGTTTTTTTTTAATTTTTTTTTTTAATTTTTTTATTTTTTAATTTTTTTATTTTTTATTTTTTAGGACCTAACAATTTCAAAACTTTACAGGGCAAAGCAAAAACCTTTTTTTTTTTGGTGTTTTTCAAGACTTAAAGCTTAAAGGAAGGCAACTCAAAATATGGATGTATATATGAAGTCTCTTCTAAATTCGATTTTGTGCACGATACAAAAGCAAAATATAGAAAATGTCTGATCGAAATGCAACCCTGTGTGGCCGATTACACAGTGCGACACGATTTTTGTTAACAAAAAATTAACGACTGTTTTTGAAAGTGCTCGTTAAGTATAACAAATCCTCATACTCAGTTTTGTCAAGTTTTGTCTACATTTTTTTTAAATAGACTTCAAAAAGTGGGGCCGAGAATTAAATTACTCACTTACTTATGGCTAAATCTCGTAATCCGTTCAATATTTTAATTTCCATTTTATCACAATTTATAGCTCAGAACTCATTTTAAATAGTTTTAGTACAAACCGACCCGAAAAAACTTTATCTAGTAGGTGCAAATTGCAAAAATTCCTAAAATTTGACGTGTTTTTTATCATATTTTTTTTTGTATGGCCTATAGCTCCCAAGGCAATAAAAATTTTTAAAAAATTCTTTGATGAAAATATAGAAAGACTATAAATAAACAACTTCTTCATATACACAAAGCACTACTTGATACCGTTTTGCCGCTTCAAACCGGATCAATTTTTACCAAAAATGGGAAGAAAAAACGTAAAATCACCCTTTGGGTATGCACGAAATTTTTCAACCCAACGCAAATGGTTCCGAGCCATGAAAATAATATGTAATCAATGTTGCAATGTTTTCTTTTCTGAATAATCTGCCAAGGAAAAAAGGGATTAAGGGAGTCTTACTACTTATATTATTTTTGTTTTTCTTTTTAATTTTTTTATTTATTTATTTATTTTTTTTTTTTTGGTCAACTTAGAGTTAATATCTATACCCAAGGAAGCACAATTTAACGTTAAAAAGAAAAAAAACATAAATTTTGCTCAAGCCATCGCGTTGCATCATCGCCTTGGCAATTCCACTTGTAGATTTCAATTGAATTCAATGAAACAAAATGTGAATTTTCCATTCAATAACTTCAACGCGCTTTACAGAACACTTAATTATTATTGTGCAAGCGCTCAAAGAATTATAGTTATTCACATTCATTCATCTTCAGTGTGTGAAATAGGCAAACAATAAGAATTGGAATGGAAGCGAAGTGAACCCCGCGAAGTATGCAATGTATTTTGAAACTCAATGTGTTGGTGCTGACCGTACTCTCATCTACTAGTCGTCGATTAGGAACAATGATTCTAGTTCGAATTTCAATGTCTGATATCTGAGCTCTCATTGAAAAATAACTTCACTTATGTATATATGTATGTATATATATATATACAGGGTGTTCCGTTTGTGAAGGTCAGCTGGTCGGGAGCTGAACGAGGAAGTCAGAACTAACAACAAATCGTAATTTTCTCATCTTAATTTCAAAAAATTTATAAGACATATGGGGTACCAAATTAAAGGAAATTGATCCAGCATTTTGAATAAAATAAGAAATATGGGTGTTAATTGGACCTTTTTCATACCAAAATGGCTCTCAAAGTCAAAAAATGTTTAAAAAATTTAAAATTTTTTACTTTGAAGGCTCCAAAACCCTTGAAGCTGCAATAAAGTATTCAGACTATTTTATACGTCTATAAAGGTCTGACAATTCTCTGTCGAATTGCATTAAAATTTGTATCTTGGATTCAAACGTTGAGGCGTGAACATTTTTTTTCTGAAACAACTGTAAATTTATTTCTTTCCCTTATAACTCCTCAGGGGTGCATTTTGAACTCCCCCTGCCGTACGATGTTTTGTTAGTTCTGGTACCCCCTCTATCAGCTCCCGACTGGTTGACCTTCACAAACGGAACACCCTGTATAGCTACTCTTAAATGTACGCCTCATAAGGATAAGACCCCCTATTTCTATTTGGATTATGTTTGCCCTCATCGATCTACTTTCGATTACACTCGTACTAGTCCCATTGTTAGCACACAGAGTCTGATCGATTCTTGTCACCTTGAATACTAAGACTGGTCAGTCTCCGTCAGAGGAGCGCTTGAAAATAAAAAAGCAATTTACCTTCTCATGATTGCAGGGAATATTTGTTTGGCTGTGTGTGTGTGTGTGTGTGTGTGCCTCTCGGCAATTGAGAAAGATTGGTGTATCGACTCGACATTCGATTCAACCATTCGCACCAACCGACCATAGACCGCTTCATACACACATACATACATATGTAAGATGAAGTGTGGAGCGAACTAAATGGAATTATTGCCAATAGTTAATCTTCTGACAAAACAAAGCACTCACGTTCGAGTCGACGTTTACGATGTTTACGACTTCAACTGACTTTATATATGTATATATATATGTATGTAAGTATTCCAGGCGTTCTTAGCCACAGATGAAAGGCTAGGCCGCAAGGACTTTGTCCGTTACTTTTCTGCCACTTGATTTTTTTTCGTGAGCAATGATGTCTGTTTGTGTGCGTTTGCGTGTGCGTGTGCATGTGCATGTGTGCGATGATGATTGTTGCAATGGTAATTGCAACCGCAGTAACGAGCACAATAACGGCATCTTGCCACGTTATGTAATGGGCGAACGTGCTCGGCTCTGCTCGGGCTGCAACTTCAGTCCCCCAATCAGGTTACTATTTTATCCTGCTCCCTATTTCTGTTTCTGTTTCTGTTCTCGACTTTTAATTTATGTTTCGATTCCAATTAGTTAAGAAAGCGCATTTTATATTCTCAGTCATTAACACGATAGTCGTCGGAGGAAACAGACTTAAGTGTGATTGTGTGTGTGTTGTGCATCCATCCATGCATTTCTCCATCCATCCATTTGCCCATTTGATATTGGATGCTCCGTTGATGGTACGAGTACTTATGTGGAGCCAAAACTTTTTCACGATGCTGCCTTAAAGTGTCGATGGAGGAGAGACTTGAAAAAAAAAAAAATTATAGGAAGAAAAAAGTACATAAGACGATGCGGCTGGACTCCTTTGACAATCTTATCGTTTCGTTTTCATCATCGTTGGCCATTGCTGCGCCCGATTGCATTTGTGACGACTAGCCAGTCAGCCATTTAGCCATTTCAGCCATCCTCCAGGCAAGCCCATGCTTGGGTTGGCTTGGCTTGGCTTGGCTTGAAAATCGGAAGACGGGTAATTGGCTTTTTTTCGCTTCTCCGCTTTGCGCTCTTCTCCTTCTCCTTGTCCTTCTCGTTTTCCTTTGTCTTTTCCTCTTCCACTTCTTCTTCCTTTTTGAATCAAGTTAAGTGTAGCGACCATATTCCCTTGTTCGGTCCCTCTTTCGACTTTTGTAATTGGATACAATAATAACAAATAGAGCAACGCCAGATCAACCGAGAATGAATATAAAAAGGAAAAGAGCAAAATCGAATAGAATAGAATAGAATAGAATTAAAAGCAATGGGTCCAAAACAAAAAAAACAAAAAACCAAAACCAAAGAAAGAAGAAACCATGAAGCACGCGTTGATACTTCTACTTATTTCCTCATGTTTGTTCTTTGCTCTTTGTCTTTTGTTTCTTGGATACGTTTGGGACTTCATATTTTATAGCAATGCCATTAGTGTGAAAGAAAATAATCTATGATTAGCACCACAATGTATGTATGTATGTATGTACATTGGTGTTGTTAGTGTTCTCGTTTCATTGTTGTTGCAATAAAACATTATCTGGTTTAGGCCTGCTCATCTTCATTTTCATTTTCACGCTTGCAATTTTCTCTCAAATCCAATCAGACGTCACATATGGTCATCAAAAGTGCGAACACGAAGGATGAACGAACAAATTGCGAGGACATTTACTTATAGTTTTTTTTTTTTAGAAAAAAACAGGTCACAGGGATGTGTTCCCTTAACGGTGTGCTCACTGTACATATGTATGTGTTGCAGCTCGTCTTGTATCGGAAAAGTATAAACAGGCGGTAGAAAGGTCCTACAAATCCAGTTCCCCATTGATGAAGTTTTCGGGGCCCTTGAAGACGATTGGAAATAGAAACAAATACTTATATTAGTATAAATATTAGTGTTGCAACGGATAGTGTATCCGGCCGAATGCAGGATACGGGATAAGTAGGCCGGATACGATTAGGTGTAGCGGATACCGGATAGTGGCCGGATACCGGATAGTGGCCGGATACCGGATAGTGCCCGGATACCGGATAGTGGCCGGATACCGGATAGTGGCCGGATACCGGATAGTGGCCGGATACCGGATAGTGGCCGGATACCGGATAGTGGCCGGATACCGGATAGTGGCCGGATACCGGATAGTGGCCGGATACCGGATAGTGGCCGGATACCGGATAGTGGCCGGATACCGGATAGCGGACGGATACCGGATAGTGGCTGGATACCGGATAGTGGACGGATACCGGATAGGGGCCGGATACCGGAGAGTGGCCGGATACCGGATAGTGGCCGCATACCGGATAGTGGCCGGATATCGGATAGTGGCCGGATACGGGATAGTGGCGGGATACCGGATAGTGGCCGAATATCCGTTGCAACTCTAATAAATATGTATATCAGTCTATATCAGTTTCGTATAGAGAGGTTCGAAGCCCGAAGTAGTTCGAAGCCCTTTTAGGTTCCTTCCTTGTTTGAATCTGAACGCTTCGCAGGAGGAAAGCCTTTGATCGAGACCAGGGACGTTAACCGGCTTTGAACCGACCCCGTTTTAAACCGGAAAACCGCTTTTATCTGCTAATGAACTGAACTATTAACCTAACCGAAGTTTTTCACAAATGTTTGAATCGAAACCCTTTTTGTAAGGGTTCAGGGTTTCATTTTTAGCTGCAACCATGCACAGTGGTCGTCGCTCGCATAGGACAAAAATAAAAAAATTTAAGTCGATATTCTTATGAAATTAGTATCGATAGCATCTCTAATATGAGTAAGGTAACCACCACAAACTTTTTATTGAGGAAATTTTAACCCTTAATGGTAGAAAATTGCGTTAGAAGTGGGAGAAATTCCCGAACCGATTAACCGAACCGAAACCCTGGTTCAAAGAAGTAGAAAACCCGGTTTGACGAACCAATCCAAAAGTTCAAACACGGTTCGAACCGCCGAAGTTCGAAGTTTGGCAAAGTTTTCCACCCGGTTCGCGTCCCTGATCGAGACCCATTCGACTTGGTGCTCCATTGAATCGGTTGTTGTTTCTTTTATCCTCAAGAAAGATAGTAACGAATCGGTTACGTTTTATATACCTACCCAGTCTTTCAGATGAATGTACACATGAGCGATCGTGCTGTAACATAATCAATTCCACCGCTTCCAATTTGTAGGCCTTTTCAAAAAAAAAAAAAAAAATAAAAATAAAAAAGTCATCACAACTTTGATGAAAGAAGAAAATAGGAAACTGATTAATTACCCTCCCCTCAAAAAGAAAATGGAGCAAAGAGAAAAACGAGGACGTAACCCAATGACAATCTCGTAATAGAGCCCAAGTATTTTTCACCATCTCGAAAGTTGCATTCACGATAAACACTTACGGGTCGGGGTTCGGCGGACGGACTGAGCGAAATGAAATGACAAAAAAAAAAAAATTGAAAAAAAATGTTTGTGCTCGCTGGCAAAGCGGTATCTATACCATTTACCAACTCGACGCACAAGCTTCACAATTTACAAATTGCTTTTAAATGGGCTGTAAAAAGTTTTAATGAGTTTTCAACGCGGGTGCGCCTCAGCACGTCCACCCAGCGACCCCATCGGCTCATCTCCCTCCCAAATGTAGTAGCGCATATTTATGCATCTGATTACTATTATTATTTTAATTTTTTTCTTCTTCATTTTTTATACATGTATGCGTGTGTGTGTGTGTGTGTGTGTGGGTGGCTACGTGAACCTGTACATGAGCAGTTGTCTTTTGTAACAGAAAGAATCGACGAGAAAGTTTGTCCTTGAACGTTGGGACATTGCATGGCACCCTCGCTCCTTAGACTCGCGCACTTATCAACGCGAATGTCGGCATCGCATCGGCATTGGTGCCAGCATCGAATTATGAAGGACCAACCTAGGAGATGTTGCGAGTAATCGTCGAGCCGTGGAATTTCGGTAACAATCACAAATAAAACAGTAACGAAAACAATAACAAAAGCAATAACAAGCAACAAAATATGTTAAATGAAATGAAATGGAATGATGTGGAATGAGATGAGATGAGTGGTGGGGTGCGGAGAGGCGAAAAGTGAAAGTAAAAGTGAAACAACAATATTGATAAAGTCACCAAAAAATATCCATGCTGCACGTGGGAGGTGTGGGCGCCGAACATCATTACCAATTTGCCCACCGGAAAGTTACGAAAACAATAAAAATTAAACTTCGAAAGAAGTTCCTGGACACTGGCAGGGAATTGTGAAAATAAAAATGGAAAATGAAAACGAAAACGATAATGAAAACGATAATGAAAATGAAAGTGAAAGCGGGAAAAAATTAAAAGTAAAAGTAATTTTTTTTTTTCAATTTTTGTTGGGAGCTTAAAGATTTTGAAAAGACTGTCCGTTCGCCTGCTGCGGCAAAATGTGGATTTTAGCAGCTTTGATCAGTACATATGTCTTTCCCCCCGGGGATTTCGAAAAAAAAGGAATCCTTTTTTCCATAGATTTTTGGAAAAAAATCCACAACAGCAAAACAGCTTGCAGCACTGAGGACTAGAGCTGTAAAAATGCAAAAATTTACACTACTCGGGTGTATTCGTTATTTTTGGTGAAGTAATCGTTACTAATTACTCGTTACTAAGTACTCGTTCTATTTTTCTAAATATTGTTCATTCATTTTTTTGAAACACTTAGAATTTGTTTTGCAAAGTTTTAGTACCAATTCAATTGGGTCACAAATATAGAAGCGTATACACAGTGAACTTTTACAAAATGGTGATCGCGCCAAAAATTGGATTTTTACTATAGTAGTGTACAAATACACACTTTATACTTTTTTTCGACATTATTTTGTCTTATCGAATTGGGCTTAAAAACTAACCTCAAGACTTATTGATGCTGTCGTAGCTACTTTTCGTTAGACGTATTTAAATTGAGTAATTTGCAGTAAATTGCCTAAAATTGTCAGGCTTTGGTTTTGGCCAGCGGGCCCCACATGGGTCGGGGGGGCGTGCAATCCCACTACCAAATGCCCGAAAAATTCTGGTTTTAAAAAATTAATTTGCCGAGGATTTGGAGAATCTTTTCAAGAGTATTTCGTAAAACACATAAAAGCGAAAACAATAAAAATAAATGCAAGCAGAAACATGCAAAATGCAAATTTGACTCTTAAATTGCAGTCGAGGTGAGTGATAGCAAAAGTGAACAACATATTTAGTACCAAATATCTGTATTTGCGGACAATCATTAATTTTTGAAAAGTGAAACTATAAAAATTAACTCGGAAATTCATCACTGGCATTGTGATAAAAAGTGCAAATGAAGAAAACTTGACATCAACCGATAACGAGAAAGTTATTAATTCAAAATAGTATTTTATGGTTCATACTTAAAGTATTTGAAACTTATGGGAAATTCTTTAGTTTTGAAATCATCTTTGAATTAATTGAGAAATTTTCCTCTTGTATTTTCTAGAATAATATCTTAAGGCTTTCAACTGAGATAATCTGTTTCATAAAATTCAGTGATTTTAATTATTTTTGACAGAGCTTACAATTACACGAGCAATGTACTAATTTGTTTAAATAATTGTTCATATAATTTACTCAACATAGATACTCTAATTTTTGTACTAAATTCATGATAACGTGAGAACTTCACTAACAAATGTGGTTAGACGTGATTACACAGTAGCAAATTGTTACAATATCGGTGGGCCAACGAATTTCTGCTGAAAGTTACATATTATGACAAATTAATACCTCAATGACTTTTTCTGCAGGAACAATTGTTTTTACAGTGGTGCATCGTGCATTTGAAAATAGCAAAAAACACGATGTTAATCTAAGTATGAATATTCATTTTTCTTATAAGTTTCCATAATATTCTTTATATTTCCAAATTTTTAGAATTTGAAAGAGTAAAATTTTCCGAAATGATAACTATTTAAATCAGTTATTTTAAATCAAACGATTTCAAAATGTTTTACCAATCCGACGGTTTAAAGGACAGATTAATATTTAAATAATTTTCTTTTTTAGAGACTTCAAAATCAAAAAACATCAAACAACCATGCGTAATAACTACTTGTAGAAAAAATCAAATAATAACTGATGTATTATCGATGTAGTCTATATCGAGATACTTCCATCTAACGAAAAGAAATTTCTTTTTATTTAAAGACTGAGATTTACTAAAAAAAATGTATTTCATATTTGTTACTTTTACCAAAATCGATTAGTATAACGATATTGCTCAATCTTATGAAACCGTCGAAATCAATGGTATGGAAAATTTATAAAAATCGATGGTAGTTCTCATAGTACAACGGATATTCTCGTAACGAGTCTTTGAACGCTAAATGTCATTACTTTTACCAAGTATCGTTTTTACATTGTAATAAATGTTCGTATAGAAAATTTGCCTGTTGCATGTGATTTCTAGCAAGTCCTTTCAGCAATTTGCCTAAAGAAACTGTGCCTGTGGTACGCATGGGCCCCCATATCGTTTGCGCAGTGAAAATCCAGTGAATACCATTTTGTGGTGCAGGCCCATAGGCTGCAGCCTATGTAGCCTATGCCTAAAAACGGCCCTGGGTGTTCTATCTAGATTTATCACAGTATATGCATTTAAATCTTGGCTGGTGGCCCTAAATTGGCTGTGACCTGAATCAAATCTATATTATCCTGGTGTCATCATGGCCCTATTTAGTGCGCCTCTTTAGAGGACTTCTTGGGAGAAATCTAGACAGTATCTCACAAAATTTTACTACTTATAGCCCGTGTATATGTGAATTGTTTCCAAGAGAGAAAATTTGAGACAAAATTTTTTGTATAATTCTCACTTAGTTTATATATAAACGGTGTACTTTGCGTGTTGAAAGTCAGCTTTGCGCAGAGCCGATATCGTAACCAATGAGGTTTCAGCGAGGTGCGATTATTAGCTAGTTGAAAGCTTTAACCAATACCCCGACACGGGGACGTGAAAATAAATCTTTATGTTAAAGAAAGTTTCATATTAATAGAATGGATCTTCCATTTTGCTACTGAATATTAAAACGACTTTCTCAGAGATTTTAATATTTTTATTTTCGGATTCGCCTGGTCCTTAAAGGAAAAAATTACCATCGGGATGGATTGACAGATTTAGATTGGTCCTAGACAGAAATTACTAGCCATGCCCATTCTAACCAAAGCATTAATAAATTAGCAAGGGCCTGAATAGACTTTATTGGGCAGGCCCAAGATAAAACTAGGCAAATCTAGGCAGGGTCTCTTGAAATATCTAGTTATAATTTCTAGCCACGTAATTCCGTGCGGAAAGGGAAAAAATAAGCCGCAATATTTTGGACACGACGCTGCAGCGCGGCTGTAGACCAAAATCGGTCTTGACCGAGTTTGGCTTTTTAAATTTATGGGTTAAGTGATGTCATACTCATGTAGGTATGCAGCTAACAGTAGATTCGATTGGTTTTTAAACAAATTGACATCGATTTTTTCATATGATCAGTGCCGGCCACGGAAGCAAGCTAGAAGTAAAAAGAGCGTAAGCACTCGTATGTGCACAAAATTTACTCAAATGAGAAGCAAGTGAGAGCCAAAAATTCGTTCAGTTGAGTGGAAAACGTCAAGCGAGACGGAGCTGCGTCGGATGAAGCTAGATGAGAACGTAAATTTTTTCAGCCTTGATACACTTTAAAGAAAATGATTTTTTTATACTTGAGGAATTTTTTCATCGTGTTCTTAGATTCAGTTATTTATATTTGATAATATCTATAAATTCAGCACATCATTTATTTTTACCATAATTCTCTGCTCTGCACTTTAAATTTTCAAGATAAAAGGAGCTCAAGATGAGCTGAAAAGGCTCCAAAATGACCCAGCCCTAACTCTTGGACGAGGCGTCGAGTTTTTGCGACATATCGATCTAGGGACAACCCAATTCTAAAGAACAACATTTTTCGGCTCTAAGAAAAGTTTATGCACTTTTGTATGAAAACATCCTCACTGTTTCTCGCTGTGTTAATGTTGCACGTTACAACGCATTATTGTATGGTGCGCAGATCATATGTTGCACGAAGATAGAAGAATTTTTCATTGCATGCCGGAGAAGAAAGAAAAACGTTCCCCGTGCATCCCTAGCCAGGGAAAAAACATTTTCTCATTATCGAAATGTCTTGCCCTGTCTAGAGTGAATAAGAAAAAATCGAAGGACTTTTTATCGATATTCAATGTCGACATTGAACTTTGAAATATTTAGAGGATTTTTTCTGTATCTCAATTCCAATTGATCTCAACAAGCGCTTAGAATCTCTCTCTCTCTCTCTCTCTCTCTCTCTCTCTATTCTCTCATCGTCGCTGGTCGAAGCGTTTTAATCCATTTTGCCACGATTTCAAATTCGGAAATTTGATTTTCTCAATTGCTGTAATAAATAAAATTATTATTTTCTTATTGCCACTTTGTTCGTACGATTCTGTTTCTGTTTCTGTTTTTGCAGACCGTAGTGTGCCGTCATGGCCGAAACGAATAATGTACAATTTTCATTTGTAATTTTACCCAATTCTCGCAACGAATTAAATCTGAAAGCATAATGAAATTGAAGTGGAACTCCCTCCTGACCGATAAAACATGCGAATATGCTGGCTGGTCTGCAAAAGGCATGCTGGCATGCACTCGCCTTGCCTCGCATTCGTCCCGGCAGTCAAAAAGACGAACCAATTCCGTACGTAATATTGATCGATACGAGATTTCTTCGTTGGACTAGTCATTTTCGAAATTTTACAACAATCCCCTATGATCCGTGTTCTGTATACATATATATGTAGATAATTCGATATTGTACTGTACTGTACTGTACGATATTGAAACGAATACTAAGGAACCAAGTGTATTATGAACATTTTTAAGAAAAGGTCATCACATTTTTTTCTCTTATTGACGCTTAAAAGCCTTCCTTTTTCCATGGAGAAAAATTTCTGCGGAAAAAACTCCCGGGGGAATATTCATTTAGAATAGGGCTGAATAATAATTTAATTGGAAATTGACTGCACTTTTTATCCGTTTTCGGAGCTGATGGCTTTTCAAGAATGCCATCGGCATCTGCTAGAGACCAGTGAAGCCGTTTTTCCACTCTTTGCACACAAGAGCGGACAAGCGGATATAGGATAGTTTTCAGGCATTCTCCGCAAACGTGATTCATTTCTGACTGAGCTGGAGAGAGCCCCTTGTGGAGAAAGTGTTTCTGGTATTCGCACACTTTCAAATTTGAGTGTTTTTTTTTTTTTTTTTGAGTGAGTAACATCAATTATCCAATTCAAAGAAAAAGTTATTTAAAGTTTTAACCAGGGACGTGAACCGGGTGGAAAACTTTGCCGAACTTCGAACTTCGGCGGTTCGAACCGTGTTTGAACTTTTGGATTGGTTCGTCAAACCGGGTTTTCTACTTCTTTGAACCGGGGTTTCGGTTCGGTTAATCGGTTCGGGAATTTCTCAAACTGAAAAAATTTCTTCCCACTTCTAACGCCATTTTTTTTTTACCATTTAGTGTTAAAATTTGCACAATAAAATAATTAGTGTTGGTTACTTAACTCATATTAGAGATGGTATCGATACTAATTTCATAAGAATATCGACTTCGATTATTTGATTTTTGGCCTTGAGGGCAATGCCAAGAGAAACGGTCCCACCCGTGACATCCGTCTGTCCGACTGTTCGTCTGTCTGTATACAGTTTTCTTATCGAATGAGATATCTTGACGAAATTCGGTTTGCGTGCTCACGGGGACATGAGTAGGAACAAGTTCGAGAATGGACCCGATCGGACCATTTTTAAGGAGTACCTCCAGTACTAGGGTCTGTTCCGAAAACAACAAAAACTGCTCTAAAATCGGAGTTTTTCAAGATATTTTAATGAAATTTGACTTTTGAAGATATCTTAGGGCAATTAACATAATTTCCAAATATTTGGCGTGGGCGTGGCAGAAGGCATTTTTTTTTTAAATTGCCTCCTACACCCGAAATTCAAATGTGACTTGAACGAAATTTGGCACTTATGCTTCCTTTCAGGCATAGACATTTTCTCCAAAAATTTCTTTGATAGGTCCATTATTAAGGGTACCTCCAGTACTAGGGTCTGTCACAAAAATCTCAAAACTGCCCCAAAATCGGACTTTTTCGAAATATTTCAATGAAACATCGAATTTGAGCGATTATTTAAGCCTCTGATTATAATTCCAAAAAAAATGGAAAAGTGGGTGTGGCAAAGGGGCGGTTTTCATAAAGAAATTTAACAAAAAGTCGGCAAACGGGGCCCCTTATGGCCTTAAACACCTCTTGATATTAAAAATTATTTGAACATGTGTGTCTGTGTCGGGTATTCTCTATTGTCAGGCTCGCCTGACTATAACACCCTTACTTGTTTTTTTTTTTTGAATTTTTGATTTAAATTTGATTCCATTCCCAACCAAATGAGATTTTTATTTACAAAGTCTATAGATTTAAATAGCAAAGCTATCATATTGTAAGTGATAAATTCAAGATGATGTAAACAATGAAAATTACAAATTTATGCTTGAAAGTATGCAATGTAATTTTTTTTTTGTTAAGACTTACATTTTTATGCATGGGAAGAATATACCGCTACACTGTGCCTCGTGTAAGTGCGTGAGCGACCCTATATTTTCTATGGCCTTTCGACCTTTGTTCTTTACTTTGTTGGATGTGGTCGTGGTCTAGTGCTATGCCCGGCTGGGATGGCTTCGTACGGTTTTGTAGATGCGAATTATATATGATTCAGTTGCACACTTTCTCCTCTATCGTTGTTGTTATCTGAGCTGTGATTTCACACAACAACAGTTGTAGCGCGATTCTTTCCAATGCATTGGAATGTGACCACCGCAAAGTTTTCTTCATCTTCTTCTTTCAATTCCATTTGAAAAAAAAAAAAAATTGAAAATTTATTGGGATTTAAAATTTTAAATAAAACGGGTTCATTTTTTTTTTTTTTTTTTTTTTTTTTGGACCTGCTGAGAGTTTCAGGTGAAAACGAAATTCGGAATTTTTCTCACTCACTCACGTTGTCAATTTTGCGAAATCTATCGAACAAAAGTTGTCATAAAAATCGTTAAGGTTCACATTTTGTTCCCTCTTAATGCCTCGATGGTTGCTTGCGAAGGAGAAAAGGAAATGCATCGTCTTGGATGCTTGCCTCCTCCAGTGCTCTTGGGCTGCTGTTTGTCTCCTTGCTGTCCCACTGTCTCACTGCCTCTGCGCACTTGTTGTTTTATCCATCTTTATTATTGACTGGAATAGTAAGAAGTCAGTGATTTTTGTACTCGAGTCACGTCGAGATTCATGTCCAATTTTTAAGATGTTTCCGTAGAAATCACGTACTTTGAGCATTACTAAGTGAAAGGGTAAATAACGTTGTCCTTCGGGGAAGAGATTCCATTCTGGCTTACAGTGGCAGCGCGAACGTTAGCAACTGAATAGAATGGGAAGGAACTTTGGCTGGACTGCAGTGGACTGGACTGGTCTGGTCTACTCTGGTATGGCGAAGTATGGTGTAGTCTTGCCCAGGCACTTAGAACATTATGAGCCGTAAGCTTCTTAGATACCCGCGATGTGTTGCAGGGTTATGATGGATGAAAAGAAACCAAAAGACAAGAAAGAAGGGCTCTTAAAACGTTTTGAGGAGCACTTTGCGGCTTGTTGCTTGCAATTTTATGATTTGTTTATGACAGCGAAACTGGAACAGATTGCGGGTTGGATGATGATGATGATGTGATGATGATGATGATGACGCAAGGGCGAAATGACATTTGCGTGTGTGAGTTTGTTTGTGTGTATTCATAAAATACGTTTTATTATAAAACAGCGTATGGACTAAGCTTAACTTTAAATTCCTCTCTTGGATCAATTTTTTTTTTTTTTTTTTGTCGTATAGAATCCGATTTGTTAAAGGATACAATGCAGTGGCAATATAACTTAAACTTAAGTAGTGATGCGATTTATGTTTTAAGCGGGAAAATTGCTTTTTCAAAATGAAGAGAAAAAAAATTGAGAATAATTTAGTAACCCCATTGGGTGCCGAAGCCTTCGAAGCGCATGTGAGAGACCTGTTCGGCAGGTGAGTAGTGGACGTTTTGACTAGCAACGTGATCGGCAGCGACAATCGGTTTGCTGTGACTGTAATTGGGGGCAGATAGTTTTGGACTATGGCTAAAGCTGGATGTTTGTGGTCGGGTGTGATGGTCATTGTTATGATACACAGCAGTTGCAGTTGCAGCAGCAGTAGTGGCAGCAGCCTCCGCGGGGGCGCTGAATGGGACATATTTAGCGGTAATAGGCTCAGCATTTCCATAGAGGGCAGAAAATGAATGCGGATGCGCAGCCGTTATTCCATGATGAGAAGCTTGCGGATGCGCATGCGCAGCCGTTGTTCTATGATGAGAAGCTTGCGCATGCGCAGCCGTTATTCCATAATGCGAAGCTTGCGGATGCGCATGCGCAGCCGTTATTTCATGGTGAGACGCTTGCGCATGCGCAGCCGTTGTTCCATAATGAGAAGCTTGCGCATGCGCAGCTTGTGTTCCATGATGAGAAGCTTGCGCATGCGCAGCTTGTGTTCCATAATGAGAAGCTTGCGTATGCGCAGCTTGTGTTCTATGCGATACTTCATGCTGGGTAGCATAATCGTCTGTTTTGGATGACTCTGGTGCTTTTGCAAGCTGATCTGTAAACGCGACTGCACTTGGAGCGGAGAATAGTGTTTTTCCGGTCGCTGCGGCCAGTGCATTTGTGTGCAAGCCTTGCCTATTTGTTTTAGCTGGTGTTGCGTACGTAATTGCTTTATTTATCGCTGAATTGTACACATTGTTACGAATCCGTGTTCCTGCATCCTCTTTATGTACATTGGTATAGGGTGCATCGATGTACTTTGTGTAGTCTGAGACTGTGCCATCGTCATATGAACGGTAAAAATTCTGATGTGCCGAGGGTAATGCGTCAACGGTTGGATTCTCAGCTTTCGTTACTTGAATTGGCCTCGTGTACGTTATTCCGCCGATTACTCCCGCATAGCCGGTTTCTAGTAGTGTACTCGCCAGTAAAAAGTTGATGATAACAAATCTGAAGCTCATTTTGTTGTACTGTAAATGCAAAAAAAAAAAAAAATAAAATTTAAAAATAAAAAAAAAATTTAAATAATATTAAAAGTAATAGAAATCGAATCTGTTGGCCTTACTTGAATGGTAGAATTCAGTTTATTTTGGTTGAAATTCGATGCTGCTTTTCAGGCCTTTGGACTCTAACTGATGTCTCTAGCCGAACGGAATTCGCATTTTATACCATCGGCTCTGATGGTTTGCCAACTCGGAATCAACTCGATCAAAATGTGTTCATGTAACAAAATGTAATTTGAAAGGCATTTCGCTGTGACCTACGGAAAAATGTTATTGAAATTGAATTTGTCTGTTTGCTCTAATTATTTCGCATGTTCATTGTCCGTATGACTTTTTTGCGCCCTAACCCATTGCCACATCGTGTAAGTACACGCTTCCACTTTCAATTTCCATGACTTTCGATTTCAATCCATTTCGATTTATTTCTCTTTCGTCACATTCGACTCGACTCGACTCGACTCGATGCGATGCGATTCAATTGAGTTCGATTCAGGTATGAATTTTTAGCTTTTTTTGGGAAAATAACAACAGAAAAAGAAATTGAGGGTTAAGACTTGAGAAATTGTGGCAGTTAATTGGTAGCGGATCGAACAATGGAATGATATAATCGAGATCGATCAATTTGTGTATGTGTTGATGTGGTCAAAGGCGGCTTGCCTTAGATGGAATTGAAGTTCAACTTTAGTAGGGAATTTGTGCCGGTTCGTTGGAGAATGGAATTGGTTTCGAGTTATTCACATAAAAACTGGTTGCGTTGTTATGAAAAATATACTTACTTGAAAGTGAAAGAAATTGTTAATTTATTTTAATTGAAAGAAAATCAAAGAAAAATTATTCAATGCTTGGGAACCATCAGCTGTGATGAGATCGATGTCGTGTCACTTACAAGGAGGCAATCAGGAGGAGGCGCCTTCTGCCTTCGATCATTCATATCCTACCTATGATATTTGTTGTCGTTTTCATTTGAAAAAGAAATATCCGACTATCATTGGCGAATTGAATTGGGTTGAAGTATGTAAATATTTACTTAGCAAAATGCTGAATTTCGGGTAAAAGTGTTTGAAACCCAGAAGGTGTAGTTCATGTTGTCCCATCAAAAAAAAAAAAAAAATATTGAGGCTCTCTTACTCTCTCTCACTCTCTCTCTCTCACTCTCTCTCACTCTCTCTCACTCTCTCTCACCTCTCACTCTCTCTCACTCTCTCTCACTCTCTCTCACTCTCTCTCACTCTCTCTCACTCTCTCTCATCTCTCTCTCACTCTCTCTCACTCTCTCTCACTCTCTCTCACTCTCTCTCACTCTCTCTCACTCTCTCTCACTCTCTCTCACTCTCTCTCACTCTCTCTCACTCTCTCTCACTCTCTCTCACTCTCTCTCACTCTCTCTACTCTCTCACTCTCTCTCACTCTCTCTCACTCTCTCTCACTCTCTCTCACTCTCTCTCACTCTCTCTCTTACTCTCTCTCACTCTCTCTCACTCTCTCTCACTCTCTCTCACTCTCTCTCTACTCTCTCTCACTCTCTCTCCTTCTACTCTCTCTCACTCTCTCTCACTACTCTCTCACACTCTCTCATCTCCTCATCTCTCACTCTCTCTCCTCACTCTCTCTCTCTCTCACTCTCTCTCTCACTCTCTCTCTCATCTCTCTCACTCTCTCTCTCTCACTCTCTCTCTACTCTCTCTCACTCTCTCTCACTCTCTCTCACTCTCTCTCACTCTCTCTCACTCTCTCTCCTCTCTCTCACTCTCTCTCATCATCTCACTCTCTCACTCTCTCTCTACTCTCTCTCACACTCTCTCTCACTCTCTCTCTCACTCTCTCTCTACTCTCTCTCTCCTCTCACTCTCCTACTCTCTCTCTACTCTCTCTCACTCTCTCTACTCTCTCTCTCTTACTCTCTCTCACTCTCTCTCACTCTCTCTCACATCTCTCTCACTCTCTCTCATCTCCTCACTCTCTCTCATCTCCTCATCTCTCTCTCACTCTCTCACTCTCTCTCATCTCTCTCTCTCTCCTACTCTCTCTCACTCTCTCTCACTCTCTCTCACTCTCTCTCCTCTCCACTCTCTCTCATCTCTCTCTCTCACTCTCTCACTCTCTCTCTACTCTCTCTCATCTCTCTCACACTCTCTCATCTCTCTCTCTCATCTCTCTCATCTCTCTCTCTCACTCTCTCTCACTCTCTCTACTCTCTCTCTCACTCTCTCTCTCTACTCTCTCTCACCTCTCTCTCACTCTCACTCTCACTCTCCTCTCTCTCACTCTCTCTCACTCTCTCTCTCACTCTCTCTCTCTATCTCTCTCACTCTCTCTCACTCTCTCTCATCCTCTCTCTCTCACTCTCTCTCTACTCTCTCTCACTCTCTCTCACTCTCTCTCACTCTCATCTCTCTCACTCTCTCTCACTCTCTCTCACTCTCTCTCACTCTCTCTCACTCTCTCTCACTCTCTCTCACTCTCTCTCACTCTCTCTCACTCTCTCTCACTCTCTCTCACTCTCTCTCACTCTCTCTCACTCTCTCTCACTCTCTCTCACTCTCTCTCACTCTCTCTCACTCTCTCTCACTCTCTCTCACTCTCTCTCACTCTCTCTCACTCTCTCTCACTCTCTCTCACTCTCTCTCACTCTCTCTCACTCTCTCACTCTCTCTCACTCTCTCTCACTCTCTCTCACTCTCTCTCACACTCTCTCACTCTCTCTCACTCTCTCTCAAACTCTCTATACTCTGAAGGTATCACGGCTTTATTTAAAGAGGCGCATTGTTCTCCAAAAAAGTTGGAATTTTCATTCAGTCAAAATTTTATTGTGCTTAGTAGTGTCATAGCTTTCT
Source organism: Chlorops oryzae (assembly GCA_020466095.1). NCBI lineage: Eukaryota > Metazoa > Arthropoda > Insecta > Diptera > Chloropidae > Chlorops > Chlorops oryzae. The sequence continues at coordinate 165,376,461 of CM035806.1, forward strand.
GGAGACGTGTCTGCCGGACTACATATTGATATAACCAGAGATGTTCAGAAAAGTTCATCATTCGAATGGTTGAATTCAACCCTATCCCTTCAAAAAAATAAAAATAAAAAATAAAATAAAAAAAACACGCAAATATTTTTTTTTATTTATTAAAGTGATAAAATGCCAACGCGGGTTGCGAACAGAAATGATATTCTTGCCAACCAAAGACGAAGCCTAAGGCACTTCAGGACTTAAGGGCCATAGAGCTCCGCCATTGAAAGCCACAATTCCAAGTAGAGAGCGTAAAACAAAATAAAGTTATTAACAAGTAAGGGTGGAATAGTCAGGCGATATATATCAATACAATACCCGACAAAGATTTGTTAAAACAGGCCCGAAGACCAATGGTATTGGTGTTTTAAGCCTCCCTTTTACCACGCTCACTTTAAAAAAATTTTTCGAAATCCAATTGGATGCTTAAATGTACACAAAAATTCGAAATTTCATTGAATTATCTCGATTTTGACAATGATTTTTGGGCAGTTTTGCAACAGATTTTTGTGACAGAGCCTCTAACAGTGGAGATAAATACCTCCCGATGACGCTGATTTTTTCTATATAGGTACATTTTGTATGGTCTATCAGGACTAGCTCTGCGTTTTACGTACAACCACACAAACGCAATATTTCATTGCGACACAGAGTGTGTCGGATATTAAAAGTAAGAAAACAAAAAATAAAAGAAAAAGGAGTATGTCTCAATATAATTACATTTTTAATGGCTTTTTAAACCGCAAAGAGCACTAGAATTGACGTGCGAGCCGAGCCGAGCCACAACAGAACCGGCGATGATGACAATGGAGATGGCGATGGCGATGGAAAGCGATGATGAAGATAATTGCGATGATTCGGAAAAAGACACAAGACTCCCAAGGACAGTGGGCTTTGTAGTCATGGAAAATGAAGATAACTCAGAAGCGTGGTGGACACGGAAATCAAGCATTTACGATTTAACATCCATTCGCAATACCCAAAGATGCCGCCGCCGCCGCCTGCCTTCGAGCATATAAATTTATTTTAACTCTTTCCGGTCTCTACGTCTCTCGCATTTATGTGGCCCCTTTTCTTTTGCTCCTTACTTTTATTCTATTCTCTTCTTAAGCATATTATTTGATTTTTATAATTTTCACGGTCCGTCGATAAGTGGGGAAATTTAAAATCGTCTAAGAGAGAGATCATCAAAAGCCAAGGAATGAAATGCGGAACAGAAAAATATTAGTTAAAGTCTCGTCGGTATCCAGTCGTAGCAAGCATAACAATCTTTGGATATTAAAGCTTTGATTACTAGAGTAAAGCCTATTCCCGAACCTAACCAAACGCATAATTTTCCATCTATAAAAGTATAAATTGTCCCAATTCAAAAAAGAGATAAAACAAAAATTGGGCTATTCACAAAGGCGTGTTAAAAACGTTGGAAAGATGGAAAATCGGAAAATTGCGACTTCTTAAAAATGTTTTTAAACTTTTCCGACTCCTTTGTGAATACCCCTAATGTAATGTTCGCTTTACACAGTGATCATTGAAGCATTACTTAGATTAATCTATCCAAAGAAGTTACTCAGCCGGTGACTGGTAAAAGCTTTCAGACATGAGGAATGAATCGACACTGCCTATCAATAAAAGGGCCAGTAGGTTGTACATTCAAAAGGACATCGATGACGAAAAAAAAACTCCCTTATGCTATGTTCTCACTATAGGGGTTAAGTTCTTAACCCGATACTTTAACTCAAAGCGTTTATATCAGCTTCGAGCGAGTTAAGGTTTACTAACGTCATATGACCCAGCCGGAAAGTTCACTACTTCTGCATTACTTCCGAAGTGGTGAAAATTCATACTGCGGCTATTCGCATTACTAACCCTAACTGTAAATTGTAAATAAGAATTGAATTTGCTTTATTAGAAATGTGTAAAGAAGCTGAAAAATCCAAAGTAATCTTGGAAGCAATAGTATCAGAAGAGCATTGCAATGTCCGCAGGACCAAAAAAAGTTTAATGGAGCTAATAGTGAAAGCGGCATCACAAAACGTTATACGACCTGTGATCAAAATTTACATATCCAAATACGTGCATCCTTCCCCACTAATTTTCTGCACGTGAATGCTTCCTGCCAGTGGCGTATTAAATTTTTACCCGGTTTTTGTACTCGGTGTTAGCAAATGTAACTGGAAATTTCAAATGCAACTCTGCGCTAACCTTAGAGTTAAATGTTAACCTAGAGTATATTTTCGGGTTAGATGATTTTTTTTATATGCGTTTTGACATTTGATACCCTGGGTTTCTCCAATAACCCTAACCCGGCCTAGTGAGAACATAGCATTAGTTAGTCCAAATCTGACAATAGACTTCCATATGACCGCGATAGATGATCATAGAGTGAGTATGGTAACATTTTGGATCAGTAAAAAAAAAAAAAAAAAAAAACACGCAATTCGACCAGCGTCACATACCTGAAATGTTCCATGTGGTAAAAATGCCTGGCAATGAACTCGTAGCTGAGCTCGAAATCGATCGCATCGGCTTTCCACATTATGTTAAAAGGCTCTACGCTGTAAAACAGCAAGTGAATTTCCTATACCAAACACATCTAGAAAAAACAAAGAAGTACTTTCGCTATTTGAACGCATACGCTAATTACTTACAAGCAATCGGACATTCAGGGTTGCATTTCAATCAGACATTTTCTATATTTCTGACGACCTGTCATCGAAATTTCAACTCTGATTTCCTTTCTTTAAAAGAATGAGCTCGTCACTTCCTTTCAATTCACTTCAACAGCGTCGAGCCCATTAAACAATCAGAAAAAGTTTGGAAAATTACGAATCATTAGAACTGGTACATTAATGACTAGTCTGGGACTAGTAGGAGCTAGTAGGGCCAACGATTCTCTGGTGCTTTTAATTTCTATCAATAAAAACACTATTTAAATGCGCGGATTTTAATGCGCGAAACAAACTTTTACTCCCCAGCGGAAAATTATCTCCTGCATGACAAAGTCACCAATGATGTCATCCATGACATATAGGTGACATTGTCATGCATGAAATCTTGGAGTAAATGTCATCGTGGAGGGATGCTGTTCATGTGCTTGACGCTCATTGGCTTCTGAAATTTAAGAAGTGGCGTAGAGGATGAGTGCTCGACTCAGAATCCGAAGATCGCGCGGGTTCGATCCCTGGCAGAGGCGAACAAAAATTGTTAAAAATAGATTTTTAAAAATTTTCGAAACATTCAAAGAGAGGGCAAAGAAGAGAGTTATCAAACTGGTGTTTCTATAAATTGACATTTAGAGAGGAAAGAGCAAATGTGCTGCTCTCAAATGCTTTTTTTCGCCATCGCATCTCCTAGCATGACCAATGACATTTTCTAATCTTCCGGTGATAATGTCACCGCTGAAGTCCTGTCAGCTCCTGTGTAAATGTCATACAAAGTGTCACCGGAAATAGCATGCGTTCCGGCTCCGAAGTCACTAGGACATCATCGGGGATGTCCGCGGGACATTTCCCGCTGGGTCCTTAAACTGTCATGTATTTGTGTTTGTGCCTTTTGTGTGTGTTTTCTTTTTTCATTTCACTCGCTTAATTCGCTTTTAAAGTCCATCCTCTTGAAATCTTCAGTTTTTCGGTGTCGTTTAAAATTATTCGAAATTGAATCCTCTACACTTGGAGCCGCTTTATCGTTTTATTTGACATACGATCTCGGCTCTGGCTATAAAATGTAATAAAATGAATATGCATTGAGATAAGCAATTAACAGACAAATTGGGTTTTTAATTCGAACTCAGCATGAATGAATGAATGAATGAGCGACAATGTGAATGAGTGAATGAATGGAAAATCCTTCGCATCCATGCACATTTCAGTGTGTGTGTGACTGCATCGGTTCGAAATTAAATTACAAAAGAAATTTATTGAAAAGCATTTCATATTTTAAGGACTTGAACACACAGACAGACACACAAACACACGATTGCAATTGGAAAGCTAAAATTTCCGATTGCTTGAGAGGGTGTACTCGCTTGCTTTCAAATCAAACGAGAAAACTCTTTAGCGGAAGCACTTCAAAAATTCGACTCAACGAAAGGAAATTGCAAAAAAAAAAAAAAAATTTTTTTTTTTTTAATTATAAAAATCTCGATATGTTTGTATGAAAAAAAAATTCCTTCAATTCCATGCCCAAGGCAATCTGTACATTCTGTTATTGTTTTTGTGTTGTGTTGTCCTTTTATTCGATAAAAAAAAAATTTATGAAATAAATTTAAAAAAAAAAAGCCAAATGACCACTTCACAACTTCGTAATCGCATTACGAATTCCGTATAACAAGGATAATGAAAAGGGCGGGCAAGTTGACATCGAACGAAAAAGTCAAGTTTTTAAGGGCTGTGTAGAACGATGAGGAAGACATAACCAGCCGACCGACCGAACGACCGACCGAAAGACCGACCACACCACCGACCAACCTTTGCAGTAATATCGTGGAACATAGTTGAACGGAGTGTGTTAATTAGATTTAAAATATAAAAAAAATACACAAAAAAAAAAAAAAAAAACAAATTATGACCGTCTGTAGTCGGCATACCCGGCATGGGGAAACTTATTGCACTATGGAGCACACGAGCATTCTAGGCCGAGAGATGTCAGTGCAGATGACAGCGGTTTAATTTCCGACACTGGACGTCGAACGGAAATGGAGCTTAAAAATTATTTCTGTGTTAATTAAAATCATTTGCGTTCAACGTTGCTCCGTTTATTAATGTACACACCGAATATACATACATACATACATGCATGCATGTGTGTGTGTACATTGGAATGTGTCTTTTGACGAATTCAATATTATTGGTCATTCATTTTTTGTTTCTTTTTTCGGTCAATTTCAATAATCTGTATTAGTAAAAAATTTTGCGGTCCACGATGGAAAGGACATCTTCCTTAATTGATTGCTTGATGATTCGGCCAAAAATCTAGGAATAGTGTGTGTTCAACTTAAGTGGAATAATCACATTTCTGTTGTTAGTGGAAAAGCGTATGCGATGCTTCGTCTATTTGCGGACTTTTCAAAAATCTGTGCCGGTAGAAAGGGTCTGGCGGGTCAAGCAAAGGCATGCGGCATCAAATTTTGTTGATTTTTCGATAAAAAAAAACACTGTGGAGACTTGTATTTAGATTTTTATTTTAAAAAGTCCTTGAAATATCCTTGAAAAGCCTTATTTTCAAAATTTTATATCTCAAAAACTAATTGAGATAAGAAGATGAAACAAACGTTGGTTGATTGCTAATATAATAGGAAATCCAAAAAATTTTTTTTAAATTTTTACACTCAGAAAAATTTTTCCACAAAACTAAAAAGACAATTTTAACAATTTTTTTCAGTGTATTCCCAGTTGGACGCCACTCTACAAATTTTTTTTGCACAAAAAAGAAAACAAAAATTTAACTATTTTTTTCTGTGTATTTCAGTTTTTGTAAACTGAAAATAAAACAAGGAAGCTAAAAAATTTTTTTTTAATTTTTACAGTGAGAAAATTTTTTTCAAAAAACTGAAAAGAAAATTTTGAATATTTTTTTCAGTGTATTCCCAGTTGGACGCCACTCAGAAAATTAAAAAAAAAATACCTCTAAGTATTTGCTTTCATTAAAAAAAAAGTTTCATTCAAATTAAATGGCGCAACAGTGAGATATTCAAAAAATTACAAGTGCACATAGATGCTCTAGTACTAATATCCAGTACAAATGTACGAAAATGATACAAAACACATTACTCATACGGCATGTTATTAAAAAATTTAATATCTCCAGAAATAATTAAGATAAAAAAATGAAACAAACGGTGAATTGTTGTTAATAAAACAAGGTATTCTTTTAAAACATTCAAAACGTTTTACAAAAACTGAAAAACACTGACAAAAATTCTTGAATTTTTGTTTTCTTTTTTGTGCTAAAATTTTTCTCAGTGTAAAATTTAAAAATAAACCCGCCTTTGACTGATTTAATATGTAAGCCTCGCACCATAGCTATGATTCTATTCGGATATCAAATCATGTCGAATTTTGACTCCACCCATAAGCGATAATTTAATAAATTGTTTAATAATTTAGCTCGTTTCATTTATGCACGAAACCGTTGGGAACACATTTCATACAGTTTTAAGATTTTCGGAATTTCTTCAAACAATATCTTGAGAAATAAAATCACTTGAATTGTTCCATAAAATTCTATGCCCGAATATCTCAACGAACGTAATCGCTCTACTCGACACATTGTTATACCAAGGACGTTTTCTTGTGTTTGTGTGAGTGTATGTCTTATGTAGTGTGCTAAGATGCGTTTTTTTGAAAAACCAGTGCTAGGTTTGGAACATTACACTCCGTTTCGCCTGCGCCGGGAATTGAACCTCGGACCCTGGGATCAAGAGCATAGCACGCATTCCCTACGCTATCCCAGAGCCACTACTCGATCGTAAAAAAGAGATAAAAAATTAATTCCTATTATCCGGCTGGAAATTATAACTTCATACTTCAAGAGACCCTGCCTAGATTTGCCTAGTTTTTATCTTGGGCCTGCCCAGTGAAGTCTAGCCAGGCCCTTGCTAATTTATTAATGCTTTGGTAAGAATGGGCATGGCTAGTAATTTCGGTTAGGACCAATCTAAATCTGTCAATCCATCCCGATGATAATTTTTTCCTTTTAAGGACCAGGCGAATCCGAAAATAAAAAATATTAAAATCTCTGAGAAAGACGTTTTAATATTCAGAAGCAAAATGGAATACACATTATATTAATATAAAACTTTCTCTAACATAAATATTTATTTTCACGTCCCCGTGGCGGGGTATTGGTTAAAGCTTTCAATTAGCTAATAATCGCACCTCGGTGGAACCTCATTGGTTACGATATCGGCTCTGCGCAAAGCAGACGTTCAACACGCAAAGTACATCGTTTATATTTAAACTAAGTGAGAATTATACAAAAAATTTTGTCTCAAATTTTCTCTCTTGAAAACAATTCACATATACACGGGCTATAAGTAGTAAAATTTTGTGAGATACTGTCTAGATTTCTCCCAAGAAGTCCTCTAAAGAGGCGGCACTAAATAGGGCCATGATGACACCAGGATATACATTGATTATTCACGTCATAGCCAATATAGGGGCGCCAAAGTAAAGCCAAGATAAGCCTGATCGAGTGAAGATTTGTTAGTCCAGGGCCTGTCTAGACCCAGCCAAGATTTATCTATATTGTGACAAATCTAGATAGAACACCACACTTCTCTAGGCAAAATTTCCACCCGGGAAATTGTATAAAATCTGCAAGGACTTCTGGAGTTCAATGTCTATTAGGAATTCCTCGGAAAAAAAAGTTTCACAACGATAATGAATTGATATTATTTTTCACTTCAATTATATCTTTTAACCATGTATGTAACTCCTAACGGGAAAAATTTGTCCTCACATAAGTCTAACGATTTATAGCACTGGTGTAAATAATAAATTTTATATATCGTTAACATCACTAAGGGACATTTACAGTCGGCTCTCGATAATTCAAACCTGTGATAATTTAAAACTCTCAATAAATCAAAGTGATAACGAGTTCTCTACTAAATTTCTTTATACATTCGACTCTCGTTAATTCAAAAACTCGATAATTCGCTATATTTTGAGAGTACCCCGAGTTTCGAATTAACGAGAGTCGACTGTATTATATTAGGGGTATTCACAAGGGCGTGTTAAAAACGTTGGAAAGTCGGAAAATTTTGACTTCTTAAAGTTTTTTTTAAACTTTTTTTGTATCTTTCACAACTTGTTAAGTAGTTAAAATTTTCCGATTTTCCGACGCCTTTGTGAATACCCCTGTTATATTTGATTTTCTTATAAGATAGATTTGATGACTTGATCATTGCGAATTGAGCCCCCACATTTCCTACAGCATGATGACGTCATATATGGACGGCCCCTAATGTGAAAAGCCAAATAGCGCCAGATATCAATAGAGTATCACTCGGGCAAACGCACCGCAACATGTTGCGAAGCAGATGTTGCAGAACTGGCTGCAAAGGATGCCGCCAGCACATTCAATGTGCGCCGACGCATTTCTGCAGTTAACATTTAAGTGGCCTTAACATTCGATCCAATGCGTTCCACAACGTGTTGCTGCAATATTATTTGAAGGCTTATTGCGGCTTATCCATGGAGTTATTTATGTCTTTGGAAATGGCGATAAGTTGAAATTCTTTTTAGAAATACAAATATGGTACGAGTCTGTATATAAACATATGCGTCTATATCTATAATGTCAGTCTATACAATAAGTAATACAAGGGATAGATCAGAAGCTTTTACTATAATCAACTTACACCTTTTAACCACTTCGTCCGATATACAATATTAATACATTTAGATTGTAGATATAATGTTTGCTTAGTTGACAAGTCGAATACTAAATTCAAATATTTATTTATTTAATAATTTTATTTTTTTGCTCGAGAAATGTTCAAATTAAAGCGTTTGGCTTTCGTAAAACACAATGTGCACGCCACCCAAAGAGCATTCAATATCTCATTTGCGAATTTTCCCGCCAACATTCTTGATTGGCCAAGAATTTATTTTCGGGTACACACAAAAGGAGTGGTGTCGGGAATTTATTGCTCTTCCACGGACTAACGTTCTAAGCGCTCTTCTGCTCGAACACAAATAACGATACGAACGCACGCGTTAGACTGTTTGTTTGTTTTTTTTTTTTTGCGGTTCTGTGAAAAGTACAAATAAAAAGAAAAACATAAGGAAAACCCAGCAGCAGCAACAAAAACCAACAAGAATGAAATACTTTTCGTATTTTACAGGAAAATTCAGCGCACATGCTAACTTAAAATTCCAAGCCGAAATGTCAAATGTGAACTGTGGAACATAAGAACAGTGTTCTCCCGTTAAACGGAATAGCTTGAATTTTAACACAATTTTCCAAAAAAAATTTCAATTGTTTTTTAGCCGAAGAAAAGTTTATTAAATTAATTTTTTTTAAATATTCTTTTTATTTACCTCTTGCACGAAAGGGCCCCATTATTTGGCGACTAGACGAAAATATTGCGCCTTAAGGACCTTTTTAAAACGAGACTTTCAGACCGTCTTTCGCTAAGAGAGAATAATGGGACCATCGGAATAATCTCACTCCCAACTCCTTGGAAGTATTCACAGATAGCTCTAAGTTCAATGGTAGAGTTGGCGGTGGAGTTTTCTCGGAGGAACTCAATCTCAAACTCAGCTTCCGACTACCGGACCACTGCAGTGTTTTTCAGGCAGAGGTAGCGGCAGTCAATAAAGCGACCACCTGGTTTCATGGTAACTGAATTTTCCCTGAAAATCTGTTGATTTACACGGGCAGCCAGGCGGCCATAAAATCCCTATCAAGTGTGGTAGCCACATCCAAGAAAATCCACGAGTGTCGTTCGTCTCTCCAGGAGATCTCAGAGCACTCTGCGGTGACCCTGATATGGGTATCTGGACACAAGGATATTAAACGGAACTGTACAGCGGACGACCTCGCCAGAGCCGGTACAGAACTCGAAGACCTTTTAACGGTGCCTGAACTAGGTATACCGCTTGCCTTAGTCAAATTAAAGATTAAATCTGATTTCAATGGGAAGGCATGCAAGCCATGGGCAGAGGAAGATTCTTACCTAACTTTAAGGTTGATATGGGTAGACCTAGACCACAAAAGGACCACAATTCCTTGCCTTGGGCCGCGTCGACAAAAGGCGTATGGTCTTCATTATCACATCTCTACAATGAAGCTTTAGATCCGAGAAGGAATAAGAATCAGTGAGCCACCTCATGTGTTATTGTCCGGCCCCTCCTTCTTCTCCTCCCTCACGGAGCTATCATCTGTTCGAATAAAAAACATGGCTCGATTCATAAATGAGTCCAATTGGCTCCACCAAACGGGTAACTAGGGAGGCATGCCTTCCCTCGTGCTATCACAACGGGTCCTATATGCGGCTTAAGTGTGTCCCCTTAAAAGGGGCAGCCACCCTAACCTTACCTAACCTAACCTAACCTACTTAACTTACTTAGACTTGAATAAAAAATTGTAGAAAAGAAAAATAAAGAAGAAGAGAAAAAGGGAGAAATGAAAGGGATAAGAAGTACAAAAAAGGAGGAAGAAAAAGAAAAGCTAGAGGAAAAATTAGAAGAAAAGTTAAATCGAAGGGAAGGAGAAGAAAATGATGATTGACAGAAAGCACAAAACGAAAATTAGAAGAAAGAAAAAACAATAAAGGAAACAATATTAAAAATACAATAGAAAAGAAGAAGAAAAAGAAGAAGAAGAAAAGGAAGAAGAATTTAATGACGATAAAGAAAAGGCAGAAAATCTAAATGAAGAAGAAGAAAGAGAAGAAGAAAAGATGGAGAAAATAATTCGAATGGAAGAAGAAGAGATAAATAGGAAGAATGGAAAAAAGAAACAAAAATCAAAAGAAAATAGAAAAATTGGAAAACAGGAAAAATCGTAAGCCAGAAAGGAAAGGGTGAAAGAAGAAGAAAGAGAAGAAGAAAAAATGGAGACAATAATTCGAATGGAAGAAGAAGAGATAAATAGGATGAATGGAAAAAAGAAAAAAAGAAAAGAAAATAGGAAAATTGGAAAACAGGAAAAATCGGAAGCCGGAAAGGAAAGGAAAGGGTGAAAGAAGAAGAAGAAGAAAGAGAAGAAGAAGAAAGGGTTATTGCAGAATTTACAATGTAATATCATCGATCGATCGTTGTCTTCTGTAATCGGCTTCATTCTGTAGCACAATAATTTGAATCAATCTAAATGATCAACGTGATATTGTGTAGCCTCTCAAGTTTCTCTCTCGAATGTTTGCCTATGTATTTTGTTTATATTTGTTTACCTTTATATTTTGGTCACTTTTCGCCCATTAAGGGAGCTCATTTCCCTTCATAAATATTTAATTTCAAAAACATTCGCAAGCATTCGTACACAACGTGCCGCCATATTAAACTCATAAAGGTTCCCGTTTTATTGCCACAGCAACAAACAAACAAACAAAACAACAATTCCCTTGCCTTTGTATCCCAAACAATAATCCAAATGTGGTTGTCTCTCACGCAAATTGCCGCATAAAAGCATCTGTTGGATTTTCAAGCAACTTTTCTATTTTTCCTCTCGACTAGAAGATCCCTTTTGGAACCAGTCGGTTGGCCTTTGCACATGCCAATATGTTTTCGTACACATACAGAAACGCACAAACATTTAGCGAGAATCATCTTCAGAGATTTGTGATATCCTTAATCCTTTGGCTCAGGCCCACTCAAAGAAATATCGCATCGCATCGCATCGTTATGTCCCAAAAATCATACCAAGTTGTATCCGGGTGGCATTCTAGGGGGATTCCTTAGAATCCGTTCATATGATCACATCGCTTGTGGCGTTCCAAATTCACGTAGCAATGTCATACGCCCAATCATGTTGCTTCAGTTCAAGTTAAGTTCAGTCCTGTTTGGTTGAGTTGCGTTGAGTTCTTTAACTTTTCACATCAAAACTAGCAGCAAGCAAAATCGAAGGACAGCATCAGAATTGAGCTAGTATGCTGATAAGGCGCCATCGTACTCGTACGTATGTATGTACGTATGAATCGAAGGATTATTACCCTGCAGTAATGAAGAGGTCAGTTTACCAAAAAGGAGTACTCTGAGGTAACTCGAAATATGACCAGTCAAAATGTCATAACTATATGGGAATTGACTAGACCTTGAGTAGTAAGTAACAATTGGTCTAGAAGAACTGTAGTTAAAAATTTAGACCAGTTGGTATTTATGGGACATTTGACCTCTTATAGACCACAGTAGGTCTAATCGTGGAGTAGTTAAATTAAGGAGTGGTTATTTTTCAATGACAGCTCCATGTAAAAAAAACATTTTATAACAAAACTAGACTACTTGTAGAATTCTTAGAATTTTTCACTTATTCTATATACCAAATTTCATCCAAATCGGACGCCACGATTTTTTCGGAATTTTTGGATTTTTCTTAGCACTAAAAATTTTTCGAAAAACTGGTCCTTTTTGGACCAGCTTGGAACTAGACCAAAACTAGACTAGTTGTAATCCGTTTCTTGAAAAAATGTTGACGCCAAAATTTTTAGAATTTTTCACTTATTCTATATATAAAATTTCATCCAAATCGGACGCCACGAATTTTTCGGAATTTTTGGATTTTTCTTAGCACTAAAATTTTTTCGAAAAACTGGTCCTTTTTGGTCCAGCTTGGAACTAGACCAAAACAAGACTAGTTGTAATCCGTTTCTTGAAAAATGGTGACGCCAAATTTTTTTTTAGAATTTTTCACTTATTCTATATATAAAATTTCATCCAAATCGGACGCCATGAATTTTTCGGATTTTTTTTGGTTTTTGGTCCATAACTCTCTAAACTTCTTCTTGCCTTAAGAAGTCGCAATTTTCCGATTTTCCGACTTTCCAACGTATTTAACACGCCTTTGTGAATACCCCTAATGTTTAAAGCATTGTTTGGAAAATTAAATGGGAGTAGTCCTGGTAATTTTTGTGACTAGTCGGGGAGTAGTTGGAGAGTTATTGGAATTACTGTAGGGTAGTTGACGGTTCGCTTGTGTACATACATACACACAACCATACATACATACATACCAACATATGTGCGCATGTGGCAACAGAAAGAAATTTTAAGCAAAAGGAAGTTGTTTCAACACTTCCATAACTACAAAATGAAAGTTTACAAAACCATGCAAAATATAGGTTGCCTGCCCTGTAGCAAAATTGGGTCAAATTGTTGCCCTAGCGAGTAATCCTCGAGTTTTGGAAAAAGAACTAGTACACAAGTAGAGTGGATACTAAATAGTGGCATGGGCAACGACGAACTTTATTGTATTAAATTTGATGCTCGTCAAACAGATAGGCCCGTGGCGTGGTGGATAGCGAACTCATGCAGCTTCGCAAAATGTGGGAAATGAGAAATTTATCACACAACTGTCAAAATTTATATGAAAATTAACGATGGGAAAAGTTGCGAAGGCATTTGCGAAGCTGCATGAGTACCAATATTTTCTGGGTATATCTCATAGCATTTCCATTTGAACTTCTAATTAAAAAAAAAAACACTCACACACAAATGGAGATTCGCCTGGGTTCGTGTGGCGTACGCACCATCCACTGAGCTACGACAGCCGCGTTGTTTCTACTTCTGCACCAGTTTGAAGGCGGTGCTGATTTTCGAAGGACACCTCTTTGTTAAAGTTGAACGTTTCCATGCATTGGCGGAGGAAATTATGAGCGATTAGTCCTGTTGATTTGGGGTGCAGCCGAAGAGTACCCACTGCACTAGTGCAATTTTCTGCAAGGGAGTTGCTCGAAGAATTTCACATCACAATAATAAATTCTTGAAACATCAAATGGCAACTTCAGCAACTCCGACGTCCATTTTGAAGTGCTTTCGAAACGCATATCTGCGGGGATTCGCTCGCCCTCCTTTAAATCGTTTTCAGCTTTTGTTGACGTGGCTTATAACGAAGAAACAAAGACAGACAGACAGACAGACACGAAGAAGATGAAGCCTTTTAGTTGGATTCCGTCTGATGCCTGGAGGGAGGTTGGTGTCAGTGTCGCTGTCGCTGTCGTGTCTCTGTTTTTCTGTTACTGCGGGTGGCTGCCAACAAAGATGAAGGGTTGTGGGAATGTTTGTTGAGGCTGTTGCTTTTGCTGTTGAGACCTTTTCTTCTTTGCCGTACTTTTTCTTTTCTTTTCTTTTTTTTTTTTTTTTTATTTCCTTATGTGATCTCACAGCAAAGAGACATGCTTTTCTTATCGTTGTTGTTGTTGTTGATGTTGTTGATGCTGTTGTTTTCCTTGTGTTTGTGGCACGTTGATGAAACTTTAATGACACATAACAAAACGCCTCAAAATCTGTCCTAAACAATTTAAGTTGCTTTGTGGTTGAATGGAGATATTATGCTTTTGCGGTTTGATGATTGTTACCCTATGTACTTAAGTGCCTACATACATACAAACATGCATACATGCGCACGTCGTCAAAGGGTCGTGGGAGTCCACAATTTACGTCTTGAGTGCATCACAAAAACCAACGAGAAAAGTGGTGAAGAAAATAAAAAAATAAAAAATGCAACAACGCAATTAAAGCAACGTCAAAGGAACGAATTGACATTTGCGGATGATTGAGCCAACGTCATTTAATCTTGAATTCAGCAAGTCATTGTGGAAAATCAGAAATTAATTAGGTTTTTGTTTGTTGGTCTTTGGCCGAGGATGTGGACACTCCCATGAAAAAAAGATGAATTACAACAAGTGAATTCAGTGTTGCATTGTTTTGTTGTTATTGTTATTGCAAGCCGATATCGAAGTATGTATCTATCGCTGGCAGTAAGGCAGTAAGTTAAGAGAGTTGTGGCCAAAAAAACCCAAAAAATCCGAAAAATTCATGGCGTCCGATTTCGATGAAATTTTATATTTAGAATAAGTGAAAAATTCGAAAAATTTTGGTGTCAACATTTTTTCAAGAAACGGATTACAACTAGTCTAGTTTTGGTCTAGTTTCAAACTGGTCCAAAAAGGACCAGTTTTTTGAAAAAATTTTAGTGCTAAAAAAAATCCAAAAATTCCGAAAAACGCATGGCGTCCGATTTGGATGAATAAGTGAAAAATTCTTCAAATTTTGGCGTCAAAATTTTTTCAAGAAACGGATTGCAACTAGTCTAGTTTTGATCTAGTTCCAAGCTGGTCCAAAAAGGACCCGTTTTTTGAAAAAAATTTTTGTGCTAAAAAAATCCCAAAAATTCCGAAAAGTTCATGCCGTCCGATTTCGATGAAATTTTATATATAGAATAAAAGAAAAATGCTAAAAATTTTGGCGTCAAAATTTTTTCAAGAAACGGATTACAACTAGTCTAGTTTTGATCTAGTTCCAAGCTGGTCCAAAAAGGACCAGTTTTTTGAAAAAATGTTTGTGCTAAAAAAATCCAAAAATTCTGAAAAATTCATGGCGTCCGATGTCGATGAAATATTATATATAGAATAAGTGAAAAATTCTAAAAATTTTGTGGTCAAAATTTTTTCAAGAAACGGATTACAACTAGTCTAGTTTTGATCTAGTTCCAAGCTGGTCCAAAAAGGACCAGTTTTTTGAAAAAATTTTAGTGCTAAAAAAAATCCAAAAATTCCGAAAAATTCATGGCGTCCGATTTCGATGAATTTTTATATATAGAATAAGTGAAAAATGCAAAAAATTTTGGCGTCAAAATTTTTTCAAGAAATGGATTACAACTAGTCTAGTTTTGGTCTAGTTCCAAGCTGTTCCAAAAAGGACCAGTTTTTTGAAATA
>CM035806.1:165396870-165429370 GCA_020466095.1 Chlorops oryzae
ATTCGAAACGGTTCGGATTTGCTTCAATCTAGTCGTGAAACTTGAACGAATGCTTCTTCTATAGTCATGCACAGTCTCTTAAAAAATGTTCTTGATCGGTCCATTATTAAGGGTTCTTCCAGTACTCCAGTACTATGGTCTGTCATCAAAATCGCAAAAACTATTATGAGGCGCCATGAAAATCTCCAGACAACTTTGTCTAAATAATTAAAGTCTTGCGGCCTGTTTTAAAATATATTAAAATATAATTAGCTAATCGATTATCTGTGTCGGGTATTTTATTGTCAGCTTTGCCTGGCTTTAACGCCCTTACTTGTTTTGTACTCAGTTTAATCGGCTTTTTGACTTGATTTCTGGTTCAGTGAATGTTGTCGACCTTCATAGCCTTCATAGAGAACGGTTATTACGATGAAACCTTCTCATTACAACCGGGCAATGTCCCTGCTGACATCATCGTTGAAGTCAGGGTGACTATGATCGTATGCATGACAATTCATGATGAGACTTTGTATGACATTTGTACAGAGTTGGACAGTGATTTCATCGGTGACATGTCCTCCTAGGAGGAGCGATGGCGAAAAAAGCAAAATGAGCACATGCTCCTTTTCTCTTAAAGTTAATTTATAGAATCCATAGCTGGTCAGTTGGAAAACACTCTTCTTTGCGCTCTCTTTGAGCATTTCGAATTTTAAAAATCAATTTTAATAAGTTCGGTTCGCCTCAGCTGTGATCGAACACGCGATCTTCGGATTCAGAGTCGAGCACTCATCATCTACGCCACTTCATTGCTAAAGCTGAACTGACGCGAAAACCTTATTTAAATTTCAGTAGCCAATGAAGGCAAGCACATGAACAGCATCCTCCACATGACAATGTCCTCCAAGATGTCATGCATGACAATGTCACCTTTATGTCATCGATGACATCACTGATGACTTTGTCATGCAGGAGATAATTTGCCGCTGGGAAGCTGTTAGTCTGTATGGCTGAGTGTGTGTGTGTGTGTGTGTGTGTGTGTCGCCTGAATGCTCATGGAACACATGAAAAAACGAGATTAAGTGTGCAAGCGGATATGTTCACTGTTAAATCGTTCGCAATAAATTGTCTGCTTTATTTGGCCTTATACTTATGAAGCATCCTTCTATGGATTTCCTTATTCAGAGTGGGTGAGCATTCTCGGAAATGAGAATGAACACCATATGGAAGTCTCATGGTAAGAAAACGTATTGGGCTGCGGAGGTCGCATGAGATTGTTAGGAATCACTGAAGCATCAAATAAGTTGGCACTTATACTTAATACGAGCAATTTAAAGCAAGTTTAAATTTCTAACGCATGAACTTTTCAAACCTCAAGGCCTTGATTACACTGTGCGACATTTTAGAGGTAATTTTTTGTAAAAAAAAATTTGACGACTGTTTTTGAAAGTGCTCGGCCTCGTACTCAGTTTTGTCAAGTCACCTCTACATTTTTTTTAAATAGACTTCAAAAAGTGGGGCCGAGAATTAAATTACTCACCTACTTATGGCTATATCTCGTAATCCGTTCAATACTTTAATTTCCTATCTATCACAATTTATAGCTCTGAACTCATTTTAAATAATTTTAGTACAAACCGACCCGAAAAAACTCTATCTAGTAGGTGCAAATTGCAAAAATTCCTAAAATTTGACGTAAATTTTGACGAAACAAGCACTAATTAAAAGTGTGCTGTGTCAAAAAATAACGTTCGAAATATTTTCTACCAAATGGCAACGCCCAGGATCATTGCTATGCCGTTCAATATGGCTTTAAAATCGAAAAATATATAACAAAAAAAATTAGCTATTCGAATATCCGGCCTAGCAGCCAGCCGGATATCCGGTATCCGGCCGGATACACTATCCGTTGCAGCACTGATAGGAACGGTCTAATATTGACGAAGATCAGGCGGCGGATACACGGGGTAGTTCTACCCACTTGAAATTTTGCAAGTACACATGCACTAAGGTGGATCGATTTTGTAATCTCAAATTTCTCAGGCAGAATATTATTCTGTTGCCCATACTTAATAATTATGCCGAAGAAACTATAGGTCAAATGTTAATTTTAACCTTCCGCTTTTGCAAACAAAAGTTTTTCATGCTATATTCGACTTATTTTGGTCATCATCAGGGCTCGGATATATATGCATTTATAAATTTAAAGCATACTTTATGGGGGGAAAACTTTTCTTAACAACATTTTGCGGCTTTTCTACCTTCATAAAAATTCTTATTGAAGTTCAAAATCTATTTGAATCTTAACTTTATGTGAGTTGAACAAAATTTTTACTCCATAAAGTATGCTTTAAATTTATAAATGCATATATATCCGAGCCCTGGTCATCATTGTTGGTGAAAACATCTCAAAAAGCAGAGAAAAAACCACTTCAACGTCCCTCAAAACTCGAGCCATTGAAAAAGTTTTATATTTTCTTTAATAACTATTTTAAAATGGCCAATTTATGATGATTTTTCAAGCAAAATTTTATTATTTCTCATGCCTTAAATTATGCTAAGAATCAAAATAAGAAAAATTCAATTTAAAAACATTTTTGATTAGGTAGAAATTTCAATAATTTGTAGCATACTTTTAGGCATATTTAAGATGGACCTTCTTTTTAAAAAGCGGAAGAAAAAAATTCGGCTTTGACCTATGGTTCCCTGGGCATTCTTTCTCAAAAAAAAATTGTAGAATCATATTTCAATAGGGAAATTTTCATTTTTTTTTGTCGAAAAAAACGATCCACCTTAATATGTACATATGTATATAGTTCAATAATGTTGCCATTTAATATGCTTACAAAAATTAATCCCATATGCCTGATCTCGAAGAACTCTTAGATGATTTTGATTAGATCATCATAAATAACATAGTTCAGCGACGTGAATAAAGTTTAGTAATTCCTTATGAGAAAAATTCATTCTTTACGTGCAGCGTGATAATGTTTGGCTGCTCAACCCGTAAATATGAAAAATATTTATGAGTATTGTCAAATGATACTAAATTATTGCGCCACCATACGAGAAGCAATCACACGCATCAAACCCATACACGCCCATACGCACGCACACCAATTCTAAGTGGCGTGAGAGAGAGTGAGAGCGAGAGAGAAAAGGACCAAAATTATGGGATGCCTTTACCTAAAGCAGTTTGACATATGACGTTTGGGTATTAATTTTTGACAGCGTAATACCGTTAAATACCAAAAGCTCGCATGGAGTGGAGTGCTTGAATATGGTAGGTATTCGGCACGTGGTTGTGTGGTTTTCGGTTTCTCTTTGAGAGCACGTTGTCTCAAAACCATTAAGCCTGATTATTTTCTCCTAAATGAGCTTTTTCTCGTCTGCTTCATTTATTTATTTTCCCTTTTATTATAATTCTTTTTCGTTTATTTCTTTTTTTTTTTTTTTTGTGTTTTGTGGGTTTTTTCTTCTGCTGCTGCTGTTGTTGTTGTTGCTGTTAGGGAGTGTTGAACTGCATATTTGAAGTTTTCTTTCAAGATGAATGCAAAAAAAAAGGAGAAAAAAAAAAACAAATAAAAGCCAGAAATCCATCAACTTAATTGACTGTATCCTTTTGCAATTCATATAAAAAACTTTTAAGAGTAATTAGTGAATTGAAGCAGAGCGCATTTTTTGTGCTTTGTCCTCGAATGTTAGCTGCAGTTTTTTAAATCTTTTTATACCCGACCCACACTGTGTCGAGGGTATTTTGCGTTTGTGTGAATGTGTGTAACACCCAGAACCAGTCGAGATAGACCAGACAAAATGGGTATGGAAATGATCAGCGTCACCAGGAGATTCGATTCCCTGCAGGAAATGTCAATAGTGAATCTATACTCTTTCTCTACTGACTGCGTCAACAGTACTATTGACCAGTTAAACCCGTCGCAATGCTTTGCGTTATTGACATTTTACATTGAGTTGTCATTGAATGTCAACAGTAGACCGAAAAGCTATTGACGTCGGTACTATTATGTAGAAAAAATGGAGTACTCTTTCGCATTATAAGGAGACATGTTGTTGACATGGTCAATAAAGATCAACTATACCACTTGGCAGTACAGTTTCTCTAATGACACCGCCTATAAATACTGTTGACGTTGGACCTAGTCCTCTTGCTTATATTGACATCAATAAAGACATGGGGCCATATGGCGACAGGCTTCCTGCAGGGTTAAGCCACGTCTGTCTGTCTGTCGGTCCGACTGTCCCTCTGTCTGTCTGTATACAGTTATCTTATCGAAGGAGTTGAGCTACCTCGACAAAATTTGATATACGTGCTCACGGCGACATGAGTAAGAACAAGTTCGAGAATGGACCCGATCGGACCATTTTTACGGGTACCTCCAGTACTAGGGTCTGTTACGAAAATCACAAAAACTGCCCCAAAATAGGACTTTTTGGCGATATATCAATGAAATTTCGAATTTCAGCTAATATTTAAGCCTCCCATTTAAAAAAACAATATGTAGCTAATTGTTTTTATGTGTCGGGTATCGTATTGTCAGGTGCGCGACTATTATAACACCCTTAATTTTTTGGTTTTTTTCAAAAGAAATTTTGAGTCTTCCTGTTTCCGTTTTATTATAAATTTTTTGTTTGTTTTTTATTTCCTTAATAGACTTTGTAAAAATAAAAGCAATCCGTTCTAAAAGCGGAATCAGTGCCCTTTCAAAAGGCATTCGAATTTTTATTCAAATGTTTGAAAAGAAATTTTCCTGCATGCAAAAAGACAGAAGGGGTCTTCGCTTAGGGGCTATCTCCAACTTTGTCAAAAATGGAAAAACTACATATAAAAAAAAAAAAAAACGCTTCAGAAATGAATCAGAAATTTTCTAAAGTGTTTTTTATATGAAGTTTTTTTCTGATAGAACTGGAGATAGCCTCTTAAACGTGAAAATATTGAAACAGCGTAAAAATGTAAAAAAATTTCATACAAAACTTCGTTCAATAAATTCTAAGCCAGCTTGATTTACGAGTTCTCGAGTTTTTCGACGCGAATGCACGTTTAAGGGAAGACCCGTAGAGTTTTTTTTTTTTTTTAATTTCCCGGGAGAAAAGCACCAAAGCAATATTGCAGAAAAGTTCGAGAAAGCGATTGCAGTCAGCGCTACCAGTTTTAAGGATTTTTCCCATTTTAAGAGACTCTGGCCCGATTCCTACTGTTCTGATTAAAATTTTCGTTCCGAAAAACAAAAAAAAAATTTTTTATGAAAATGTTGAAATTTTGAGATAGATACCTTTATATTATATAAGAGGATATATATTGACGTCAATATAGACAAGAGAACTAGTTCCAACATGAACAGTATTTATAGGTGGTGTCATTAGAGAAACTGTTCTGTTCATCTTTATTGACCATGTCAACAACGTGTCTCCTTATAATGCGAAAGAGTACTCCATTTTTTCTACATAATAGTACCGACGTCAATACACCGAGAGAAATAACAACAGTTAAATCAACTACTTAGAACAATTAAAGTAAGAGTGGTCAAATAAACTGTATTCCGGATTAAATGCACTGAAAAAGGCAGTCAAACGAACAGTTGAAAAACAGTTACTTTTTATGTTCAAATTCGCTTTCGTTCACTTAGACGTATAAGTTCGCATTCTGATCAACTGTCTCCGGAGGTTTCGATAGCTCAGTGCTTTAAACTGTGACTCGACAGTCGTGAGCTTCGGGGTTCTATCCCTGCTGGCGGCGGGAATTTTTCTGAATTTTTTTTTTAAATTACAGTTGTTTTTTTTGTTCAGAGTGTAATTGTTTTGGAAGACAAAAATGTTCTCCTAAATTTTTAAGATTTTATTTTATTTAATTTTTTCTTTAATGGTTCATTTTCAAGCAAAAAATTTTGGGAGTGAAACAATTCCTTAAGCACGTTCCGCAAAACTTGAGCAACCATAAACTCAAGTGAGCATTTTGACCAACAAATTAAATTCGTTCGTTTAGCGTAATGGTTAAGACGTTCGCCCAGCGATCTGGTGGTTAGCGGTTCAAGGCTCGGCCGAAGCGAGAAAATTTAAAGAGATGAAAGAGAAAAAGATTTAAATAGAAACAAATAAATAAAGAAAAAATATAATAATTTAATAAAAAAAAAAATATTAATAAAAGAAGTCAAAGCAAAAAAATAAATTTTTTTTTCCCAGTCGCTGGTGACAGTTGATTTAACCGCGAGACAGTTATATCAACCATCAGGTAGTTATATCCTTATTGACTGTGTTTGTACTGTTGAATTGACCGCTACTACACATAAGCTAACAATTAACGGTGAACTCGGTTATTTTAACCTGCTTTTTCAGTTAATATAACTACCTTTTTCTCTCGGTGTAGTTCGTCAATAGCTTTTCGGTCTACTGTTGACATTCAATGACAACTCAATGTTAAATGTCAATAACGCAAAGCATTGCGACGGGTATAACTAGGGTTGCCAACTTTCTAAGAGCAAAATAAAGTATCACTTTATTTAGTAATTAAAAAATAAAGTATTTTTCTAAAAAAGAAAGTATTTTTAAATTCATCCTTTTATTAATAAAAAGAAAAAAATTGAACATAGCAAATATTAAAAAATAAAAAAAAATCTCTCACACGGAAGTACTAGTAACTTACTAGTAGTTAGTTCACTTTTGTTCTTAAATATACACTTTTTACTGCTTGCAGAACATTGTAGTTGGTCTATGATTTGTTTCACCAATTTACAATTACAATTGACTATATATTTGAATAAATATGTATGTACTTAAGTTGCTTAAATTCCGATTTTTATGGTTGATCATTTAGTCAATCTCAAAAATATCGAAACTCTTTATAATGAATTTCAATGGACCTGAAATATTAAATCTCTTCGATTAGAGAATTTGTTGTTAGGAGAAAAAAGGCAATATAATGTAGCGAAAAAGCCTTAAGAAGGTTCACTTTAGAGAGAAATTTGTTTTAGAGGAGGTCGTTATAGAGAGTTTCGAGTGTATTTATTTAGTTCAATGAACTACATGATGTATTGTTGCAAGAAAGTATAAAGTATATCGATCAGAAATAAAGTAGGATACTATATTATATGGTATGGTTGGCAACCCTAGGTATAACTGGTCACTAGTAGGTACTGTTGACGCAGTCAGTAGAGAAAGAGTATAGATTCCCTATTGACATTTCCTGCAGGGTAGTATAACGAAATTACGATCATTCCGGTCAAAACTTGTGTGTCTTGGCAAATCATTGCCCGACCATATCACAATACCCGACGTTACTCTAAGCCAATATTCTAATATTTGAAAAGTATTAACAGTAGAAGATATGTTAATCCATCTAAATATATAAATAATCTGATTATAAAAGTACTTACTATTATAAGATATGTAGATGCTAAATAAATTTTGTATTGACATTTCTTTGGTAACTAATGACTATGCAAACTGAATGTAAAAACTTTTCTCTTCGTGCTCGAAATCCTTGGTATAAATTCTTTGATTTCTGCGTTGAACGTTTCTAAAGAACAATAAAAGCTCGCCCGCAGCAGCAGCAGCACTCATCATAAAATCATCGTTTTCACACAATTAAATTTTCTCGCACCACTCTCAGTAAGCAATTTTCATTATAATTATATTGCCTTTTCAACACCAGGCGCCTTCATCATCACACACCCATCAGACCAATAGCCCATCAGACCAACCGCCTCATCCACCGTCCCTATCAACTTCAGCATCATCGTTACTGTTACCAGAGAGTCTCTTTTGCTGATGCGCCATAAGTAAGTCGAGCTACAAGCCTTGAAGCTTCTGTGATAATATTTATTTAGCTTCCATTGTTATGGCAGACAGTAATAAGGATTCTCCTTCACACAAAACCTTTATGCACTGAGCGTAAGGCCAAAACAGAAAGCAAAAGAAAAAATCAACTGAAAAACCAAAAAAAAAAAAATAAAATAAAAAATTACAAAAATATAATGAAAAAATCTATAAAAAAAAAGGAGACGACGAAAAAATCTCTCATCGTTTGGCAACAATTGAGACTATGCAAGGGAACTTGAGCTGCTTCTTTCTTTGTTCGATTTCTCTGATCCGGTAATCCGGAAATCAGACAACGCAGCAACAAGTACTGCTAGCGCCCCAAAACTGAACTGTTCTTAATAATAATAATTTTTAAATGTAGGTACATGAAATCATTTTTGAAATACTCTCGAACTTCCTTAAATTATTATAAAAATCAAACGGAGTTCTTACCGAATCTAAATAGTTAAAGAAATATATGAACATTGGTCTATATTGAATTTATTTCAATTTATGTGAGAATGAAAGGCACTTAATGACCCAAACCGTATGATTTAAATATCCGCCTAGTCCTAGCCCTAGAGCTACAATTATTGTAAGGAAAATCAAAATTAACTTTCTCTCTCTTTCAGACCTCGGTTCACTGATCGATAAGAGGTCGATAAGAGCAAAGATCCAAACGCTTAGAGGCTAACAAAAAGTGGTACGTGCTTCAATCCACTACCCTGTTGACTGCAATAAAGTGCCCACAAGGGAACTAATATCCCTAGAGGAGTACAGCAGCAAAATTAATTTCAAATCGCTTTTCGGATGTGATACGAATGCCCATCGAATGATATGGGGAAGTACAACAATCAAGTCAAGGGGTGAGTCATTATTGCAATATATATTATGAGTAAAAATTTAATCTAAGCCGGGGTAATGAATACACGTATATAAATGTCACAAGGGGACGCTCTCCAGTCTAAACTTGTTGTCCGCTATCTCGAACTGGTATGTCGAAGTCTTACGGGGAATATAATTAACTCCCATGCGGTACAGTGGGCAATATATATACCTACTCTAAGCCCACACAAAAATCTCCTGGCCTCGACGGCATCCGCCCATGCCTGTTTCTGCAAGGATCTAGGTGTATCATTGGTGAGAATTTTTGGAGCCAGCTTGTTAATAGCTCATATTCCATCAAAATGGAACGAAATGAATGTGGTGTTCATCCCCAAGCCGGGGAAAGCTAATGAACAAACTACTAAGGACTATAAGCCTCAGATTGTTTCTCATTAAAACAATGGAAAAACTTTTTGATCAGTATATAAGACAACACTGTCTGAAACATCAGCCACTGAACAAACCAAACTGGTATGTCAACCGTGACTGACATACATACTATGTATTACATAGCCCCACTACTCATAATAGAAAAGGTTATCCAGGCAAAGGTTTGCATTTATAGACATTTCAGGGGCTTTCGATAATACCTCTTTTAAGGCTATCGAAACTGCCATGTAGCAAAAAGCTAAGAGGGGAAAAGGGTCTGGCGGACTGCGGCTCGCTGAAAGGGATTTTGATTTTTCGATAGGTGGCATCTAAAACCACTGTGGGGATGACTTTTTAGTGTTCTATTTCAAAAAGTCCTTGAGATATCCTTGAAAATCCTTTTTTAAGAAGGCTTTTTGTTTTAATTTTATATCTCAAAAACTAAATAAAGTGCGAAGATGAAACAAACGTTGGCCAATTGCTAAATCTAAAAAATTTTTTTCAATTTTTACACTGAGAAAATTTTTTTACAAACCGAAAAATTAAATTTTAATTTTTTTTTTCCAATGTATTCCCAGTTTGATGCCAGTCGAAATATAAAAAAAAAACTTCAAAATCCCTTTTAGGGTGCCGCATGTCTTTGCTCAACCGGCAAGACCCTTTTTAAAATTTACATTTTTTTCTCAGTGTATGAAGATCAAATCTAAGTAGACTTTCATATACGTTTATGTGTCTTTTTTCAGCTTTCTTTAAAAGGTGTCTTTTTATGAGATTTGGTTCACTCCCTAAAAATTCCATTGAATTTTGTTCGATTTCTGTAAATTCATTTAACCCTCTGTCGACTTAAGCAAAATGTTGCGTTATTCTTCTTATAATAAAACACACAAGCCCCAAAAACAATATCAGCCATAAAATAAAAATGACCAAAACATAAAATAAACAATTCATAAACTCAAAGTTGCACAATGAACATATCGATAGCTTCGGATAGAAAGGGCGTAACTCATTTTTTTCTTAAAACGAGATTTTTGCATTTTCTGATGGTCGACTCTCAAATACACCCCCTCCAAAAAAATTGACGACCTTTGATTGAAAATACCGAAGTTATAGTTACTTTTAAAAAAGCCCTAACTCATAGCGAACAATTTTGCGAAAGAAAAAAGCCCTAACTCACAAAAAGACGTTCAACTACGCCAGTGATGGCGAGACCTATAAATTAACATTCATAACTGTGCATGTGCATTAGGGTGATGACTTTTTTTGAAACTCTTTTCCTGTATCATAGTACGATGAACTTTTATTAAAGACTTCATAAAATACTAATTTTAAGGTTATTTTGTAAAAAAATGTCACGCATCAAGTCATTTGAAAAATTTAATTTTTGATTTTTTTTTCCAAATTTTTGATGTTACTGTAAGCAGAGTAGCTCCTAGAGGGGTCAAATGTAGGACCAACTACCATTATTTTTTTATTCCCAACAATTTATCCAAAAATACCTTCCCCCTATCTCCACTCCTTAAGGGGGCTCCAATACAAAAGTAATTTTTTTATGAATTCTCCCCCACTGTCCTAACTAGCCCCAGAGTGCCGCTAGAGGAGTCAAATGTTTGACCGACCCCCATTAACTTTGTCTCATTAACATTTTTTCCCAACATACTGACCTCCTATCTCCCCTCCTTAGGGGGTCACCCATACAAAATTACCTTAATTTTATTACAATTTCAGACAAAATGCCTGTCACTACAGTCAAACCCCTCCTAGGGGGCTGATATATATGACCGACCCCCATTATTTTTTTACCCCAAGTATTTTCTTTAAACATAGCTACCCTCTATCTCCCCTCCTTAGGGGGTCCCAATACAAAAATAGGCTTAAATTAAAGAAAAATGCCTCACGAACTTCAATCTATAATATAGATGCCGTAGGAACAAGAACGAGCATGTTCAGTATGTATATTCGAAAAATTTACACAAGTACCTTTTAAACGAGCCTAATATGAAGAATATTGGATTCGTTTTTGGTATGTTTTAATAATATGTTATAATTATTATTTTTTTTAAAACTGAATTTTGGGTTCCATCCCCTAACTGGCCAAATAATGACCCTAGTAGAAAAAACATAAATTTTCTACTCAAATGCATCAAACCTCAATCTATGACGAGTTTTTTGAGACTATAACCATTAAAATCGGTTAGTGGTTTCTATTCATAAAATTAATTCAAAACAAATATTTTTTGAACACATTATTCACTGTTTTCACGTTCCTTTCTTAAGTCTTTGCATGTCTCTCTTGGTCTGTATGCATGCAAAGACTCAAGACACGAACGTGAAAACAGTGAATAATGTGTTCAAAAAATATTTGTTTTGAATTAATTTTATCAATAGAAACCACTAACCGATATTATTGGTTATAGTATAGTGCTGGATCGCATCTTATATTTTTAATTATATTTTAAACTTTGCGTACAAAGACCTAACTCACGTGTTTTGAACGAAAATTGATATCAAAAAGCCCTAACTCAGAAAACTGCTCGAAACACAGAAAAAATAAAAATTCAAGCCTAAAACAAATTTCGTGCGTAGTATTTAATTGACTTTGCGTTTAAACTTTTTTTAAATATCTAACCTTTGCGATTTTATGAAGTTTTTTCCTTCTCCTGTAAAGTAGCAAAATAATGAGTTACGCCCTTTCTATCCGAAGCTATCGATATACGATCGGATTTGAATGCGTGCGTGTGTGTGTGCGTGTTGGTGTGTGTGCGCGGTTGGTTGCAGCTAAACTGACAAGAGCGCAAATCCTTTAAGCCGGATGGAAAACCAATTGATATCGGCAGAGCTCCGAATTCAGGGCAATCGAAATCATCATTACGCTTTTCTACTGTTCGCCTCATTAGCGCGTTTATCAGCTCGTATTTGTGTAGATATATATGTATAAGAACCCAGCAAAATATTCCACTGGTGCTATACTAGTACTTTACTAGTACAAAAGCCACCAGTGCTAGTTCTTTTCTATACTCGTGTCCATATAAAATTCTGTAGAAATTCAGTAAAACATCTGTACAGGAAGGCACTGGTACGGTATAAACCAGAATTTTTTAGTACTTTAAGAGGCAATTGGGTAAATTTATACCAGTTAAATACTAGTAGTGTTTACGGGAAAAAGATAAATTTTTTTCCTCTTTCCTTAAGAACATGCGTAAGTGGAAAAATTATTTAAAATATTAACAGAATACCATTTATGTGGATGTTTTTTATTATTTATTAATAACATTTTATAAAGTTTTTAAAATTAGTAAAAAAAATTGGGGGGGGGGGCGTTTGGGTTTAAGGTAAAATACCATTTCATGCTACGGCTAGGCAAACCTTTAAAAAATAAATTCAAAAAAATTCCTTTCACAGATCTTGACTAAACTCAATGGCGTACGCGCTGATGAACAAGCTGTGCTTAATAATACAGCTAAATTTGTATCGATAGTAATCGATATTTTTGCTTTTCAGTCACTATCGATAGACTTGCAGTTCAATTTGAATGAACGGATCCGATTGTTCCAATTGTGATTAGTATAAATGTGTACGCCCGTATCGAAAGGGCCCAGGTTGTCGATCACAGTTTAGGAGATACAGCCAATTTTACGAAATAATTTCGAAAATGTGAAAATGGAGATTTTTGGCTTTTCAAGTAGTGGCAACACTGGTCTATCAGCTGACGTAAGAGATTTTTTCGGCTCCGTCCATTTTTCATGAGAAATTCCTAAGGTTAAAAATAAAGAACCACCCAGTCTGGAAGAAAAACAACCAGCCAGCCTTGAGAAACGATTCCGGGGAAGAAAAAGTAAATTAGAACAACCAAATCAATAAAATTGTGAAATAATTCAAAACTGTTTTTTTTTTTGATAAATTAAAATCGTTTTATTTTTCAAAAATCAACGTTGAAATAAATCTGAATTTCACTATTGAAACCTTAAAGTCGTTTTTCTCAGAACTTTGATTTTTCAAAATATAATTTCAAAAATTTCTCAAACATCGAATTTTTCACTTAGAGACCTCCGGTTTGCGGCATTGTGACCATAATTTAGTGTAGTATTGCCCGTTACCCTTAACGCCATATCGACAAGGTGGGCCCTTTCGATACGGGCGTACACAAATAGTTGTCCCACCGAGTGTTGACCGAAAATTGCACTAGTTCTTGTCGTTCTGGTGAAAGTACTAGTTCTTTTCAGATAATTTCCCAACTGCTTACTACATGCATATATAGATATATACATATCTATATACATATGTATATAAGTATATTTATGTGTGCTATGCACACGAATTTTCATAGCTAAAGAGACTTTAGTTAGAGCGCGACACAAACGGAATTAATGAAAGCTGTACAGTGGCGTAACGAGACATTTTGGCGCCCGGGGACCGACGGGGGCACAATGCAGCAAATGTTGCCACCCCCTCCCCAAACGGCCGCAATAAAAATACCTTTATAAAAATTGAAATATGATTTTCCCCCTTCGAGCCCCCCTCGCTACGCTACTGAAGCACATGCATTTTTAGAGAGAATTCATATTTTACGCGAATTACGAAACCGCGTGACTCGATGACAGTGCCCAAAATTTGTAGCAATTAACTGCAACAGCTATGGAAAACTAAATTATGACACTTTTGTTTTGTTATTGTACTAATGTTCTAGTCCGAATAGCCAAGGCTTATTTTCTTAAATTTTCATACCCACCATCAGGGGGTATATTAACTATATGCGGATCTTGTATCAGCCGAGTCGACTTTGTCATATCGGTTCGTCAGTGAGCGGGTCTCCTCGGAAAAGTTTGAACCAATCAAGTCCCAAATTTGATAAGTCAGGATGTTGTGTCCAGAGGATGGTCCTGTGTAGTGATAATGGGTGCGATCCGCCCCCATTGCCAAAGCTTACAACTCAAAGAGGAATAGAAACTTCAAATTCGTGATTGATCATGATCAGGGCTCGGAGTTTGTTGACTTTTAAAAATTTAAAGCATACTTTATGGAGTACAAATTTTGTTCAACTCACATCAAGTTAAGATTCAAATCGATTTTAAACTTCAATATGAATTTTTTTCAAGTTAGAAAAGAGGTTTGAAGTTCAACTTCGCTTAACTTTATTGTAAAATGTTGGTAAGAAAAATTTTGCCCCATAAAGTATGCTTTAAATTTATAAAAGTCAACAAAATCCGAGCCCTGATCATGATTCATGAAGAATGAAAGGTGTATTGGGGAAAATAGGGAAACAATTGCGAGCGGAAAATTTTTCAAAACTTTTATACGAAATGGCGTTGTGCCAATCTGGGTACATTGAAGTCAAGATTGTCCGGCTTGATATATTTTTTTGTGCTCGTCA
Organism: Chlorops oryzae; assembly: GCA_020466095.1. Lineage (NCBI taxonomy): Eukaryota > Metazoa > Arthropoda > Insecta > Diptera > Chloropidae > Chlorops > Chlorops oryzae. The sequence goes on from CM035806.1 coordinate 165,411,278, forward strand.
GATTAGGGATGCTTTTCAAACAGCGAAGGCGATGAGAGCGTGCCTTTGCAATCGAAAGTTATGTTTAATCTTATTTAGATCCATTTTTTATTTTTTATTTTAAATTTAATTCTTTTATGATTTGTGTTAAATGGATGTTAATTCACGTATTGCTCATCTTGGAGTGAATGTAATGATTTGATGTTCCGGAATCGTTTATCAATTTCCTGTGCGAAGTCAATGCCTTCTTCCAGCCGAAGTCATTCAAGTGTACACAATGAATAATGTCTGTCGGAGTTCCGAGTTCAGAGCTCAGAGTTTAGAGTGCCTGACACGCCAGAGCTTGAAGTCTTAAAAGCTTAGCGCGCGTTATAACAAGAAAAATCACTTTTCGGCGTCAATTCGCGATTTTTTCTTTGCCAGAAATCGAACGGAACCGAATGTCTTCTCAAAATCGATACCAACATTTTAAAAGGCAACCGTAATTCGGGGCAGATTTCTTTTGTCTTTCATTAAATTATTCCATACTCTTTTGACACGTATTTTATTTTATTTTATTTTATTTTATTTTACTTTACTTTATTTTATTTTATTTTATTTTATTTTATTTTATTTTTTTATTTTATTTTAATTATTTTCTATCGATGAATCTTCTTTTGGTTCTTTTTTTTTGTGCATTGAATTCCTTTCGAGGCATTTTAGTATTAACAAATCCTTAAAGACATGATAGGTCTGCATAGTATTTTAATTTTTTCCTTCACCGAGAGAAATAACAACAGTTAAATCAACTACTTAGAGCAGTTAAAGTAAGAGTGGCCAAATAAACTGTATTCCGGATTAAATGCACTGAAAAAGGCAGTCAAATGAACAGTTGAAAAACAGTTACTTTTTATGTTCAAATTCGCTTTCGTTCACTTAGACGTATAAGTTCGCATTCTGATCAACCGTCTCCGGAGGTTTCGATAGCTCAGTGCTTTAAACTGTGACTCGACAGTCGTGAGCTTCGGGGTTCTATCCCTGCTAGCGGCGGGAATTTTTCTGAATTTTTATACCTTTTCCGAAGGAAAGGGTATATTAAGTTTGGCTCGGAGTATGTAACATACCAAAGGAGTCGCGATAGATATAGACATATATATATATTCTTGATCAGGGTGACAAGAGGAATCGATCTAGCCATGTCTGTCTGTCTGTCTGTCTGTCTGTCTGTCTGTGTCTGTCTGTCTGTCTGTCGGTCACACTTTAGTTTTTCGTAATTAACTCCTAAGCCATGAAAGATATCATATTGAAATTTAGCATGGACTTGAACCAGGCAAATGTCCAAAAAACTGCATACAAATTTTTTTCGTAGTCCCTTCTTGGGTCGTGGGAAGTGGTTCAGAAGTTTCAAAAATCACGATTTTTAACGTTTTTCGTGAATAACTTTTTTTACTATACATCCCAGCTTATTGAAATTTGGTGTGTGTATAGCTACTATGTAGACTTAAGCTTTCGCTGAATAAAAATTGCGACATCGCTATATTTATGGTCATCATCCTACACATTAGAAAAAACACTCTTTCTCTTATTCTCATATCTGTATACAAAAATAATTTTTTTTTTGCTTCTTCTGATTGTGTATTTTGCCGCCAAATAAAGTCGTCACTTAGGTTAAAATTTGGCCATGACCACCATTCGCGAAATTCGCGAAAATTTGATTTTCACTATTTTGAATTGAGTATTTCACAGCTAAACAAAATGTCCTCTAAGGGTTAAAATTTGATCAAGACCACCATCCGCGAAATTCACAAAAATTTGATTTTCACTAGTTTAAATTGAGTATTTCGCTGCTAGACAAAATTACCTCTAACGGTTAAAATTTGATCAAGATCACCATTCGCGAAATTCGCGAAAATTTGATTTTCACAGTTTTGAATTGAGTATTTCGCAGCTAAACAAAATGTCCTCTAAGGGTTAAAATTTGATCAAGACCACCATTCGCGAAAATTGCGAAAATTTGATTTTCACTATTTTGAATTGAGTATTTCGAAGCTAAACAAAATGTCCTCTAAGGGTTAAAATTTGATCAAGACCACCATCCGCGAAATTCACAAAAATTTGATTTTCACTAGTTTAAATTGAGTATTTCGCTGCTAGACAAAATTACCTCTAACGGTTAAAATTTGATCAAGATCACCATTCGCGAAATTCGCGAAAATTTGATTTTCACAGTTTTGAATTGAGTATTTCGCAGCTAAACAAAATGTCCTCTAACGGTTAAAATTTGATCAAGATCACCATTCGCGAAATTCGCGAAAATTTGATTTTCACAGTTTTGAATTGAGGATTTCGCAGCTAAACAAAATGTCCTCTAAGGGTTAAAATTTGATCAAGACCACCATCCGCGAAATTCGCGAAAATTTGATTTTCACTATTTTGAATTGAGTATTTCGAAGCTAAACAAAATGTCCTCTAAGGGTTAAAATTTGATCAAGACCACCATCCGCGAAATTCGCGAAAATTTGATTTTCACTATTTGAATTGAGTATTTCGCAGCTAAACAAAATGTCCTCTAAGGGTTAAAATTTGATCAAGACCACCATCCGCGAAATTCACAAAAATTTGATTTTCACTAGTTTGAAATGAGTATTTCGCTGCTAGACAAAATTACCTCTAACGGTTAAAATTTGATCAAGACCACCATTCGCGAAATTCGCAAAAAATTGATTTTCACTATTTTGAATTAAGTATTTCGCAGCTAAACAAAATGTCCTCTAAGGGTTAAAAATTTATCAAGACCACCATTCGCGAAATTCGCAAAATATTGATTTTCACTATTTTGAATTAAGTATTTCGCAGCTAAACAAAATGTCCTCTAAGGGTTAAAATTTTATCAAGACCACCATTCGCGAAATTCGCAAAAAATTGATTTTCACTATTTTGAATTGAGTATTTCGCAGCTAAACAAAATGTCCTCTAAGGGTTAAAAATATATCAAGACCACCATTCGCGAAATTCGCAAAAAATTGATTTTCACTATTTTGAATTAAGTATTTCGCAGCTAAACAAAATGTCCTCTAAGGGTTAAAAATTTATCAAGACCACCATTCGCGAAATTCGCAAAAAATGGACTTTCACTATTTTGAATTGAGTATTTCGCAGCTAAACAAAATGTCCTCTAAGGGTTAAAAATTTATCAAGACCACCATTCGCGAAATTCGCAAAAAATTGATTTTCACTATTTTGAATTGAGTATTTCGCAGCTAAACAAAATGTCCTCTAAGGGTTAAAAATATATCAAGACCACCATTCGCGAAATTCGCAAAAAATTGATTTTCACTATTTTGAATTAAGTATTTCGCAGCTAAACAAAATGTCCTCTAAGGGTTAAAAATTTATCAAGACCACCATTCGCGAAATTCGCAAAAAATGGACTTTCACTATTTTGAATTGAGTATTTCGCAGCTAGACATATTGTCCTCTAACGGTTAAAATTTGACCATGACCACCATTCGCGAAATTTTTTTGCTTAATAATAATCTCGAGTTTTAGAAGCTAAATCGAAGAACAGATAAGGTATAAATAGATTTCCAAGCTAGAACAACGAAAACGGCAGGAATTTTCGTTAAGGTAATGTTTTAACATATTTTAGGCTGAGGAAAAGGTATGTGTGCAATCGGCTTTGCCGATGTAAACTTCTTTACTTGTTTTTTTTAATTACAGTTTTTTTTTTTTTTGTTCAAGAGTGTAGTTGTTTTGGAAGACAAAAATGAGTGGACAGCAAAGTCTACACAATTTCCGTCCCTTGGATATTCAGAATGTTTGATTCTACATACATAATAATCTTAACCGATTTGGTGGATGATCTGTTCTGTTTGGGGGGTGCATGCCATTCTACGGGTTGGGTGAGCTTGCAAGGCACTTTAAAACCATGTGAAACGATCTTGACTAAATGATCATGCATTCCCTTTAGACAACAGGCTATTTCCTGCCACATCGACTGAGTTCTACAACAAGATAACGCACCTTGCCACAAGGGATGGCTAACAAAATAAATTGTTTCAACGAAGTGGGTCCATGGCCTCTTCAAAGTCCAGACTTGAATAAGATGGAACAAGCTTGGGCACACATGAGACATTAAATAGGTACCTAATTGATATGAAAATTTTTTCCTTGTTTTTGACGACCTATATTTTGACACATTTTATTAGTTACGAATAGTGGCAAAAACCGTCCGGGAATAAAAGCCCTAGATTTTACATATGCCACGTGCGATGACGTCGCCGATTCTGTCAGAGTGACATTTTCAGCTGAGTGAACATGAATAAAAGTTTCAACGATGTTCAAAATTTCCCGCATAAATAGACAATTCTAAGAATATTTTCCCATGCAATTTCGTCATTCATAAAATAGCACTTTCCATAGAAAATGCAATCCTAGGTTTTTACTATACACCGCATAGCATAAAACTCAGCCAAATTCTCCACAAAAAACATAAAAAAAAACACACAAAAAAAAATTAACGATGCTGCAACTGAATTTATGTTGTCACTTTTATAGTTTGTTTCTTTCGAGCGGCTACTTAAGGCAACGCGATAAGTAGAAGGAACTTTACAACTATTAAAGTATTAAGTCCTGGTCTGAAGTTTCGAAAATAGAAAGAGCAAAAAAAAATGGGAAGAATAATGATAGGCCAAAACGTTGCTTGCTGTGCAACTGTTTTCCGCTGGTTTTGCACTTTTTCGTAAAAAGCTAAAAACTTTTTGCAGCTAAATAAGCACTGCGCGTTTTCGGATTGTCCTTGTGCGAAAAAAAAAACAAAAACACAAAACAAAAACACAAAACAAAAAATACCAACAACGAAACAACATGGGAAGAAAAATGAGAAAGTTGCAAAGAAATACAAAATGAAAAAAAATAAATAAATAAAAAAGGACTTTGAATTGCCAAGATCAAGTTCTGTGCTTGCTCGGTATTTATCAGAGACGTGAACCGGGTTTGGTTCGGCGGTTCGAACCGTGTTTGAACTTTTGGATTGGTTCCTCAAACCGGGTTTTCTACTTCTTTGAGCCGGGGTTTCAGTTCGGTTAATCGGTTCGGGAACTTCTCAAACTGAAAAAATTTGTTAACAAGTGTTCCCACTTCTAACGCAATTTTCTACCGTTTAGGGTTAACAATTTCTCAATAAAAAGTTTGTGGTGGTTACCTTTCTCATATTAGAGATGGTATCCGATACTTATTTCATAAGAATATCGACTTAGATTTTTTTTATTTTTGGTCTATGGGAGCGAAGACCACTGTGCATGGTTGCAGGCAAAAATGAAACCCTGAACCTTTACAAAATGGGGTTCGGTTCAAAGATTTGTAAAAAACTTCGGTTCGGTTAATAGTTCGGTTTATAAGCAGACAAAAGCCGTTCAAAACCCGTTCGGTTCAAAACCGGTTCGGTTCAAAACCGGTTCGGTTCAAAACCGGTTCGGTTCAAAACCGGTTCGGTTCAAAACCGGTTCGGTTCAAAACCGGTTCGGTTCAAAACCGGTTCGGTTCAAAACCGGTTCGGTTCAAAACCGGTTCGGTTCAAAACCGGTTCGGTTCAAAACCGGTTCGGTTCAAAACCGGTTCGGTTCAAAACCGGTTCGGATCAAGGATTTCCAAATTGTTTTCTTTTCAAAACCCTGTCGCAAAAACCAATTTTCATAGCACACATATGTATGTATGTATGTTCTATTTTCCAAATGTTAAAAAGTGCTGCCAATTTCTTTTAAAATTTAGTAATCGTCGACTCGAACCAGTATCGAAAAAGCTATTGAGGGCCGAATATAGGCGGCGTACCCCGCTAATATGCTTTGTCAATATTATTTCGATGTTAGCGGCGGCGCTGACTCTGACGCTGGCGAAGGAGTTGAGTTGGAAATGGCCATGACGATGAAGTCCAAAGGAGAAGGCGAAGAGTCGAATGATGGAAGAGGACCCAAAAACGGAAACCAAAGAACATAGGAAATTGATATAAATCTCTTTGGAATTAAATGCTATACGCATCGTTACTCACAATTTTTTCATACACTCTTCCCGCTCTCCTTCGATCGAGTCGTGTCGAGTCGAGTCGCGTCGAGTCGAGTCGCGTCGGTCTTTTGCTGCGCTTCGCTTCCTTCGCTTTCGTCTTGATTCGTTTTGATTCGTTTACCTTAACTCTGGAGTAACTAAAGATAAGCTTACTTTGACAACTTTGGCAGGTGCTGTCATTTCATCTGGATGCGAGCTTTTTGAAAAATTAAAACTCAAATATGAAACTTTCTCTTTCGTTTTCTCCCGGCTGCAATGGTTGTTTGTCGTTGACTTTTTGAATGCTGACTATCATTGAGCGCAAGTGGCGGTAAAATGCTTGAATGGCTTAAAGTCCCAGGCAATCGAAATGGGACTTGTTCGCCTCGTTTCGAATATCCTTTGGCGCTCTTTCACTTTTCGTACTTGAAATCTATGTTGACGAAAGTTTTATTGGATAACTTTGTTGTACCTATGGAACGGAATGCGACTGAATGGCGGAAACTTTTTCAGTTTCAAAAGTCGAGATATATATTTTTTTTTTGTGATGCAAAAGTTCGATACATTTGCAAAAGAAATACATTAATTAGTCAAGATGGAATGAGCAGAGACAGAGAATGAGAGAGAGTGAGAATGAGGGAGAGAGAGAGTGAGAATGAGGGAGAGAGAGAGTGAGAATGAGGGAGAGAGAGAGTGAGAATGAGGGAGAGAGAGAGTGAGAATGAGGGAGAGAATGAGAGAGAGAATGAGAGAGAGAGAGAGAGAATGAGAGAGAGAGAGAATGAGAGAGAGAGAGAATGAGAGAGAGAGAAAATGAGAGAGAGAGAATGAGAGAGAGAGAATGACAGAGAGAGAGAATGAGAGAGAGAGAATGATAGAGAGAGAATGAGAGAGAGAGAGAATGATAGAGAGAGAGAGAATGATAGAGAGAGAGAGAATGAGAGAGAGAGAATGAGAGAGAGAGAATGACAGAGAGAGAGAATGAGAGAGAGAGAATGAGAGAGAGAGAATGAGAGAGAGAGAATTAGAGAGAGAGAGAATGAGAGAGAGAGAATGAGAGAGAGAGAGAGGTGGGAGAGAGGGAGAGAGATTGATAGAGAGGGTGAGAGAGGGTGAGAGAGGGAGAGAGAGGGAGAGAAAGGGAGAGAGAGGTAGAGAGAGGGACAGAGAGGAAGAAAGAGGAAGAGAGAGGGAGAGATAGGGTGAGAGAGGGAGAGAGAGGGAGAGAGAGGGAAAGAGAGGGAGGGAGAAGGAGAGAGAGGGAGAGAGAGGAAGAGGGAGAGAGAGCGAGAGAGAAGGAGAGGGAGAGGGAGAGGGAGAGGGTGAGCGAGAGGAGAGAGGGAGAGGGAGAGGGAGAGGGAGTGGAGGAGAGGAGAGGAGAGGCAGAGAGAGAGAGGGAGAGGGAGAGGGAGAGGAGAGAGAGGAGAGGGAGAGGGAGAGGGAGAGGGAGAGGGAGAGGGAGAGGGAGAGAGAGAGGGACAGAGAGAGGGACAGAGAGAGAGAGAGATAGACTAGAGGAGAATGAAAATGATAGAGAAAGAGAATGAGAGAAAGATTCAGAGGCAATGAGATTGAGAGATAATGAGAATGAACAAATCACATTAAGTACTTGATGCGGATCTGTTGTAAGTTCATTCTTTGAAATACTTATAAATAGGATCAATAAACAGATAAAACATTGATACTGCTAGATGGAGAAGAGGGCGACAAATTATTCAACTGCTTTCATTGGAATTAAAGAACCCGCTTATCGCGAATCCATCCCATAACCGTTTGCATGCATGGTTTATCTCAAGATAATTTTGATAATACCACCCTTTTGCCACGCCTACCGAACATTTAAAGCCATTCAAATGGCACAAACTGAACTGAATACCTCGAAATAATTTATATGTTAGAGCAAATTTTGATATTCTTATAACAGATCCCAGCTTGGAAGTAATGGTCCGGTTAAGTCCATTCTCGAACTTGTTAGTATTCATTAGGGCGTTTCAGAAGTGTTGTATTTCAAAGACAGGGTCTAAAATGAAAGATGAGGTAATTCGAAAAATTTGGGCATCATTTAAATTTTTTTGTTCATGTAGGCTTTAGTTCTCTTTTCCGTTAACAGTAACATTTTCGCTATAACGAGTCTTGTACACGTTTCTACTTAGTTGGATTTCACACGATCAAACAGCGATTCGAACGAATTAAGTGTTATAATTTGTATGGGTACCCCCCAAAGCTGGGGTCGGTATTTATTCGAAATGTGCGCACAGCGATAAGGCAAGAAGCACTTCTTAGCATATGCTACTTCACCCGCTTCAGTTTGACTAGGCTCGAAATTATTGTACACAAACACACACACACACGCCCCCGCACACAGGCACACAAGGATACACATGTGGAAATAAAATTTACGTTTTCTTACATGCATTGAAATTCCTGACACACCGTATGCTGTGGCAGCACCCTCATATGGAAAGCACTTAAAGTAAAACAAATAATCGTCCCCGTCACCGTTCCTTTCCTTTCCGTTCCGTTCTCCTTCATGTCATTGGCGGTGTCGGTGCCGGTGCCGTTCTCGGTGTCGTTGGCGACGCTTTTTGGTTTCTAGCGTAAAATTTTGCGCCACAATGAGCTTATGCGGCGGTTAATATGGTGTAAAATGATTTGCTTTCTGATATTTGCCGCCGGGTACTGGATACTGGGTGCGGGGAGATGGGAGTTGGGAGGGGGTCGTCGTGCACGGGTCGCTTCGAGTATAGGTTGTAGCTTACAGAGATGCTTTTGCTGCATAGCAAAGCTTTGCCCATGAGCTTTTTTTTTGTATATGATTTGCACAAGTTAATCTATGCTTTGCTGCAGCGTTTGTCAACGTTGTGATAAGCGCATTAAGGACTTTCAACCCGATCCTTTAAGGACTGGTACAAATCTGCATGCTTATGTTGTGTTTTGTATCCAACAAACTCTATGTCGAGGGCATATTGCGTTTGTGTGGTTGTGTGGAACACCCAGAACCCAGTCGAGATCGACCATACAAAATGCATATGGGTATTTCCAAACGGACGTGACAGTTACTTTATCAATTTTAAGTCCCGAATTGATGAATGTGGAAGATGGTAATTTTGTTTCTAACCATTATGGGGCAGATCTTCCGGAATTTTATACTTATGAAAATTTTATGCGGATCAGAAAGGTAATTAGTAGAGCGTGTATTTTTAAGCATTTATAAAATTGAAGCGTACTTTATGGGGCAAAAAATTTGTTAAATTTACATAAAGTTAAGATTCAAATCGATTTTTAACCTATTTAAGACTTTTTCAAAGCTAGGAAATCCCCTTGAAGTTCAAATTCGCTACTTATTTCCAAAATGGTGATAAGAAAAAAAATATCCCCCCCACAAAGTATGCTTCAAATTTATAAATGCTTAAAAATACACGCTCTAGTAATAAGATATGCTCGGACGTGACAAAAAGTTTACTTTTTTCTGGAAATACAGAAAGAGTTGATATATCTTGAGGAAATTTGGTATGCGTGCTCACGGGGGCATGAGTAAGTTCGAGGATGGACTCGATTGGAACATTTTTGAGGGTAGTTACCTTTAAAAAATTTGAAAAAGTGGGCGTGGAAAAATTCATTAAGAAATTTAACAGAAATCAGTATATTCTTGTAGAGTATTCTTTCTCAAGGGTTCTGTTTTTTGGGAGTGTCTTTAATATTATTTAAACATATGTCTGTGTCGGGTATTTTATTGTTAGGCCCGGCCGACTATAACACCCTTACTCGTGTTTTTTATATTGTTTTGATTTTAAGGACTTTCGCATTACATTAGTGACGTTGGCTTCAAATATTTTCCTTTCCTCCATTTTTTTTTTTTTCATTCTTCTCGGAGTTTGTTTTTATAGTGTGCAGAATTAACGGGTTAATTTGTGTTTTTTTTTTAAATATATTTTTTTCCCCATTTGAAAGCTATGATGTTGGAATATTTAAAATCATTTGTGAAAAAAATGCAGCAGGAAAAAGGTCTACAAAAAATTTAAATTTTGCGTAAGCCTGCGAACAGTTTTCAGGAATTTTATTCTAATGCTGGACAGAAAATATCGGTCAAACACCTGCTTTGGTTGGAGCTGCTGAGCGACTCTTATTGCCATCAGAAAGTCTTCTTCCTTGAGATGCCTCGGCTGTATGGGAAATCGTCTTACTGACTCTCCTCTTGCTGCAGATCTTATTGGAGGCACCACAAGAATGGTGTGAGTCCCGCATTTCACGTGGTTTTTGTCTCGGATTTTTTTTTTCACACAAAGATTTGTTAAGAGAGCGTCATGCTTTCGGTAAGAAAACTCCTGCCCCGACAGAAAAATGAACAGAGAGACACTGACTTGACCAAACGGAATCACGAAGTGAATTTGATCATTTTTTCGGAACATATTTGATATGATCATTGATAATGTATTCCGTGAAAATTTTCACTTCTTCATGTATACGGAAAATACCCTGCAGTAATTCCTACTATACTCCAACTACTCTCCCAGTAGTAACAAAAATACCAGGATTAATGCCTTTTAATTTGCAAACTAATGCCTTAAATTGTCTTGTTTTAACATTGAGCTGACAAATAGTAACCACTCCCGCATTCGAATGATCCACGAGAAGACCTCCAATGGTCAGTAATTGGTCAATTGTCCCATAACTACCAGTTAGTCTATTGATCAGCGTCACCAGGAGATTCGATTTAAACATGTCCGTCAGTCTGTCTGTCTGTGCAGTTTTCTTACCGAAGGAGTTGACGAAATTTGGTATGCTTGCTCACAGGGACACGAGTAAGAACAAGTTCGAGAATGGACCCGATAGGATCAGTGACTCCAGTACTAGGGTCTGTCAAAATTAAACCCAAAAAGTGCCCCAAAATCAGGGGTTTTTCGAGATATTATAAATAAAATTGGAATTATAGCTTAAATTTAAGCCTCTGATTAAAAAATATATATAGCTAACTGTTTATCTGTGTCGGGTATTGTATTATAAGAATCGCCTGAATATAAGAATTTTTACTGGTTTTTTAGCTACACTTTTTCTAGACCACTTTCTCTTACTCGAAGTCTAGTCAATTCTCTTATATAAAACATTCAATATTTTAACTATTTTGATAACCTCGAAACGGTCGGATATAGATGGTATTCGATATCCGGTATCCGGCTGGATACCAAGTATTAGACCGGTTAGTGGCCGGATATCCGTTGGAACTCTACTACCTAAGTATGTAGGAACTTTTGGGTATTTTCACAATTTCAATTGAAATAATATCGATAAATAAAAGCGTATCGCAAATATGTATGTATGTATGTATGTATGTATGTATGTATGTTCTCGAGCCGGCATTGGCCAATCGTTAACGAACAGTGATGTTGTCACTAAATCCTTGCATATCCCAGGGCGTTGCAACGCTAACAACAGCAACAGAATCAAAAACTTCTACTGCAATAACAATAACAATCTAACCCATTGACTATGGCCGGATAGGTTTGGCAAATGTGAACATTTCAGAGCTCATTTAAAATGCAATAACTGGATTAGATGTTTCTGTCTTTTTTTTTTCTTCTGTTTTTGCTCTTTGCTTTTGTTTTTTTTTTTGTTTTGTTTTGTTCTTAACTATCTCTCTCTCTCTCTCTCTCTGTCTCTATTCTGTGTTCTTTTGTTGTCTACTCGTGTATTCTGTTGTGCTTGTTGGTATTTTGCCATGTTGTTATTGTTCTTATGTTGTTTTTGTTACAATTTGTTGTTTGTTGTACTTTGGTATTTATAGAGTTTTAACACAATCACAAATGCAGTTGACATTGTCCGTGCATCCCCAAGCCGCTATCCTGCCACGTTCCACGACAAGAAATACGTATGTACATTCGGTTAAATCCTCAACACTGTACTGTACTCTGTACAACGCCAACCTCATTCGATTCGCCTTCTAACTAACTGTCTGACTGCGTAATTCGCTTGCTAGCTAGCAAGCGGCTGGGTTGCCTGGGTTGACTGCATGAGCTGCTTGGGCTGCATTCATCTCGGTTCATTAAAAATACATTTGTTTTTCGTCTGCATGGCATGCGGTCCACCTGTTTGTGGGGCGAAACCCCACAGTTTTCGTCTCCCAACTAACAGAGGACATTCAGGTGTAAAATGGCACCGCATCATCGCTCAATTTTGTCGGTCTGGTCGGTCGACACATTGCTGACATTGCGTTTAATTATTGGATGTTCGGACTCACCTGATTGCCCAACTGCAGCCGTGCAATATTCAGTAACGGTCGTCAATTGTTTCATTTTTAGATGGCTTTCTTTGTTGACAATTTCATAAAACTTTTTTTTAGATTTTTGGTTTTTTTTTTTTTTTTCTTCCACTTTTAAATGGACATCAATTTCATATTATCATCGCTTCAAATAAATTTGACAAAATAAAAATCCATTGTCAACAAGAAATGTAATACGAATATTGTTCATTTTTCTCTCGATTACGGTTGAATATTGCATTCGCTCCTGGCACAAAGGATCTCACATGCTAACGCAAATCAACTCTTAATTGACAATCTTTGACAATTAGTTTTCGATTGTAATATTGCGAGTGCTCTTTCGTGGATCGGAAACTATTATTGGTAAGTCTTCTTCAGCGAAACGAATCGAATTGAATCGGGCATTTCAAAAACCTCCGAAATCACTAAAATAGCAATTTTTTAAGGGGTTCAAATAAAAATATTTCATGCACAAACCAATGAGACTATTTTATCCTTAACCCATTTTGGATAAAGCAATTTTTGTTTCTTAGAAAATTGAAATACTTCATAGGACGTGTTATATGGACACTATAAAGTGATTTGGGGCTTTCATAAAAATTTTCCGATATTTTGGGTGCACAAATTCTACCGTATTTATGACGTCCGATTTCGATGAAAATTTATATATAGAATAAGTGAAAGATTCTAAGAATATTTACGCTAACATTTAAAAAAAATACTGATTACAATTAGTCTAGTTTGGGTCTAGTTCCAAACTGGTCCAAAAACGACTAGTTGTAATCAGTGGCGTTTCCAGAGAAAGAGTGCTTTGATAGTGCTTATATTTTCCACAGTGGTATATTGAACAATTATAAGATATTAATCCAAAAAAAAATTTTTTTTTGGCTAGAGGAAGTTTAGAGAGTTATGGACCAAAAAACCCAAAAAAATCCGTAAAATTCATGGCGTCCGATTTGGATGACAATTTATATATACAATAAGTGAAAAATTCTAAGAATTTTTACGCTAACATTTTAAAAAATTACTGATTACAACTAGTCTAGTTTGGGTCTACTTCCTAACTGGTCCAAAAAGGACTAGTTGTAATAAGTTTTTTGAAAAAGTTGTTGTACCAAAATTCTTAGAATTTTTTTATTTATTCTATATAAAAAATTTCATCATTACATCATTATAACAACTAGTCCTTTTTGGATCAGTTTGGAACTAGACCAAAACTAGACTAGTTGTACTCAGTATTTTTAAAAAATGTTAGCGTCAAAATTCTTAGAACTTTTCATTTATTTTATATATGAATTTTCGTCGAAATCGGACGTCATGAATTTTGCAGATTTTTTTGGGTTTTGGTCCAAAACTCTCTAAACTTCTTCTTGCTCCCCCCCCCCCCCCCCCAAATTTTTTTTCGGTTAATGTCTTATAATAGCTCAATATATCACTGTGGCAAATATAAGCGCTACCAAAGCACTCTTTCTCTCACTACGCCCTTGTTATCAACGATAATCATTTCATTGGAAAGTTTAATATCACCATTTCTTGGTACCGGCAGCAGTCATGCGTGACATTTTCATTTATGTATCATCGATGATAGAGCTGATGTGACAGTTTAATGCAAGAGATATTTTTCTGGAGCTATAATTTTCTCATTCTATAGGTGAATAGTACCATTGTGACCTCCTATACTGTAATAAGTTTTACCATTGAGGACTTATCCACAGATGCATTCGATAGTGTCTTAAGGACTTTTGATTGTTCCATCGAAATCGTTTCTAACACACTTCAAGGGACCGGAAAATCTGTCCGTTGTAATCGAATCAAGAGATGATACCTCGCGTTTAAAGTACCTTTCTCCAGTCTTCCCAATTACGTTCAATTTAAAAGCAATAAACAAAAGACAAAAAAAAAGCAATAAGAAAAAAGAAAATCCCAATACTCGCATGTCTTCTTCTTTTATTTCCTTTATAATTATTTTTTATTTATTTATTTTTTTTTTTTTTGATTGAGCACTTAGAGACTGAGCTTGTACAATCAGTCGTGAAAAATGATTTCTTGATTAATATTCAAGCTCGAGTAAATCCCCGTTTAGATATCAATCAAATTTCTTAACTCACATCACCTGGGATCGTTCAATATCTGCAGTTGTACCCCAAAAACGTTCGCTTCTCCACAATAAATATTTTGCCCATCCGATTCGTTCCGCTCGCCTCATCCATTAAGGATAACAGCTTAGACATACTATACAAATTAGGCAGATGCAAATAAGTCAATTTCCGAAGCATTCGAAGCAAGAGAATCCTTTTAAAAAGTTGACAGGATAAGCGTTAAGCTTAAGTATATCATGAAAAACGGAAAAATTCCATTGGAAAAAAATAGAAAAAAAAAAACGCCAAAAGGAGATGTGTAAAATACTTTAGCATCTTATTTGATCAAATATAATTTTCTTTCCCCCTCTCACTCTCTCTCTCTCTTTCTCACTCTTTCTCTCTCTTTCCCTCTTACTTTCTTTCTTTTAGCCTCTCTTTCTTTCACTTTCGCTGTCGCTGACTGTGTCTCCGTCTTTCAAAGTAAACGTGTTAAGTAGAAGAACAAAACAAAAAAAAACAAAAAAAAAAAGGATATATGATGTTCTTGTGGGAGTCTCTTCATTCCAATTTTTTCTCTTTTTTTTCATTTCATTTGAGTATTTTGTTTATTTTTGTTTGCTTCTTTTTATTTTCTTTTTGCTCCATTTTCGACAAAGAAAAACAAGTTTAACATTTCAAAGAGCACAATAGGATTTTCCTTTGTTGTTTTACCCTATCTCCGTTTAGATTTCTCAGAGTTAACGCGAAGTTTGAGCGCTCATACGCTGGTCGGTTGCATCTTTCATTTCTCGAAGGATGCGAAAAGGAAGCAAGCAAAACAATTCGATTGCGTTCTGCTAAAAAAAAAAATAACAATAAAAGAAAAGACGAAAAAAGTAATACATAGTGAAAAAGGTGCATGTCTTATGTCGTGTTCCATTTCGGTAATATTTTTTACTTTTTTTTTTTGGCTTTTTTTTTCTCCATTTTTTCCTCCCAGACTGCCGTGTGTTTTGTTCGTATACATCTACGTTGTATGTGTTCTTATAAATAAAAATAAATTTTATTTTTTTTGCTTTTTTCTTCATCTTTTGTGAGTATTTTCACCCTTGGTGGGATAATGCTCGTCACAAGGACACGTTAAATGGCATAAAACGATATTTGAACATTTTTCAAAGCGAAGTGCTTCTTTGTGTAAATTAAATTCCAATTTTCAAATTAGCTCTTGCAATAGGAAATTGTCTTATATTTCGGAAAATAAAATGTTTTTTTTTATTTTAATTTTTTTTTGTTGTTCTGAATTTCCACGTGTTTGGTACGAGACCATGAATGGAAGAAAGCCAAAATTTATTTGTAATTACGTTGGCTTTGAAGAACACCTTTGGCTGCCGTTAGGTGGCGATGACGCTTCAGTAGTAGTAGGTTGCAGCGGGTTGTCCAGAGAAATAGTGCTTTGATAGTGCTTATATTTTTCACAGTGGTATATTGAACAATTATAAGATATTAACCCAAAAAAATTTGGGGTGGTGGGTCTTGAGGAAGTTTAGAGAGTTATGGATCAAAAACCAAAAAAATCCGAAAAATTAATGGCGTCCGATTTGGATGAAAATTTATATATAGAATAAGTGAAAAATTCTAAGAATTCTAGAATCCAGAGTCTAAAATTTTTTAAAAATACTGATTACAACTAGTCTAGTTTGGGTCTAGTTCTAAACTGGTCCAAAAAGGACTAGTTGTAATAATGATGTAATGATGAAATTTTTTATATAGAATAAGTAAAAAGTTCTAAGAATCTTATCAATAAAATGTTTTAAAAAATCTAGTACTTTTTGGACCAGTTTGGCACTAGACCAAAACTAGACTAGTTGTATCCGTTTCTTGAAAAAAATTGTGACGCCAAAATTTTTAGAATTGAGTTCCTAAGTATATTAGTAAAATTCTAAGAATTTTGGCGCAAAATTTTTTTTCAAAAAACTGATTACAACTAGTCTAGTTTGTGTCCAGTTCTAAAATGGTCCGAAAAGGTCTAGTTGTAATTATGTTTTTTCGAAAAAATTTTAGCGCCAAAATTCGTAGAGTTTTTCACTTATTCTACATATAAATTTTCATCGAAATCGGACGTCAAGAATTTTTCGGATTTTTTGGGGTTTTGGTCCACAACTCTCTAAATTTTCTCTAATTTTGTATGGATCGTACAATAAGTAACAAAAATAATATGGTCCAAATCATTTGTCGACGTAGAGCTGTAGAATAGTAGAAGCAGTCTTGAACGTACACAACAACCCAGCGGAAAATTATCTCCTGCATGACAATGTCATCAGTGATGTCATCGATGACATATATGTAGGTGACATTGCCATGAATGACATCTTGGAGGACTTGTTATCATGGAGGGATGCTGTTCATGTGCTTGACTCTCATTGGCTACTGAAATTTAAATAAGGTTTTAGCGTCAGTTGAACGTTAGAACGAAGTGGCGTAGATGATCAGTGCTCGACTCCGAGTCCGAAGATCGCGGGTTCGATCCCTGGCTGAGGCGAACACAAATTGTTAAAAATAGATTTTAAAAAATTTTCGAAACATTCAAAGAGAGGGCAAAGAAGAGAGTTATCAAACTGGTGGTTTCTATAAATTGACATTTAGAGAGAAAAGAGAAAATGTGCTTCTCTCAAATGCTTTTTTCGCCATCGCACCTCCTAGCATGACATTGTCACCGGTGAATTCACTGTCCAACTCCATGTAAAAATGTCATACAAAGTGTCATATGAATTCTAATGCATATCGGATGCAAAGTCACCCTGACTTCATCGATGATGGGAAAGGTTGATTCTCTACACTCTACGCTGTTTCCTCCACGTTAAAAAAACAAAATTCTTCAGTGGATTTCACGCTTTAAGCAGCTTCAAAATTCATCGCGACAGTCAAGGACTATATCGATAGTTCGCTTCATCCTGCAATTTTGATAGACATCTTCAATTTCGACTCAATTTTCGCAGAATGCCTTCAACATTGCTGATGCTAATTAAAAAACGTGAAATGCAATTAGATTCCCGGCACTTTTGGCATGGAGCGACCAAAAAGATGGACAGAAAAACAACAAAGAAAACCCAAAAAAAAAAATCACAAAAAAACTATTTCCGGTGCAAGTGAAAACCACATAAAACGTCCTTTCGTGATATGTCAGAATTCTTCTTGTTAAAATTTTTTTTTTCTTTTCGTTATTCTTGAATTTTTTGCATTCGCTCGGGCGCTAAACACGAGCACGAACATGAACAAATGAATGAATCAGCATAGAAAATTGCAAGAGATATCCTGCGGATAGGTTGAAATCATCGTGGGGTGGCGTAAAAAAAAACGAACATACAAAAATTTATAAATTCCCTTCTATTGCTTGACTCTGCATTAAGGTTTGAAGGTTTCACACATGCAGCAAAAAAAGAAAAAAAAAAAAAAACACCGCGGATCGAAAAACGGAAGATGGAAAGCCGCAGCATAAGCTCAAGTCGGTTCGTATTAAAAATTCTGATCAGACCAATCATTTAAAACATCACGAGTATCAGGAAAACTTTGCTCGAGTAATTTGCAGTGGCGTAGCGAGGACAAATCTAGATGTGAGCGCGATGAACTAGCGAGGCCCTATAACATTTTTTTTTTACTTACGAACTATGCTCCCTTCAATCTTATGCTCCCTTACATCGGAGTGTGATTTATGCTTAAATATGGTTATGCGGGGCCCCTAGGTAGGTAGGTTGAAGAGGCTGCCACTTAGACCGTTAATCG
>CM035806.1:165434370-165674370 GCA_020466095.1 Chlorops oryzae
AAAAATTCCGCTTTTAGAGTAGTTTTTGGAATTTTCATAACAGACCCTAGTATCCCAAAAAATGATCCGATCAGGTCCATTCTCGAACTTGTTCTTACTCATACGCATACCAACTTTCGTCAAGATAGCTCAACTCCTTCGATAAGAAAGCTGTAGATAGACATACCTACAGACGTACAGTCGGATGGACGGACGAAGGGACATGACTAAATCGAATATCCTGGTGACGCTGATCGTTTCGCAATATACGGACAATAGAGATTATGTTGGGCATAAAATGGAAGAAATGCGCCCTGGTGACTTCTGTTGAACTCCACCAGTGGGTGAAATACTTAGTTATTGATCGAAAAGGCAACTTTTATGGAATCGCCCTTTTCATCTGGTTACTTTATTATGTCAATTTGGCTTAACTCCTTCCTTCTATCCTTGTAGAGCGTAGAGCCTCTAAGCAAATGGTAAAATGGTATATAATGCAGACGGACATGGCTAAATGGATTCTCCTCCTATATATATTTTGTTTGTTTTATCGCGGCTGGTTCTGGACGTAACGCACGTGCGCACAAACGCAATATACCCTCGACACAGAGAGTGTGTGATATAGAAACATATATTAGGCACGATTGAGCATGTGTGATTGGATGCACCTATGTACATTTTTTTTGTTTCCCTGTAATATTTGAGTATGTAATTAATTACATAAAATAGGTACAACATATCCACTGCGGCCATTGGATAGGAGAGGCCATACAAAAGCACCAAATTTTAATCATTGAGCGAGCCGAAGGTCTTCGATACTAGCTCCGCTCCTAGATAAAATGAAGTTAAGCGATTTACTTATCTCGAAATTTTTTAACTAATGAAGAAAGTGGAATGCCCGTGGACAATTTAATTTCAAGGATAACATAAGCAATTCAATTTCCGAGATCAATTTCTTTTTATCCTTCCATGTTTTCATCTTTCATTTTGATGGGAAATAAGGGGAGAGAATGGAATGGAAAAGCGTTTTCCGCAAAAGACTTTATTCAAAAAGCAAAATGACATTTGCATTAAGAATTTCAAAAATGTTTGTCAATTAGAACATTCCGCTGGCGGCTGTCTCCCCCTCTCCCGCCACCGCCACCGCCACCTAAAAATTTTCTCGGGCTCTTTGTCACGCGGATTCTCTAAAAGTAAAAACAATTGAAAGTTTTTCCACACTTTGCCATTGGAAAAGTGCAAACTGAGCAAACGATGCCACAAAACAGCTGCGAGTTTCCCTCGCAAAAGTTTCATTTTCATTTTTGTTCTTTTTTATTTTCTTGTTCCTTTTTTTTATTTATTTTTTTTTTTGATTTTTAGAAAGAGCTGGGAGAAAAGTTTTCTTCTAATTGTGAGGCGTTGCCAAAATTAGTCTCTTCCATTCTTATTGCCCTCTTTTAGGTGTTTTTTTTTTTTTTTTTTTTTTTTTGAATGAATATTTTGTGTTCCGGTATATTTGTTGGAGGTACTTTATTGAAAGTGACATTAAGAATACCGCCAGCGGGTAAATGCATTTTAACAAAGGCGTAACCAGACACGTCTATACGGCCTTCCATTACGAATGTGTTTGAGCTTGAGCGGGAACAAAAAGCAAGCGAAGCATACTCTTGGTATGTTCAAGCTTTGCTACTTAGTTTTTAATAAGCCGCAGGAGATTCCATTGAATTTTGCAATTGATATGTCCTGTCAGTGCTGTTCACTCCATGTTCATTCTTGCTTTATTTCCCCGAATTGAAATTCGCTCGAGGCGTCCCAATGCGAGTCTGTTTAATTACACCGACACTAAGAGCCGGATTAAGGTATCTGTGTCTGGGGGCCCGGGGGCCAGAGAATGGTGTTTTTGAATTGAAATTTCAAACGTCAGTCCGTTCTTGACCAACTGAAGAAACGATTCTTTCCAAAAACGAACATCATTCTGGTAGTTCTGATGATTTTGATTTTCTAGTTTTACCTCGGAGTCAGTTACTGGTGTTGAAGTACTTCCCTCTTATGTATTCAAAATAAGTATCAATTGCCGGTCCAATTAAACACTTTTTGATGTCACAAATAACATCAAAATTTATAAATTTCGTACATAAATTTTTATAGTTCCAGTTTTCGCGATTTTTCAGTTCGCTCCTTTAAGAATCCTTCTCAGAACTTTTCAATATTTTTTCAATAAGAAGGCTTTTTATGAGCTCTGAAAAAATATTCTATACTTTATTCTATATAATATTACAAAGGTAAATAAAGCTTGCAGGGTCACCTTTTAAAAGAATTAAAAATCTTATAATTATACAGTGGGGTCTCGTTATAAGTCGCCTCGTTATACGTCGATTCGGACTTACGTCACGTATCAATTAACACCCTGGTTTGCTATACGTCGCAAATGATTCGCAATTACGTCTAAAAGTTTGGGGGAACATTTTTTTCTTCTTTTGCGCCCCTAAGTGCCATCTCCAATGACGCGTCAGGTGCGTTCCGTCAATTGCGGCAAACACATGCAAGCATATGGAAGCAGTTCAAATCAATTGCGTTGTTGTGAACGCAGCGTAAAACTTTCTGCATCCGACGAATAATTGGAAATCAGACATTAGAGCAGTGATGCCAGTTGTAGGGAAATTTCATTTTATTGACTTTAATAAAATTTGTATATCAATTTTTGAGCTTTGAGGAACCAATTAGAAATCATTTCATACAATCATATGAAGAAAACTGATTTGTTATAAGTCGATTCGCTATACGTCGTTTTTTTAGGAACGAGAAACGACTTATAACGAGACCCCACTGTACTTCCAAATATGGGTACATATTTCCAGTTACTTTAGCAATTTTAAGTCCCGAATTGAAGAATGCAGAAAATGGTAATTTTGATTCGAACTAAGTATTTTCGCCCAGCTCTTCCGGACTCTAATGCTTATCATAATTTTAGGCAGATCAGAAAGGCAATTAGATATGCTCGGACGTGATAAAAAAGTTTACTTTTTTCTGGAAATACCCATCCATATATGGTAGCTTTTATGACTTTTTTCAGAAACTTACAGAAAATAGGAAAATTTTCTACTTTAATCATAGAATTCATAAGTTCTGAGATTGCAAAAGGTCAATAAATAATTATTTATTGATTTGACATTGACATTTTACCTTTGAGTTTTTTTTTTTTTTTTTTTTGTGACTCTATGACTCTATCAGAATCCAATAATAACACAGGGCTGCAATTTTGAGGTGACCGAATGTTTCGGAGAAAAGGACTGCAGTTTCTGAGAGTCCTCGACGAGTAGTTATAACAACGCCTCATACTGGGTTTAGTCGGATTGGTTCGGGGATTTGTTTTAAGCGATCTAAAAAAAATTTGGCCGAAAACTAAGTTGCGCACTTACTTTTGGCTATATCTCGAAAACTGTTCAATATTCTCTTTCCTTTCTATGACAAAGTCTTAGTACTAGACTCAAACAAAATAATTTTAGTACTAACTAATCTAAAAAAAAAACTCCATTTGCTGCAAGTTGCAAAAATCTCAAAAATTTTTACCTTTTTTTTAACTCTTCAGTAAGGTGGATCGATTTTGTAACCTCCAATTGCCCTAATAGAATATCATTCTGTTGCCCATACTAAATAATTATGCCAAAGAAACCATAGGTCAAATGTTAATTTTACCTTCCGGTTTTGCAAACAAAGGTTTTTCATGCCATATTCGACTAATTTTGGTCATCATTGTTGGTGAAAACATCTCAAAAAGCAGAGAAACAATCACTTAAACGTCTCCCAAAACTCGAGCCATTGAAAAAATTTTATATTTTCTTTAATAACAATCTTAAAATAACCAATTTATGATGATTTTTCAAGCAAAATTTTATTATTTCTCATGCCTAAAATTATGCTAAGAATCAAAATAAGAAAAATTCAATTTAAAAGCATTTTTAATTAGTAGAGCGTGTATTTTTAAGCATTTATAAATTTGAAGCATACTTTGTGGGGGGGGGGGGGGATATTTTTTTTCTTATCACCATTTTGGAAATAAGTAGCGAATTTGAACTTCAAGGGGATTTCCTAGCTTTGAAAAAGTCTTAAATAGGCTAAAAATCGATTTGAATCTTAACTTTATGTAAATTGAACAAATTTTTTGCCCCATAAAGTACGCTTCAATTATATAAATGCTTAAAAATACACGCTCTATTAATTAGGTAGAAATGTCAATAATATGTAGCATGCTTTTAGGCATATTTAAGATGGACCTTCTTTTTAAAAAAAGGAAGAAAAAAATTCGGATTTGACCTATAGTTTCCTGGGCATTCTTTCTCCAAAACAATTATAGAATCTTGTTTCACTAGGGCAATTTTTGTTTTGTCGAACAAAACGATCCACCTTACTCTTCAGGCTAGTTCAAGCTATCCAAGCTGATCCAAGGTAAAAAAAAATTTGTTATCACTGCTGGTGGAGGCACTGCCGTCCCCTTTGATCCGGCCCTGCGCACACTGCTTGTAGCGGTCAAATTCTTTGAATCCGTTTCAACGAATTTCATCCATTCCTGAACATCATCGCGATGCGTGCCCACAAAAACTTCCAACAATATGTTTGTGCTTCGTAATATGCTTTGTATCTAAATTTTTGTTGAATATTTTTTTTTTTTTTTTTTTCGTTTGTTTCGTTTTTGAGTTAGATCCCTAAAAGTTCGGAATGGTGTTACGAGTGGATGTCGATGGCTTCTTTAACCAAGACTCATGTCGAAACCAGTTGGAGCGTGTGAGTTCATTTTAATCATAGCGCAAAATATTTAGTTGGCGTGAAATACTATTCACCAAAAGGACGATAATGTTTTGTGGAAAGTGGCTAAATTCCTGTGGGGAAATTATGATGGACTGGTTCGAGACAAGCCTTTGGATACGCAATAGTTGCCATCGGGCTCGAATGAAATAAGGATTATTAAAGAACTTTCAGTTGCGGGGGAAATCTCGCGTCACAAACGAATACCAAGGAAACCAAGGTCAAAGTTTCCATGGCCTTAGCGGAATTTAGACCTTTTTAGCAAAAAAAAAAAAATTAAATAAAAAAAATACAAATATGCAAAGGATAATCTCATCAGTAGGTAGATAGGTAGGTAGGTTGAAGTGCCACTAAGGCCGTTAATCGGCCCGTTGTGATACCATATTATGTAGTGTGCCCCTAACTGGAGATTTTTTGAAAAGCCAGTGCTAGGCTTGGAACATTACACTCCGTTTCGCCTGTGCCGGGAATCGATAAAGAGCATAGCACGCATCCCTTACGCTATCCCAGAGCCACAATCTCATCAGTAGGGTAACAGAAAATATTTAAATTCGACACCTAAAGATATGCAATTGAATTTAAAAAAAACCAATTAAAATCGTTTCAAGCCTTTATAGAAAGAATTCACTTAAGGCTTTAAAGATATGTGCGCACATCTTTCAAACCCCTTCCTCAAGATTTGATTAAGTAGGAAAATCCGGACGAATAAACGGATTTCTCACTTTTCATCAGAAATATTCGGAATATTGAAGTGCATACTTTTAGGTGCTGAATTGAAATATTTTCTGTTGCCCAACTCATCAGGTTTTTTCCATACATATATGTAGGAATTAATTTAGCTCATATTTTTATTGATAAAAAAAAAAAAAAATATTCCACAAAAATGTAAGATTGAAGGACATAAGCTCCCGAGCCCCCGTAGAATGCGAATTTATTAGAAAACAAAAAAATATAGAAAAAATTAAAAATAAAAAACCCGTATGAGGGCAATGTTGAGCTTGACTCATTTTGTAGCCTTTTCAACTGCGCTCCCTCTTGTGTACGGTCTGTGGTATTCCATATGGCGTTAACAACGCCGCAATATGGTCGACTAACTGGCTTGTTGAGTTCGTCGCCGTTTGGCTTGCTTATTAGTGGCTGCTTTGCCCACGCAGCACAGCGAAGCGCAGCGCAGCGCAGCATAGTATAGAATATGGTTTTGCAGCGTTTTTCCAGCAATTTACTCATCTCCCGAGGGTGCCACCTAATGAGCACTGTGTCATCACTCAAATGCATCCAAAGTGAGCTTGAAGTATTCATAAGTGAGTGCTCCCCACGTACGCGGCTCGGCTCGGCACGGCTCGACTCGGCACGGCTCGAATGCAGGAGTTCTTCGTGCAGTCACACACGTCCGCATCTTACAAAGAGAAATTGCGTGATAGAGGCGCGAAGAGACAGGGTAGGAGCGATGGAAAGGGAGAAGAAGAGAGTGGAGAGAAAGAGAGTAAGAGCGAGAGAAGGGGGAAGAGTGAGCGGAATCTATCCTGTTAAAAGATCCCACTGTGTGTTCACAGTCAGCCGTTGCTGCTTTCGATTGCGTTTTCCGCCGTTTTCTCCATCACTTTAACACGTCTATTTGTTGTTGTATTTTATTTGGTCTATTTTATTTTTCTACTTCTTCACCCGGTTCGAGTGTGTTGTTTTTTTTTTCTTCAAGGTTTAAGGGTTTTACAGATACACTCGAGGTAGCGCTGTGCCCACGGAATGCCGGGCAGGCAATGGACCTGGGTTTCTTTAAAGTTGATTCTCCTTAAGAGTGATTCGCTTTAAAGTTTAATATCGATGAATTTCTCTGTTAAAACCAAAAAAAAACAAGGTAAATAAATATTCATCGTCGATTGAATAAAATTTGTATTTGAATATATGTTTTTCCCTCTTAGCCCGGCAAAAAAAAAACACAGCCCACTTGAAAGCGCCTAAAATTATGTAATAAGTATAAAAAGTTCTTCAATGAAATTAAATAATTTCAATAAAAGCAGCTCTCCGCTGATGATGAACGAAGGTTCGTTCGTTCGTGCACTTTTAACGGTCCTTTAACCCACAGAAGGCTGATTGAGTGGTCTCTTGCCATTTTTCTACCGCTTCCCCCTTTTCTTCTATCGTCTTTCTTCCTACATATTTTCATTCCCAGCATCTGCTAAGCAGTCACATTACTTCGCCCCCATTAAGCCGTCAAACATTGCGGCCGGCACTTGAATTTTTGTCGTGACCATTTTGACTCAACAGCACAAATAACTTCCTTTGACAATTTGCGGTTGTAAAAGACTCGCAAGCCCCCCGCCCCTCCCAAAAAAAAATCGCTCCGCCCGTTAAGCGGGTCATTTTATTGCCCTCATTACACGTTAAGATAAGTATTTTCAACTTTGCATCTTTTTATTGCAGTCTTACAAGCCCGAAATGCCCTATCATCATCGTTCCGATGGCAACGAGACTCGTAAACGTTTGATAGCGTTTATATTATGAAAATTTCCTTCAACTCCGGTTGGATCCTTTGGTCTGTGTGACTGTGCCGAAACGTCAATATTTATCACTTGGAAATATATCAATATTACTTGCGTTTTTGAGTGTCTGTGTAAAAAGTCATTTCAAGTTAAGCATGGATGTGTAAATTGAGGAAAAACTTTTTAAATAAATACGGGAATCAACTTTCTAGGGAACCAAACCTGGCAATAATACGCTTTTTTGAAGGCTTTTCGACTATCTAAGAACATACAAGTGCTACTCTCTCACTCTCCCTCTCTCTCCTCTCTCTCCCTTCTCTCTCTCTCCCTATCTCTCTTCTCCCTATCTCTCTTTCTCCCTATCTCTCTCTCCCTCTCTCTCTCTCCTCTCTCTCTCTCCCTCTCCCTCCTCTCTCTCTCTCTCTCCTCTCTCTCTCTCTCTCTCTCCCTCTCTTCTCCCTCTCTCCTTCTCCTCCTCTCTCTCTCTCTCCTCTCTCTCTCTCCCTCCTCTCTCTCTCCTCTCTCCCTCTCTCTCTCTCTCTCTCTCTCTCTCTCTCTCTCTCTCTCTCTCCTCTCTCTCTCTCTCTCTCTCTCTCTCTCTCTCCCTCTCTCTCTCTCCTCTCTCTCTCTCTCTCCCTCTCTCTCTCTCCCTCTCTCTCTCTCCTCTCTCTCTCCCTCTCTCTCTCTCTCTCTCTCTCTCTCCCTCACTCTACCTCTCTCTTCCCCTGTCTCTCTCCCTGTCTCTCTCTCTCTCTTTCCCTGTCTCTCTCTCTCTCTTTCTCACGCCCATTTCATAACTTCGAAAGGAGTGCTCTTCTTGTCAATTGAAGGTCAATTACCACATATTAATGAAGCCAGGGGATTTCTGTCGTCATATGCTTATGTCCTTATGAATGGATTTCTACTGATAATTTTGTTAATACTTCCAATTTACATTGACTTTCATAGATGCAGATTTGAAAACTTTTTTAAAAGGTAGACGTGAGTAAGATTGGATGCTTTAAACATTATAGACAAAAATGAAAAAAGTGTAACGGATAACGATTTTGATAATTTTTTGATGGATTTTTTTGTTTCGATTCCAAACAATTTTTTCGCATTTCATTATTTCCAGGGCTCGGATATTGTTGACTTTTATAAATTTAAAGCATACTTTATGCGGCAAAAATTTTTCTTACCAACATTTTGTAAATAAGTTAAGCGAAGTTGAATTTCAAACCGCTTTTCTAGCTTCAAAAAACTTCATATTGAAGTAAAAAATCGATTAGAATCTTAACTTAACGTGAGTTGAACAATATTTTTACTCCATAAAGTATGCTTCGAATTTATAAAAGTCAACAAAATCCAAGCCCTGGTTATTTCTGTAATAATTTGTAGCATGCTTCTAGGCATATTTAATATGGGCCCTATTTTGAGAAGTTCGGATTTGACCTATGGTTCGTAGAATCTTAATTTACCAGTGGAATTGTATCATCTTGTCTTTTGTCGAAAAAAACAAACCCACCTTAAAGACCATTCACATGTATGTACATTGTATGTGTATCTGTACGACAGGAAAGACTTAAGGCAACGGACTCCTTTTGAAGTACTTATATGAAAAAAACATTCGTTAAGTTTCATACATTGGTTAGCCAATTTCAATGAACTCCTCTCCAATCAATTAGTTATATGGACATTTGATAGGAACAACTTTTTAAATATTTGACTTTTATCATTCGAGCCAGGAATTTGTGCGATTTAGATTGCAGACGGACACACACAACCACACCCAGAGATAGAGAGAGAGAGAGAGAAAGAGAGAGAGAGAGAGAGAGAGAGAGAGAGAGAGACGAAAATTTCAAAGATTTCGTAATATCCGCACTGCAAGTGCTGCTTTCGCGAGGACCTCCATCCAATTTGGCTTTGAAGCAATAATTTCTGTTTAATTCATTTGTGGCTCTTTTAATCTGCAAGGGGAAATATTGTTTTAGTGCTCTAAATATCCTTTCGCCCGTTCGCGTTGTCATCGTGTTTCCATTGTCTCTTTGTGTATGTGTGTGTGTGCGTCTCTCTGAGTGTGTGTGTGTGTGTGTAGTTTAAGTGAAAATTTCCATTTTCCCGAAATATAATTTCCTCACTTGTTATTGTAATGACCCTTCTTTGACGTTAAGCAGAGCCAGTTGAAGCGGATGGATTGGAACTTTTCTCGTGGTGTGTGCTTTGCATTCCTCCAACAATTTATTATTTTTCTTTCATTGTTTTATTTTATTTTTTCTTTTTTTATTTCTTTTATCTCTTTTGACTTCGACTGACGTCTGCAGCCGACGCTGAATTTTAATCATATGCTTTCGCATTGCAATAATTTTATTTCAGCCATAATCATTGGCTATTATTTATTTTATACAGAATCAAAGATTGAGAGGCTTTTTAAACGTATTAAACATAAATAAAAAAATAAAAAAAATAAAATTAATGAACAAGGAGCTGGATTTTTACGCTAATTACTATTACGAAAGGAGATTTGCAATTTTAATAGATGGAGTGAAAAATGTTCAAGTGTATTCACAAATGAAATAAAGAAAAAATAAAGAAAAACATTTTTTTTTTAAATAATGATTGTGTAGTATGACAAAATAAGGGATCAATGTGCAAAATTATCGAAAATCGAAAATATCCGATTTCAGGAACATTTTTAATGACTAGCAAAAATCACAATGACATCTCAAAAAAGTTTAATTAATAAAAAATGTTATGCTTTTCGAGTAGAATTATTCAGAAAGTGCTGGGAGAACTGAAAGAATTCAAAGAAGAAAAAAAAAAACAAGTAAGGGTGTTATAGTCAGGCGAGCCTGACAAAAAAATACCCGACACAGACACACATGTGTAAATAATTTTTAAGCCACGCCCACAAAACAGGACCAATAAGAAAGAATATTCAAGAGGATTTTAACGCCATTAGGGGCCCCATCTACCGAATTTTGTTAAATTTCTTTATGAAAACCGCCCCTTTGCCACGCCCAATTTTCCAATTTTTTTTTTGGAATTCTAATCGGAGGCTTAAATAAACGCTCAAATTCTAAACTTCATTGAAATATTTCGAAAAAGTCCGATTTTGAGGCAGTTATGGGATTTTTGTGACAGACCCTAGTACTGGAGGTACCCTTAATAATGGACCTATCAAGAAAATATTTGGGGAGGATGTTTATGGTTACAAAGGAAGCATAAGTGTGAACTTTTGATGAAGTCCCATTTGAATTTCGGGTGTCTTTTTGAAAAACGCTCTTTCTGCCACGCCCACTTTTACAATTTTTGAAAATCCTTCAAAAATGTACAAAAAAAATTCACGTTATATCAAATAATCTTGAAAAAATCCGGTTTTAGAGCAATTTTTGTTAAATTCATAAAATACCCTAGTACTGGAAGTACCCCTAAAAATTTTCCGATCGGGTCCACTCTCAAACTTGTTCTTGCTCATGTCCCCGTGAGCACGCATACCGAATTTCATCAAGATAGCTCAACTCCTTCGATAAGAAAACTGTATAGGACAGACAGAGAGGGAAGAAAGAGGGATCAAATAGGGAACTAAGAGGGAACTAAGAGGGAACTAAGAGGGAACTAAGAGGGAACTAAGAGGGAACTTAGAGACAACTAAAAGGGAACTAAAAGGGAACTAAGAGGGAACTAAGAGAGATCTAAGAGGGAACTAAGAGGGAACTAAGAGGGAACTAAGATGGAACTAAGAGGGAACTAAAAGGGAACTAAGAGATAACTAAGAGGGAACTAAGAGGGAACTTAAAGGGAACTAAGAGGGAACTTAAAGGGAACTAAGAGGGAACTAAAAGGGAACTAAGAGGGAAAAAAGAGGAAAAAAGGCGACACAGTGCGAAAAGAGAGCGAACAATGAGGGAATAAAGAGGAAGCACGGGAGGAAGTGAAAAAACTTCTTAATCCGATCAAGATTGATCTATGAGTTGCGTCCATTGAGTCTCAGCTCAATATATAATCGAAAATTTCTATTCATCTCGATAAGCATACTCATTTAACCGAGTTTCCCCTTTACCTATAAATTGATTAAAATAAATACGATTGTGTTATTCTCATTAGGTTAATGCGAATGTCGTATGCAGAAATCAATGTCAAAGTTTCTGTTTCTCTTCTCTTTCGTTTCTTTTCTTTTCTTGTCGTTTGCACGTCGTCTTTTGTCCCCATACATACATAAATTGTATCTTAATTTTTTCCATTCCTATTTTCTCTTTGATTTCTTCTTGGAAGACTTTTAATGTGGTTTTCCTTTTTATTCTTATTTTTTATTTTTTTCGCATGAAATCATTGAGTCCTTTATTTGGCTAAAAATGTTCGCATATCCTTTAAATTGTCGCAAGACTCATTTTCCCCATCGCGTTTACATACAAAAATTCGTATGTATGTGTGTATAACTGTTGTCCTTCGTGTAAGGGACGTCCTTAGTCTCACGTCTATCGATGGTGCGCCGCACAGTGGGTTCGGTCTATATATCATGCGGTAAAAAGAGAAGGAGTTCTACTATCATAATGAAAATTGGTATACATGGTAAAATTGACTTTATTAAGATACGAACCAAAATTCTTTCGAAATTGGACCCTCCCCTTGATATTTTTCGAAAGAACAAATTGTAATAATTCAGCAAAGTTTTTTGAAAAAAAAAAAAAAAATAAAACACAGCAATGAATTTTTCATATCTAGATATTTCTCTATTAGATTAAGTCGCTAAATCATAAACAGGGTTCGGATTTTGGATACTTTTATAAATTTAAAGCATACTTTAAGGAGTAAACATTTTGTTCAACTCACACAAAGTTAATATTCAAGTCGATTTTTAACTTCAATATGAATTGTTTTGAACTTACAAAAGCGGTTTGAAGTTCATCTTCGCTAGACTTAATCGTAAAATGTTAGTTAGAAAAAAATTTTGCCCCTGTAAGTATGCTTTAAATTTACAAAAGTCAATAAAATCCGAGCCCTGATCATAAAAATAGGATGGTCGAAATATTGAATTTTTTTTTTCGTCTGAAATCCCACTGTGCGTCGTCGCTTTTGGCATAATAATTGTGCAATAATCTGTCAACGACATCTGTTTATGTCGTTAAAGCTCTTTGAAGAGTAGGATACCCCGTCAACAGAGCAAAAGGTCCTGCCGACCGCAATACCAACGGGGAAAAGGGCCTCCTTCGCCTTGCTTCTGTTTCTGTTTCTGCTTCGGCTTGTGATTTTCAGTTTCCTTTTACTTTTCCTTTTGCTTTTGCTCCTGCTCCTGCCTGTGCATATTTGCCATTGCCCTGCTTTGTGATAACTTGCCGCAATTTACACTAGCTCCCAAATGAGCTTGTTTATGTTTTGTTTGTTTAGTAGCGCCCATCGACAATCGACAACGGCATTGACAGCGACATCGACATCGACAGCGGCAGCGGTAGCGTTTCGTGTCAGGATAGCCCAATGTGGTCAGATAAGGGACGGCAAGAGGACAGGATAACTGCCTTATGATACGATAAAATCATTGAGAGAAGGTGCCCTAATTGAATGTTAATAGGTTTTGTTTTTTTTTTTCCCTCCCCCTTGATGTCGCCTTGGCAGTCTCGTCTCTGGCGCTATTAACAATTAGTTTTATGTTGCACATTTGACTTTGGCAATTATGATTGTCACAGATCAAATGATCTGGAGGTATTTTTCGGAATTAAAAAAAAAAAATGAAAGAGAAATGAATAATTTCATTAATTGAGCATATTTATCGAAGCACGATGGAACGATGGCGAAAATATGTCATCATAACTCTAGATGGATTCCACATTCAATGGCTAGAATGTCCTGTATTTAATGTGAATAGGCCTGAAAGTTTCTCGGCTTCTCCATGGCAAAAAAAAAAAAACGTTCGTTTATAATATTCAATTATACCCTAATTGTTAAATAAATTTTATTATTCATTGCATTCAATCATAACCTTTTTTTTTATCTTCGAGCACTAGCTGTCAAGGCTATCGGCCAAGTGTTAAATAAATAAATATATTCACTGTGAAACTATTGACAATTTCGAATGAAAAGGATTTTTTAAATATAGAATGCAATGTTGACGAGAAGGAAAGCTTGCCTTTCCTTTCTTTGTTGCTTGTCCTTTCAAGGACTAGTTTCTTAATTATATAGTTCCGTGGATTAATTATAAGTAGGGCTCGGATTTTGTTGCTTTTATAAATTTAAAGCATACTTTATGGAGTAAAAATGTTATTGAACTCACATAAAGTTAAGATTCAAATCGATTTTTAACTTCAATATGAAATTTTTTGAAGTTAGAAAAGCGGTTTGAAGTTTAAGTTCTGCTCAACTTATTCGGAATATGTTGCTAAGAAAACGTTTGCCCCATAAAGTATGCTTTAAATTTATAAAAGCAACAAATTCAAAAAACATACAAAAATCAAATAATTTGTTCAATGTAGTATTCCGGTTTTTTAACTTTCCGCCATTTTTTTTTAAACAATTACTCTTAGTATTAGATACTCGTACTTTCCACTTCAGAAATGTTTATCAAATTCAAATGATTTTCCGTAAAGCGCGAAAAAGTCTCGCAAATTGCAATGTAGTGTCATTTTATAAAGCTAGAAATAGCTTCAAATATAGAAACGAAAATTCAATTGGCCATTTTCCGAAAATTTATTCAAAAAAGTGGAAAATTTGAATCTAACTCAATCAAAAAAGTATGTCTATACTAGGATTTGCAAAAGATCTGAGAGAGGAGAGAGATATTCAGCGGACGATAGGACTCTGTGTTGTTAGCGCCTTTAAAATATGGCAAACTCTTTTGCATTGAATTCTTTTCAAAACCAAACTAAAAAACAGGATAAAAGAAAAACAAAAAAGGGAACACATTGCTTTTATCTGGAAAAAGCATCAAGTCAGACTTTCTGCGTAGACTATATTTATTCAGCTTTGAACGCATTCTAAGCTGTATGCGATAAGAAAATTGCTTAGTAAATACTTAATGTTTGCATATAAGGCAAATAGGTGAAGGTCAAATATGAGGTAGCGCACTAGAAAAATTGCTTATGCCAAACTCGCAATCAACAAAAAAAAATCTATTAAAACGTCTAAAAAAGCGCTTAAATATTTTCTAAAACAAAGAATTTTTCTTAGAAGGCTTTATTAACGTCTAAAATTGGTAATAAATCCAATAACGAATCCTAATCCGTTCGATATGAAAATGAATTATAAAAAAATGCCCATAAAAATGTTTCTCCGAATCCGTATTCGCTGAAAAATTTTCTCTCAAAGAACTTGTGATTCATGCTTTTAAATGTACTCAAAAAAAATTTTCCCCTCTTAAAAGGTGCTCTCTCGTAATTTTTACAATTAGTATTGAGTACAAAATATTACTATATGATAATCAGGGCTCGGGTTTTGTTGACTTTTACAAATTTAAAGCATACTTTATGGAGCACAAATTTTATGCAACTCACACAAAGTTAAGATTCAAGTCGATTTTTAACTTCAATATGAATTTTTTTGAAGTTAGAAAAGCGGTTTGAAGTTCATCTTCGCTAAACTTATTCACATAATGTTGGTAAGAAAAATTTTTTTTGCCCCATAAAGTATGCTTTAAATTTATAAAAGTCAACAATATCCGAGCCCTGGAAATAATGAAATGCGAAAAAATTGTTTTGAATCGAAGCAAAAAAATCCATCAAAAAATGATCAAAATCGTTATCGGTTACACATTTTTATACCCGACACACTCTGTGTCGAGGGTATATTGCGTTTGTGTGGTTGTGTGTAACACCCCAGAACCAGTCGAGATAGAATATATATAGAAATGATCAGCGTCACCAGGAGATTCGATCTAGCCATGTCCGTCTGTCTGTCTGTCTGAATCTGATCCGTCTGTCTGTATACAGTTTTCTTATCGAAGGAGTTGAGATATCTTGACCAAATTTGGTATGCGTACTCACAGGCACATGAGTAAGAACAAGTCTGAGAATGGACCCGATCGGACCATTTTTAGGGGTACCTCTAGTACTAGGGTCTGTTACGAATATCACAAAAACTGCTCTAAAATCGAAGTTTTTTAAGATATTTTGATGAAATTTGATATTTGGTCATATTTAAAGGCCAGTAATATTATTTCCAAAAATTGGAAAAGTGGGCGTGGCAGAAGGGCGTTTTTTGAAAATTGTCCCCATCACCCGAAATTCAATTTTTGAGATATTTTCCACCAGCATTAATGAGAAAAACAAATCGAAAAGTTTTGTTTGCAAAAGCGCAAGATTAAAATTCACATTTGACGAATGGTTTCTTCGGCATAATTATTATGTATGGGCCATAAAATAATGTTCTGCTAGTGGAATAGGAGGTTAAATAATCGATCCAACTTAATATAGACATATCTATAGAAATCTTTTCGTCCGTTTGAATAGCCAGAAAACGAAAGCTGCCAGATCGCATCAATTGATTCTTATTTTAGCTGTAAAATCTGTGCTCAAGCAAAACTTGAACAACGTCTTCTCAATAAAAGCAATAAAAGAAAGCTTTATGGTAAGCCATATGTCCTGATAGCAACAAATGAGCGCAAAATATTGCGCTAAAAAGATTGTGCCGCTATTTACAGAATTTTCGCGCTGTGGATTAGAGATGGACATATGATCTGATCTATTCTGTCACATCACGCACGCGCTCACGGAAATAAATTTTTATTTACAACCACAGAATTTACGGCTTTTTTTTTTTTGACTCTCACGGTCTTCACGGATCACGCACGCGAGATTTTATACCTACCATTTTCACAAGTTTAGAATATTTGAGATTTTCCTTCGGCATCGCTGAAATCGAATCCTTTTAACTGTTGATTCTTATTTCATTTTTTTTTTTATTTTTTTTATTAAATAATTATTTATTATAATCAGGGCTCGGATATATATGCACTTATAAATTTAAAGCATACTTTTTGGAGTAAAAATTTTGTTCAACTCACATAAAGTTAAGATTCAAATAGATTCTTAACTTCAATAAGAGTTTTTATAAAGGTAGAGAAGCCGTTTGAAGTTCAATTTCACTAGACTTATTCGCAAAATGTTGGTAAGAAAAGTTTTCCCCCCATAAAGTATGCTTTAGATTTATAAATGCATATATATCCGAGCCCTGATTATAATAGAGTGTTTTTTTGAGTAGTTAAATAAAAAAATATTAAGTATTTCACCAAAATCGATTAGGGAATTAACGGAAATTGCCTTTATTCACAGTCACGCCAATCACGGACTATTTAAATCATTTCACATATTCACACTCACACAAACACGTCACATGCCCATCTCTACTGTGGAGCTCTAAAGAGCGCTCCATCTATCACAAAAGGCGCTAAGTTGGCATCACTGCTCCTGAGCAAAGAAAAAGGGCCGGAAAAAAAAACACAACAACAAAAAAAGATTTCAAAAGGAAGAATGGAAAATGCGAAAACAAAACAGACAAAATAATATACAAACAGTTTTTAAATTAAAAATTAAATTTTAATCTGCATTCGAACAATTGAGTCTGGTCTTTTCAAATTTCCATGGATGAAGTTCATTGCCTTCGCTGCTGGAAATTTGTACTGCATGGGATTTTTGTTTTTTTTATATATATATATTTTTTATTCACTAACTTGTGACCCAAAACAATATCGGAGCATGGCCATCTCATTTTATAAATAGAAAATAAATTTATCTCTGGCAAGATAACGCTCTAAATTGTTGTATGACTACACAGCGGGCAAAACATAAGGCTTAGAGTGAGGCAAAAAAGAATATTTTAATGCATCTTATATGTACATTGAGCAACACATTAGTGGTATTCAAGCAGCTGTGCAAATTGCAGTGTGCAAATTTTGCTCGCTATACCTCTTTCGCAATTTTTTACTGTGTATATTTATATATGTATATTTTGGCAAGCGGAATCCTTATTTGCTGTTTTGCAAAAAATGCTTAATCCGAATAATAGTTAATTGTGAGCCGTTTACTCTACACAATATATAAATGAGCCCGCGCAAAAATGAATATTTGAATAACGTCCAAAATGCCGTATAAGTGATGCCTCTGCATACGCATGTCTAGTACAGTATATCAGTACTGAGAGTGTCTATATGGGCTTACGTTTTTGTTAATATCTCCTAAAATTACCTTTTTATTTCGATAAAAATTTTTTTTGTGAAAAATCATACTAAGGGGTATTTTTTAGAAGTAGCGAGAAAGTGGCGCAAAAACGGGAATACACTGAAAAAATTTTTTAAAACTTTTATTTCCTTTTTCGTGAAAGTTTTTTTCTCAGTGTAAAATTAAAAATTTATTTTTTAAATTTTCCATTTTATAAGCTATCAGCGGCCATTTGTTTCATCTTTTTTACTTAATTCGTTTTTGAGATATAAATTTTTGAAAAAGGCCTTAATAAAAAGGGTTTTGTAAGGATATTTCAAGGACACTGGGCAATAGAAACCTAAAAATCGGTTCCTCTATAGTGTGTTAAGATAGTATCTATTCAAAAATCAACAAAACCTTAAAATCCCTTTCATTGGGCCGCAGTCGGCAAGACACTTTGCACAAATGCAAAATTTGCGAGGGTGCAAAAATTGCACACCTGCTTGAATCCCACTATTATTTTTAGCGATCACATGGGAAATGTAAGGTCTTCCGTTTGACCTTGAAATATAGTTTATTATCGTGAATTTTTCAATAATCCTTCTAATTTGCCTTACTTTTCAATGCACAAAACAATGTTCAAGTGATGACCAGGGCTCGGATATATATGCATTTATAAATTTAAAGCATACTTTATGGAGTAAAAATTTTGTTCAACTCACATAAAGTTAAGATTCAAATAGATTTTTAACTTTAATAAGAATTTTTATGAAGGTAGAAAAGCCATTTGAAGTTCAACTTCGCTTAACTTATTTACAAAATGTTGGTAAGAAACATTTTTGCCCCAAAAAGTATGCTTTAAATTTATAAACGCATATATATCCGAGCCCTGGTGAAGACACATTACTTCTCTGGTCATGAATATTCTCTCATATTGGTATTTCGATTCGGATGTGATATTTCGTTGGCATATTCAAGGGGGGGAGGGGGGTTCGGGTAAAGAAGAATATCTCAGTAAGATAGAACCATAGTGGATCTATTGAGCTATCTCAGTAAGAGAATTATTACTATTTTGAGCAGTTGATGATGAAAAAGCGTGATAAATTCATTGGTGACACATGGGTGACAATGTCATGAATGACTTCCTGTGTATGGTGCTTCCTGATTTTATTTTTATTTTATGTTTAATTCTCGTTCTTTCTTTTAACTTTAGACAATATCGCACCCATGACAATGTCATCGTCCTTTGTCATTGCTTTTAGATGTATTTATATGTGACAACGTCATGCAAGACCATTTCGACAAAATATCGTGATAGCGGGTGGCATTAATTTTTATTTTTTTTTTTTTCATTTTAAAATGATATTCTCGAGATATAACTCACAGATAGTAATAGTGCAAGATAGGAATAGAGAGAACGAGACAGAGAGCGAGAGCGGGTGTTTAAAAAGTGACTTTCTTGAGTCCTATATGGACTATATGACACAGTACGTTTGTGTACAAATATCATACAAATTAACTGGCCTCCTAAATGACATGCGTTCCGACTTCGAAGTCCACCTGACAGCATCAAAGATGTTTTTATTTTTTTGTGCGCTTGGTAGCTCAACCTCATAAGAATGATATCGTTACTAAATTGTTGTTTTCGATGAATTGTATTCGGACACTGTTTTATGCCTTTGAAATTTTTTACATAACCCAAGAGCATCACACACACAATCTCTAAGAACGATTGCTGAAAATGACATGCAGCATTGGTTTCTCCTCGTAGGTACAACTAAAACAGACCGAAAACAATAGAATCCCAAGAAAAACAAACAACGCAATTGCACCAGCCGATATGGAGCAACGGCAGCAGAATCCAACACCCCACTTTATAAGTATACCTCAAATACGTTCATCCTTCATGTGTGCATGCAAAATACTTATGAGAATCCGGCTTGTTTCAAATTGTAAAAATTTTTGTTGCCAATTCAAATTTCCTTTCGTTTCCTTTCTTTGCCTTTCAAAAGCCGGAGAATTGTGTTTTGTCTTCAATAATTTACAATCAGAAAATTTACGTACATATATTGGTGAGTGATACAACATTTACAGATGGTTTCTATTCGCCTCTAACCATTAATACCCAGCGGAAAATTATATCCTGCATGACAAAGTCACCAATGATGTCATCGATGACATATAAGTGACATTGTCATGCATGACATCTTGGAGGACATGTCATCGTGGAGGGATGCTGTCCATGTGCTTGACTGTCATTGGCTACTGAAATTTAAATAAGGTTTTAGCGTCAGTTGAACGTTAGCATGAAGTGGCGTAGATGATGAGTGCTCGACTCAGAATCCGAAGATCGCGGGTTCTCGATCCCTGGCAGAGGCGAAAAAAAATTGTTGAAAATAGATTTTTAAACATTTTCGAAACATTCAAAGAGAGGGCAAAGAAGAGAGTTATCAAACTGTTTTCTATAAATTGACATTTAGAGAGAAAAGAGCAATGTGTTGCTCTCAAATGCTTTTTTCGCCATCGCACACCCTAGCATGACCAGTGACATTTTCTAATCTTCCGGTGATAATGTCACCGCTGAAGTCCCTGTCAGCTTTTGTGTAAATGTCATACAAAGTGTCACCGGAAATAGCATGCATTCCGGCTCCGAAGTCACTAGGACATCATCGGGGATGTCCGCGGGACATTTTCCGCTGGGTAGTCTGCCATTTGGCGGTATGCATGTATGCATATATGTATGTGTGCGTTTGTATAAATGGACATACATGTGTATATACCTACTACGGGTCAACCAATTGAACAAAAGAATTCTTCTTAGAAATCGAGAACATATGGAAACATGTCACACATTCCTGTCGGAATGAATTTCCTTTGAGAGTTTTGTCGTTCACAATTTTGCTTGACTTGATTACAATACAACGCAAGCACAAATTTCACATCGTTCTAGAGAACAACCTCAATACGTATATTTGGCCGAGAAGATACTTTGACTCTAAATGCGATATTTGTAGGTATATCACGAAATCCATGTTACGCACTGTTGTTACAGCGTGCGAATTATTTTAATTGGTTTAGCTAAATTTCTTCGAATTTCATTTAGATAGAATTTTCATATGTTTTTACAGCTTTATGAGGTTATCCTAGATTACACTAGTTGCTATGTTATTTGAGAAAAGAAATTATAAAACAATTTTTTTAACTTTTATCTCCGTTACGCACAGTTCAACCATGCGTTTATATATATGTATGAAAAACTTAAACTTTTTAAATTCCCTCTTTTTTATAATCTCTTTTATTAGAAATGAAAAAAAAAAAAAAATGTTTTCCACGCTTCTTTATGTGCATCAAGTTAGCTTGCACTTTTTGGAATTTCCCGAAACAAAATATTGTGCTGTAATGTGCCCAGTTTGTGCTATCATGTGCCGTTTTGAAAAAAAAAAAAAATTCCTCAAAGGATGCCATATGAGGAGGTCCTTCTTTTCGTGTCAAGTTAGACGGTGATGAGTCTTAGCTCTATAATGTTGCTAATCCACGAGTTGATTGTTGGGTCAATTCTTGCGGCAGAGAGCTCCTTTGTTATGGCCTCTCTCGTCACATTATTGAAAAATGAAGTCCCGGCTAACTTGACACGAAAAAAAAGGACCTCCTCATAAAAATGGCATCCTTTGAGGAATTTGTTTTTTCAAAACGGCACATGATAGCACAAACTGGGCACATTACAGCACAATATTTTTTTTCGCGAATTTCCAAAAAGTGCAAGCTAACTTGATGCACATCGCTTCTTTTCATCCAATTTCTACAATTTATGCCCATTTGTATTGGATATGAGTACCTACTTGGAGCATCTATTTATGTGCCCTTACGTTTTTCTAATTATCTCAAAAAGTAACTCTTTGATTTTAATAATTTTTATTTTAAATAATAGGTAATACTTGGAGGTACTTTTTAAAAATATCTAAAAAGTGGCGCAAAAACGGGAAAACACTGAAAAAAATTAATTAATTCTTTTTTTATTTTTTGTGGAAAAATTTTTCTCAGTGTATAATTAAAAAAAAAATGTTTTTGCATTCTCGGTTCAATTAACTATCATTAGCCATTTTTTTCATCTTTCTACAACATTTACTTTTTGAGATATAAAATTTTAAAAAGAGTCTTATTAAAAAAAAAACTACTTATTTGACCATTTCCATGGAAAAACGCGAATGATGACGCTTGATGATAAGGGCGAGGGGGATTAATCCACAATGATCACGTCATCATCTTATTCTTAAAACACTTATAACAAAACATTTACTTGTGAAAAAATAAAGGGCTCAAAGGTGATGTCAAACGTGTGTACTGGACGATTGATGATAGGGGTGAAGAGGGACTTTAAAATGGCCAAAAACATGCTGACATGCCTTACGTGCAACTGGACACCTTACCCAGCAGTTATTTAGGAAGTGCATTACCAAAGTAATGCATTTTTCATCGATGAAATAGGAATGCAAAGTAAATTGAACAAATTTGCATGGCGAGGTAATCGAAAAGGTAATGTATTGCCTAATATGTTCACTTCCAAAGCAAAGCGTTACATACTTCTATAGCATTACTTGAGAATGCAAATAGTAATGCATTACAAAATCAAGCCTTTTCGATTACTTTTCGTACAACTGGTAATGCAAATAGGCATGCATTACATTCGCTAGGACATTCGCCGTGTTAGAAAATAATCGATTCTGTAATGCATAAGCAGTACGCCTTTTGAATTACTTTTTGCATT
The DNA here is from genome assembly GCA_020466095.1 of Chlorops oryzae. Lineage (NCBI taxonomy): Eukaryota > Metazoa > Arthropoda > Insecta > Diptera > Chloropidae > Chlorops > Chlorops oryzae. Next base: position 165,456,480 of record CM035806.1, read on the forward strand.
ACCATCGGTTACAAATATCTGCTGGGAATAGGTATACACAAATATATTTTGCTCATTTGTTTTGATTTATCACATACAGTGGACGTCCAGTAGTTTCGGTCCCACGAATTTCCAATATTCCCAAAGAAAATTTTATTTTGCATCAAAATCCATATTTAATTCGAAAGATTTCTTGAAATAATTCTATTTTCCCCCATTTGACAGAGGAAATAAATTTTTGATTGCGAAATCGATTTTCTGTCATAAAATTTAAGTACTAAGAGAGCTTACCCACATATCGACAGTATGGGCAGTTGTTCTTGTATTGTTTTTTTTTGTTGTTTTTTTTTCATCATATTTTTTGGCATATTGAAGTTAAATCAATTAAATTTCGATTTAGTCTGCTCCAAAATCAGATTTTGTTTTGCTTTCGTCCAGCAATCGAAATAAAATCCTGTGTCCATTCGAATCGAAAAGTCGATTTCCTCAGCACTTTTTTTGTTTTCCTTTGTACACGAGCAATTGTAAGCTTTAAAGATAAACGAATAGACGTTCTCAATGATCGCACCAGCAAGAATGTACATTGGTATATATAGATACACATAAGTAAATCGTAACATGCATATGGACATATGCATGTTGATACATGCAGGTGTCTGTGCGAATATATTATGCTCTATATGCAAACTTCATGCGACCAGCTGCTTTCGTTTGTCTCGCCATGAGACCATGCCATTGCGGCGAATGACGTAGCACAGCATAGCATCGCAGCACATTCCTTATGCAGGCCAAATTGCAATGCAAACATTAGCAAAAGCCTCGTCCTCGTCCTCGTGCTTGTCCTCGCCATCGCCATCGCCCTCGCCGTCCTCGTCCTCGTCTGCGACAGCATCGTTGCGAAGGCAATGGGCTAAAATTTGATTTATGACTTATTATGCGTCTTATGTCCTTTCTTAATTTAATTATACGCTTTGGAGGAGTTTTTGCAGCGCCGACATTTAATTGAGGCATTTGCAAATGAAAAGCACATCAATCTACCGGCTAACACACATCCAGCCACACATGTGTACGGACATCCATATACACATATAACCGAGCATGTATTTACGTCCGTATGCATTTACGAATCGAAGTGTCCTTGTTGTCAGCTACCCAGCAGCGAAAACGAGTACTTCAAAAGTAATTTTCGAGTACTCCCAAAAGTAGTACAAGGACTTCCGTCTAATTTTCTTTTGCATATGATGAACTGTATTTTTTTTTTCATATTATGGTGGCATTGGAAAACCACTACTCGCTATTTAGGTACAAAAGGGAGTAATCCTGGAAGTATATTCTTTACCTCAAATCTTTACTTTTACGTTTATTTCCCATCATTCAAAGTAAGCAAAATAGCAAGCGTTCATGAACGAATGAACTCATCCGCCTTCGATTGCAAAGGGAGTAAATTTTAGTATACAGTGTACTCTCTCCTTGCGGACACCCCTCTTAAGGACTCAACGCTGTCAAAGTAAATTGAAAGGAAGTAACGAGCTCATTCATTTGAAGAAAGGAAATCAGATTTGAAATTTCGATGACAGGTGGACAGAAATATTGAAAATGTCTGATTTAAATGCAACCATGTGAGTCCGATTACTTGTGATTAGTAGAGCTGTAAAAATGCTAAAATTTACACTACTCGAGTGTATTCGTTATTTTTCGTCAAGTAATCGTTACTTAGTACTCGTTACTAAGTACTCATTATATTTTTTTCAAATATTGTTCACGAACGAATGACGTTGCATGAATAACTCAATGTTGATGAAGTAATCAAAAATCTCTCATGCTCTTTGAATCTTCACCTAGTATTTAGTAACCGAATATCAACTCAACTCACTCTACTACCATACTATTTTATGCACCCATTACATTAATACTTTATTACTCTGGCAACCATCGGCTGGCATGTGTGCAAAAAAAGTTATAGTAACGAGATACTTCCATCAGTAACGAGGCGTTATTGATTACTGACTAGAGTAATCGTTACTTTTTACCGAATAGTAACGATATTTTACAGCTCTAGTAATTAACGTATGCGTTCAAGTAGCGAAAGTAACCCAAAGTACTTCTTTATTTTTTTTACATGTAATTGGTATAGGAAATTTACTTGCTGCTTTAGAGCGTAGAGCCCTTTTTCGGTCCCGTAGGTGTCGCCTTTCATATGTCAATGTATGTTTTATTGGGAGTACTCCGGTACGGAGTATTTCAAGAGTACTCGCTTCTCGGTTAATTACTCGCATATATTCTGTTGGGTACACACACTCGTGCCATAAGCCTCACCCAGCAGTTATTTGTAACCGATGGTAATGCAAAACGTAATTCAAAAGGCGTACTGTTTATGCATTACAGAATCGATTATTTTCTAACACGGCGATGTCCTAGCGAATGTAATGCATGCCTATTTTCATTACCAGTTGTACGAAAAGTAATCGAAAATACTTGATTTTGTAATGCATTACTATTTGCATTCTCAAGTAATGCTATAGAAGTATGTAACGATTTGCTTTGGGATTGAACATATTAGGCAATACATTACCTTTTCGATTACCTCCCATGCAAATTTGTACAATTTACTTTGTATTCCTTTTTGCATTTCTATTTCATCGATGAAAAAATGCATTACTTTGGTAATGCACTTCCTTAATAACTGCTGGGCAGCTTTTGCCTAATAGCGCTTCACTTGTCACAAGTATTCTGGACAATATTAATATTTTTCTGCGCTAATGATTCGCTTTCTATCTTCGATAAGCCTTATATAAGTAAATATCGCACCCTTGTTACTAAATCGGCACAATTAGAAATTTCGCATTTCTTGAAAATCATTCGATCTCTCATGAAACTAAGCAAAAATTATATTTTTTCTAAACTTATATTACTCTCAATTGACTGCTGCATCAGTCAATATAAGCGTTAATTTTCTAGGAGTTGGTTTTCTTACAAAAAAATGCAATCGAACATAAAAAAATTGATTAAAAATTTTTAGAATTGTGCCGACTTATTAGCAAGGGTGTGAAATGTAGCTTCGAATGAAAAAAAAAAAAGGATATCTTACTTGAGCAGGAGGATTCCATTTAAAGAGTTATGTTGTGACAGAACAAATTATCGATGAATCCTTTAAAATGGTATTAAAATCATGTACCATTTAGTCAAATAGATAATTATGTGATTATAGGATTTGGGGAACAGAGAAAAGACTAGTGCTGAGCTAGTCTGAAATTCAACTGGGCAGAATGTGTGTGGCACGAATAAAACAACAAGCTTCCATTGTGGTGTACTTGCGTCCATTGTTTGCATGTGTATGATTGTTTATTTTGTGTATATCTGCCGGGAATGACACTATAGCGTAGGTACACATACAAATGCATTGGACTGCCGCACCGGAATCCTGGCATCCTGGCATCCTTACTGATCACTGCCATGGGTTGGAGTAGATCATAATTTTTGTTTTCGTCCTAGCAACATTTCATAAACGTTTGCATTTTCGGTTGACATCATTCACAGTGGCCGAGAATGGTTGCAAATAGGACTTGCAAATGGCTTGAGCAAGGGGGTACACGAACCCTGGGGTATTTGTGCTCACATTGGGGTCTTTGTTGCGTGTACTCGGACTCGGAGTGCTTGCCAGCCATGGTAAATGTAAAACGTTATTTGAATCATGAAAATTAGTTGCCAATTAATTAACGGATACAAGCCACAATAGGTGACAAAAAAAAAAGTAGACTTTGTTGCTGGGTTGCCATTTTTGATTCATATACGTTTATGGATGTATCCTCCTGGTTTGAACACGGATGATGGCACAAAAGAATATTCGTTTACTTTTGTTTTTTGTTTTTGCCCGGGTAGAAAGAAGGACTATTCGTAAGCAGATTGCTCTTCTTACATGTGAGGAAATAAGGCAAAAATTAGCTTCACAAAGTTTTTTTTTAAATTTTTTTTCCATTGAGTAAGGATACGAGGTGTAAAAAGTAGAGAGACGATTGCAACACTTCGATGGGTGTTATTTTTGCATGGAAGTTAATCAAAGGAAACTTTTCCTTTTCGAATAATGCTTGATCATAGAGATATTTCGGATTAAGGATGCTTTCGCCATGCCATTCATACCCATCCACATATTTATGTATGTACGTGTTTACGTAAGCGTATAAAAATCAAACCATTATAAATTATATGAAATTTGCGCCTATTGAAAAGGAAAAGAAAAACTTTTCCACGCTGACACCGACACCTCATATTTTCTCTTCAACTTCACTTTTCACTTTCCGACGTTTCCGTTCGGTGTGGGTTTTGGCATTTTTTTTTTTTATGATTTCCTCTTGTATTTTTTGTTTTTCTGTTTTTTGTTTTCCCGTGGTCCTTGAAATGTGCATTTTCCATTAAATTGGGTTCAATTCAAGCAGCAAATATGCCGAAATAAAAAACTTTGGCACTTTTTCCACACCTTCCCAGTTACCCTACTTCTATATCTGTGATTGGGTGTGTGTGTGTGTGTGTGTGTCCTGTGGCTGTGAGAAGATGCTGCACGATTGGGGTGCGCCTGAAGCTTGATTCCGCCACAAAACAAGGCACACAAATGTCAACTTTGACTACCGCTGACAGAACAATGGACTCAATATTTCAGTGCCTCTTCCCAGTTTTTTTTTGCTGTTGAGGAAAACTTTATGAAATTTTTTGTTTGTTTTTTGTTTTTCATTTTCTCAATTCGTGCTGTTTTATTTTTGTATTGTTCGTATTTTTATTTTCTTTTTCGATATTTTTTTTTTTTTTTTGTATTTTTCCATTTCTACCATTTTCATATTTTGTTCGTGTCGTGTCGTGTCGCGTTCCTTCTTTACTACTCTTCAAATGATGAATATTTATTAGAATCGCCAAAGTTCGCTGGCAAAGTTTGGCGAGTCTCTTCCGATCTACTCACTCATGGTCGCATGCATGAGTGGTGTGTGTGTGTTTCTGTGTGTGTCCACGAATGGATGGTTCGCAGAGTTGCTTTGCTTGCGAAATTGAATCGAGTTGCTACCTTGGGTTCTTACATTTAATTTAGCATCTCGGAGCTTTCGTTTCGTATTTACTTATTTTGACACTTCTGAAGGAGATGTTTTTGTTTTATTTTCTTTTTCGGTTTTCGTTTTTTATTTCTATTTTATTTAAGTATTTACTTTTTTTTTTTTTTTTTTTTTTTTTTGAAGGCAAATTGTTATTAATTTTCCTCAAGGGTATTTTGGGAAACTATTTGAGCTGTGAACTTTTTAAGGCATTTTAAGTAAGAAGTTCTCAAAGGTGGTAAATTACACTGCTTAACAAATTTGGAATTTATAAAAAGCAACTGAATATTTGTGCAATTTTCCTGTAGATCTCGGCCCCTAAGCAAGAAAAAAATTTTTTTAATTTTTTTATGGAAGAGTTTGAAAAAATTTTTTGAAATTTTTTTCAGTGCATTTCGTAGGTGCACTTGCTATTTCAAGCATATCTCGGGCCCCGATCTACCGATTTTAATAAATATATTTTCCAAATATAGATAATTAAGCTCCCTACAACTTTTAGAAACAAAGTTTTTGATTTGCATGAGTAGTTTTAGTGCTAGAGGTGCAATTATACAAGAAAATTGTGTTTTTTTCAAAAAAATCAGGGTAAATTTTTCATATAAAAAATTTGTAAAAATAGAAATCGAAGTGGAAAACCCATTTTCAAATTTTTTGCGTATAGCTAAGTATTTCTTCTAAAAAATAAGCCCCGTTTGGCTAAAAGCGGTGAAAAATTTACGGGCTATGATTTTTTTGCCAAAACACTAAAAAATCGATATTTCACAATTTTTGCTTTGTTCACAAAACTTGTTCATATGAGCCGAAATTATTTTATGAAGGTGCAATTGAGTAAATTTTCACATATATAAATGCATAAATGCTGCCTCTTTATTGATTAAAAATGAATGTCGTTTTGCCCTGCCTTTTAGAATATTGTGGTGGATTTGTTTACCTGCCGGTCTAAATGACCTGTACCAGATAAAAAAGGGTGCAGTGCTTTCCCTTAGTGGAAAAAAATATAAGGTATCATGAATACGTTTTGTGCGTTAACGTCAGTTTTTTATACTAAACGTGTTTCTTTACTTTCAATTTTGCCTAATGAATTGAGCGTAGTATAAAATACCTGAGGTTTTGCATACTTTACATACATACTTACATACTTACATACATACACCGGGGCCGCTGTGATGCAGCCCACTTTAAGACAACATGAACTACCAAATTGGTACAACTCCTGTAAAACATTTGTGAAATAAGCTCTAATGCAAAAGTGTTAAAGAAATAAAAATTTATTTCCAAAATTATTTTTATACAATTTGAAAAAAGTTCTTGCTTCCGCTTTGTCTTTTATATTTACTACCATCATTTTCACGCACAAGGGACCACACGTAATCACCCATCATTGCCGTGTCGAAAAGGCCGCTATAGCGATTTTCAATATCCTTTAATTGCTGATGAAAACGTTCGCCATGCTTTTTTTTTGTTTGACAGTGTTATCGGTCTTTGGAGAAAAGTGATAATTATTGTAAGTGATGAATGAAGTGTAAGGAAAACTGGTTATATTTTAAGCAACCCTGCAGGAAATGTCAATAGTGAATCTATACTCTTTCTCTACTGACTGCGTCAACAGTAGTACTGACCAGTTATGTCCGTCGCAATGTTTTGCGTTATTGACATTTAACATTGAGCTGTCATTGAATTTCAACAGTAGACCGAAAAACTATTGACGAACTATTGACATCGGTAGCTATTATGTAGACAAAAGGAGTACTCTTTCGCTTTAGAAGGAGACACGTTGTTGACATGGTCAATAAAGATGAACTATACCACTTGGCAGTACAGTTTCTCTAATGGCACCGCCTATAAATACTGTTGACGTTGGAACTAGTTCTCTTGTCTATATTGACGTCAATATAGACATGAGGCCATATGGCGACAGGCTTCCTGCAGGGAACTTTGATATTTGATGAGCAATAATGTATATACATATTGCAGTTTTTACATACATAAATATATATATAAGGGTGCTCCCTCAGATACCGAAATTTCGAAAAGTTGCCGGGCTACCTCGCCATTCGGTCCAACTACCTAAAAAACGAACTAGTGATTTAATTTTTTTTTTTCATTGTGTTTTAGAGGTCGCAACCAGCAAATGAAAAGTTGGAAAATGTATTCTTTTAAGGATTTTTACTAACTAACAAAATGAAAACAAGTAGGTGTTATAGTCAGGCAAGCCTGACAATAGAATACCCGACACAGACACACATCTTCAAATAATTTTTAATATCAGGAGTTGGTTTAGGCCACAGCGGCCCCATATACCGACTTTTGTTTAATTTCTTTATGAAAACCGCCCCTTTGCCACGCCCACTTTTCTAATTTTTCGGAATTCTAATCGGAGGCCTAAATATACGCGCAAATTCGAAGTTGCATTGAGTTATTTGGAAAAAGTCAGATTTTGGGGCAGTTTTGAGATTTTTGTGACAGACCCTAGTACTGGAGGTACCCTTAATAATGGACCGACCAAGAAAATTTTTGGGCAGGATGTTTATGGCTACAAAGGAAGTATAAAAGGCAATTTTCGTTGAAGTCCCATAGGCGTTTCGGGAGTGGGAGACAATTTTCGAAAAACGCCCTTATGCCACGCCCATTTTTATAATTTTTGTAAATCACATTAATTAGCCTAAAATATGTTCAAATACCAAATTTCATCAAAATATCTTGAAAAACTGCGATTTAAGAGCAGTTTTTGTGATTTTCGTAACAGACCCTAGTACTGGAGGTACCCCTAAAAATGGTCCGATCGGGTCCATTCTCGAACTTGTTCTTACTCATGTGCCTGTGAGTACGCATATCAAATTTCATCAAAATAGCTCAACTCCTTCGATAAGAAAACTGTATACAAACAGACAGACGGACAGACAAACGGACAGACAGACAGACAGACGGACATGCCTAAATCGAATCTCCTGGTGACGCTGATAATTTCTATATATATTTTGTTTGGTCTATCTCGACTGGTTCTGGGTGTTACACACAACCACACAAACGCAATATACCCTCGACACAGAGTGTGTCGGGTATAATTATGTGGTTAGAGCTCGCCATTCGGTTCTTTCGTCTAAGTAGAAAACGTGTGATAAAATTTTTTTTTCTAAATTTAGTTTTAGGGGTCGCTACAATAGGTCAAAGTTTGAGATAAGTAAAAAATTTAAAAATGCGTGCCTAAAAATATGCTAAGAATTTTTGTGAATTTATTTCAATTTTCAGGCGTATTAGGTTTTTTTCAAAATTTCATATCTCAAAAACTTATTAAGATAAGAAGATGAAACAAACGTTCGGCCGATTTCTAATATAACAGGAAATCAAAAAAAATTTTTTTTTAATTTTTACACAGAGAAAAATTTTCCCACAAAACTAAAAAGACAATTTTAACAATTTTTTTCAGTGTATTCCCAGTTTGACGCCACTAAAAGTTTTTTTTTAAAATACCTCTAAGTATTTGCTTTCATTTAAAAAAAAGTTTCATTCAAATTAAGTGGCGCAACAGTGAAATATTCAAAAAATTACAAGTGCACATAGATGCTCTAGTACTAATATCCAGTACAAATGTACGAAAATGATACAAAACACATAACTCATGCGGCATGTTTTTAAAAAATTTAATATCTCCAGAAATAATTAAGATAAAAAGATGAAACAAACGGTGATTTATTGTTAATAAAACAAGGTGTTTTTTTTAAATATTAAAAAGGTTTACAAAAACTGAAATACACTGAAAAAAATAGTTAAAGTTTTGTTTTCTTTTTTGTGCAAAAATTTTTCTCAGTGTAAAATTTAAAAATAAATTTTCTATATTCCTTGTCTTATTAACAATAAGTCAGCGTTTGTTTCATCTTTTTATCTTAATTATTATATATACAATTACTATATACAGGGCTCGGATTTTGTTGACTTTTATAAATTTAAAGCATACTTAAAGGGTCAAATTTTTTTTTTCTAACTAACATTTTACGAATAAGTTTAGCGAAGTTGAAATTCAAACCGCTTTTAAACCTTAAAAAAAATTCATATTGAAGTTAAAAATCGACCTTTGTGTGAGTTGAACAAAATTCTTAACCCTTAAAGTATGCTTTAAATTTATAAAAGTCAACAAAATCCGAGCCCTGACTATATATAATATTTAATATGTATATTATGGGCTAGCGCAAGAACTGTGATTTATGCGATATCAATTCATTGTCATTTCATGTCATGCTCTTCGCACTCACATTTCATGCCATGCTTTCGAATTATTTAAATTCAGCTCCGAAATGTATGCATATAAATATTAGGAATATTTGAACTTAGTTTCATTCAAGCTTCCAGGAGTTTTGTCAATCCTCTTAAGGCTCTAGCTAAGCATCGTTGACAAGGACTTTGCAATAAAATGCTTAAGTTGCTTAGCTTCAAGTATCAAATGAATTAAAATTCAATTAACCAGATCAAAAATCCTTGACCTAAAGCCTATTATCCGCAAAATCTACTGCCCATTTTTTATGCTCTCAATTTGCTCAGAGCGAAGACATTCGAACGGAAATGATAGAAATCAGCAGCAGATGTCAAAACGAAAGTCCAAATGAAAGCCGAATGAACTAAGCTAAGCACTTGAACGCTTTTCGAAAATAATCCCGACAATTTATGAGCGTTAAAAGTAATTTTGAAAATCAAAACGCTAGGCAATATGCCATTGCCCGTTCCTTCCACTGAAACGAATAAAATAAAAAAAAAATAAAATTAAAAAAAAAATATATATATATTTTGTATAAGGAAATGGAAAATGGAAAACTAAATAAATCGCTGCGTAAAATTGTAAATAATGCAAATTTCATTACGGCCGAGGCCGAGCCGCTCAGCGGTTTGACGTTTCACAAAGAGCATGGCTTCACGCGAACTTTGAGCTGTCAAAGACAATGGCTTAGCCTTAGTCCGACAAAAGGAAAAAAATAATAAAAAGAAAAGCCCATTAAATGGACTTTTGATGTGCGTTCGACTTAATTGAGTTTAATCTTGGGAATTTAGAGACTTACGGCTTATGTATAAATTTTTTTTTTTTTTTTTTAAACCGTTCTATAATCGAAAGTTTATTTCGTTTTTGTTCGACCATTAGGATTAACTTTTCTTCTTCTGTAGAAATACTAAACTTTTTTTCGAGCTTATATTTTTATATATTTTTTTAAATATTTTTTCTGAGAAAAAAAAAAACAACGATATTACGGAAGAATGAATACTGAATAGGTCGAGCAATGAGCTAACTCAAGTTCACTATCCGAATTTAGGGGACAATCGATTTTGTAAGTGTTTTTCAAATCTGACCATCGTCGCCTCAACAGAGACATTAGGTGTTTTCTTAAACAACTCAATTCGGAAATTTCTTAGACAAAAAAAAGTACAAGTTTTTCAATTTTTTACCAAGTTGAAATCTATAAGAGAAGTCTTTGAAATCCCTTGCTGTGTAATCGAAATTCATTCAAAATATACGGAGAAAATTTAAATAAATTAACTAAAATTCATAGCATATTTTAAGGCACGCTTTTTTAAAGTTTCTTGTCAATAATAGTGGTACTCATGCAGCTTCGCAAATGTCTTCGGAACTTTTCCCCATCTTAAATTTTCATATAAATTTTGACAGTTGTGTGACAAATTTCTCATTTCCCACAATTTGCGAAGCTGCATGAGTCCCACTAATGTCAATCTTCATCTGTTTTTTCGCTTTAAGAAAATTCCACTCACACTTTGCTGCACCCTGCACACCCTTATACACATGGTATGCATTCTCACACAGTCACGTACGCTACGCGGTGGATTTTTCATTGAATTTTTAATCAAGCATTCGCCATTAATTACTCGGATTTCCGAGCCACATTTCGGACACACACATTTATGCAAATATGAATGCATGTATCTTCCGAGAGATCGCACAGTGTTTAAACTCCATACATTTCATGGACAAAAATAGAAAATTTTGTAATATTTTTTCTTGACCGCTCAAAAACACAAAAACCACTGACTTCGATATTTTGGGTTTCTTCAAGTGTGGGGATTCCTCTTCCAATGATACTAAATATGTTACCTTTCGTGACCATAAAATTTTTTTTTTTTATTGTCCACTGTGCGCGGTTTAAAAAAACAAAAAAAAAAAAAAAAACCCGAAAATTCAACATCATAGAAACCGCCCGTCAAATGAAAGAGAAATGCAAACGTAGATACACAAATCTCACAGCTGGTTGAGGATTGTTTGATGCAGCGCTGATGCTGTGGCATGCAGACTCCTCTTCATAACGTTTATGCGTCTACCGGAGCTCCAAAGCAGTATTCCGGCACTAAGCCTCAAGCGCCGAGACTACGAACGGAGTTAGTGGCTAAGCGCCTTCGGTAAGCAGCTCAAAACGATGAAGGACAAAAACAAAAACCTATCGCGGTGAAATGGCAGCTAAGGTCATGGGAGAGCAATGAGTAGTGATGGTGATGGCATGGCAGATCGGATTTAGAGGAGGAAGACCAGACGATTTGTGTAAATTCACTGCTTTTCATACATCGCCTAACCTATTCTATTTGCTCTCACTGAGGAAAGATAAAATATTTGTCGGGTTCTCATGGTTAAATTTCCGTTTGGCGATTTTTTTAATCGGACAGTATTGTTCACATTTGAAATGTAATCCCTTCGGTACTGCACACTATAGTCCAAAACCCCCCCCAAAAAAAAAATGTCAAAAATTATTTTCAGATTAGTTTAGTAATAGAGTTTGAGATCGTAGATAATATTGTCACCAGGGCTCGGATTTTGTTGACTTTTATAAATTTAAAGCATACTTAAAGGAGTAAACATTTTGTTCAACTCACACAAAGTTAATATTCAAGTCGATTTTTAACTTCAATATGCATTTTTTTGAAGTTACAAAAGCGGTTTAAACTTCAACTTCTCTAAACTTATTCGTTAAATGTTAGTTAGAAAAAAATTGTGCCCCTTTAAGTATGCTTTAAATTTTAAAAAGTCAACAAAATTCGAGCCCTGATTGTCACCATGGACAGGATAAAACGGGCTATATTTAGTTTTTAACCTTATAAAAAGAGCTCGAATTTTGTTGCATTTATAAATTTTAAGCATACTTTATGGGGCCAAAAATGTTCCTTATCATTATTTTCCGAATAAATTAAGCGTAATTGATCTTCAAACCGCTTTTTTTCTAGCTTCAAAACATATTGAAGTTAACGATCGATTTGAATCTAAACTTTATGTAAGTTAAACAAAATTTTTACTCCATAAAGTATGCTTTAAATTTATAAATGCAACAAAATCGGAGCCCTGCTAATAAATCTCCTGCTTGGACAACATAATACCAGCCCAAATACAAAAAACTGTGGACCTTTTTCCTGTAGCTGGTTTACTTCAATTGTATAATGAAAATGCCTTCATATAGGAATTCCGGGCTTCGGGTTTTCTTCATTTCAATCAAGAAATTTTCATAAAATTCCAATCGATTAAAATGATTCCATAAAGAACTTGTATTAAAAGCTCTCGTCGTCATTCGTCCTTCGCATAGCCTCATCATATAGCAAGTCGAAATTAAAATCAACGGATAACGATTTTATAGTAGCATTTTAGGGGGCTTCATTGACTTTAGAAAAACTTTAGTTGCTCATACACGGGCATTTGGCATTATTACTTTTCCCAAGTGTTAAAGCATTCAACTGGTGAGTAGACCTTAAACTTGGCAGTCAATGGAAAAGTTCCTTCATCGCACGTACTCGTCCTAAAAAGAATTCAATTTTATACGTCAACTGATTTATCGGGATAATTTTTTTTTTTTTTTTTTTTTGTAATTTTTTTTACTCTTCTTCGCTCACTTCGCTTGAGGTCGTCGCGAATCGTTGTCTAGCAGTCAAAAAGTGAGGGCCGCATCGCATCACTCTTAACTACACATAAATAAAAAATTTCCTCAAATCGAAATCAAAATTGTTCGAAGTGTGGCTTGAAGTTGTGATTGAAGTTCTTCGAGTGTATATTGGTCGAAATAACATGAAAAAAAAAATAAAATTAAAAAAAAAAGAAAATTAAAATCAAGACAGCAGGCTTAGACATGTTTTCATGCGTGTGACCGTCGAGTTTATCTCATAAACACCTCGAAAACACTTCTATCGATAAGAAATCGTATCGAAATTTCGAGCATATCTAACTGTCAAAGGGAAATTAGAACAAAAATCAATAATTAGGGCAACCAAAATTATGTAAATTGAGCCCTAAAAGTATGCACGACAATATTTAAGAAAAAAAGAAATAAGGATTTTCCTGTGTAACTTGGTTTTCACGAGAAAAAAAACTATGGATGATCGGCAGAGCTCGGATATATATGCATTTATAAATTTAAAGCATACTTTATGGAGTAAAAATTTTGTTCAACTCACATAAAGTTAAGATTCAAATAGATTTTTAACTTCAATAAGAATTTTTATGAAGGTAGAGAAGCCGTTTGAAGTTCAATTTCACTAGACTTATTCGCAAAATGTTGGTAAGAAAAGTTTTTCCCCCATAAAGTATGCTTTAGATTTATAAATGCATATATATCCGAGCCCTGATGATCGGATACCTAATCGGAATGTCTTCTTCAGATGTCCGACACAAGCTTAGACAGGAGCGTTGGTGTGAAGTGCGGATTTTTTTTTTCTCAGTGTAGATTTTACCGGCAAATGATTGCACGAACTTGTGAGACATGGCAAAAGGACGTGGAATAAAAAAATAAAATTGCGAACAACGAAAAAAAAAAAAATAAAAAAAAGCAGCAAATGAAGTTGATACGGAACAAACGAGCTTCTTCCTAACAATGTTAATTTCATTGATCATTTGAGACACTGTGTCATTTATCTTTGTTGTCGGTGCCACTGCTTGGCGGCGTTCGTCCGTCGTCGTTCAGAATGAGCCGTGCATCCACAGGGCCATGCACAAAATAAAAAATAAAATCTAGAAATGAAATGAAAAAGACGACCAAAATGAAAATGAAAATGAAAACCTCTCCCTGTCTCTCTCGCTCTCTCTCGCTTTCTCTCTCTCTCTCTCGCTTAATTTTTTGGTCTATCTGTCGATTTGTCTGTCGGTCTGTCTAATGTCGAGGACAAAGCAATGAACCAAGCAAACGTCTGAACAAAAAAAAAAAAAAATCTTTTTTAAATGTCGCTACAGGAGAAACCATGTGACTTTATTGAGTTGGCGGCTTAGGCCACACTGACGAGAGAATGATTTTGAAATGTTTTTTTAATGGAGCTTGTACTTCATTCTCCGAACAGATTGACTATCTAAAGCACAGTCATCGAGCTCATCGCTTTGCGGTGTTCACAAGTGTCAATCGCTGCCATTCAATGAATTCGTGTGCTTAGCCACCTCTCAATGTTTCCTATTATACCCCAGCTTCAGTAAGCTAGATACATACATACATACATACCTATATGTATCGAGTATTCCGACTAGAATTAAATACCACAGATACTCGATGCGAAAGATATAAGTACAGTATACAGGCTCTCTTATTTTAAAAGGACCCATAGAGTACCTATGGACAATCTATGGCCAATGCATATCCGGTGTATCTTGTCATATGTACATACATACATATATGTATTTCCGAGTCCAACTTCTACAGCTCGAATTTCTTCAACTCCAACTGGATAGGATGGCAATAGCTTTAAGGTATTTTTAACATCAAATTTTTTCACACGATGGCCAAATAAGTTGACTCTTTTTTTTTTTCAACTGACAAGAGTTCTTTCAAATCATTTGAAGATCAAAAGTTTCCACAAATGGATCCATTGTTAATCCACAAACTACGTTCGAAGAGGCAGCAGCAGTAAAAAAAAAAAAAAAAATCATCAAAATTGGCTCGTTTTTATACATACCTACTCTGTTGCGAGGGTATATTCCGTTTGTGCGCTCGTGTGTAACGCCCTGAGCCGTTCGAGGCAGACCACACAAAAATATAAATGGAAACGATCAACGCCATCAGAGGAGCATAAACTTAGCCATACCCATCGGTCTGTCCGTGTGTATGTATGGGAGATTTTATCCAAAAATTTGAGCTATATGTATTGAAGAAATTCCGTATAAAAATAATATGCCTGAACATATGTTAGAGAAAAGGCTTGATCGGTTCATATTTTAGACTTTCTCCAGTACAGACAGTCGTGAAACATTTGAAGAATTTTTGCATGTGCTGAAAAGTAGGCGGTGCCCAAATGATGGTTTTAGAAAAGTCTTCATTTATGCCATTGAATTATTCTTTAAGGACATAAACAAATATTCCGGCAAAGCCTTCAATATACTCTAACCATTGTGAAAATCCTGCAGTAATTAGCCGCTCAATTTCCTAAGAAAAAACTTGCCTTATACGTTCCAAATCCTACCGGTTATATTATGGCAGTTCACTCCAAAAAAAAAAATTCGGTCGGTTATCAACGGTTTGGTTAAAGGTAGCCTGTAAATGACCCTCTCATCAACTTAGAATATACAGGGTGTTCCGTTTGTGAAGGTCAACCGGTCAGGAGCTGATAGAGGAGGTCAGAACTAACAAAAAATCGTATGGGAGGGGGGTCGCAAATGCACCCCTCAGGGGAGTTATAGGGCCATAAAGTTTTTAGGCAGTAAGTCGAGAAAAATAACTCTCCCATGATAATGGTTCATCGTAGAAAAAAAAACTTAAATGCAGTTTGAAAGCCAATTGTATGTGCTTTTAGGCAAAATTAAATTGATGGTAAAAATTTGACCCATTGAGGGAAAAATAAACGGTCAAAGTGAAAAAATCTGAAAAAAATTTCAATTTTTTTCACTTTGAAAGCCATTTTGGTATGAAAAGTGTCCAATTAACACCCAAATTTTTTATTTTATTCAAAATGCTGGATCGATTTCCTTTAATTTGGTACCCGATATGTCGAATAGATTTTTTGAAATAAGATGAAAAAATTAAATATCTAAATGAACATCTATCCGAAAGCTACGCTTGGGTCAGTTCATATTTCAGCAGGGATGTTATCAGGCTTTCCAGATTGTAAATCCCTTGCTTTTAAAGCTTTTAAACTAAAAAAAATTTTTTATTTAATTATTATTATTTTTTTTTTTTTTGATTTCGAGAAGTCTCTGCCAAGGATGAATCTGCTTGAACTTGACAAATTTTCCATATATCCGATAGCAACAGTTTCTGCGAACTTAAATGTGCAACTGACCGTAAAACAATTTGATTTGATAGCATAAGTACGTACATATGTTCTCGCACAGTATGTTGCCAGGCAACAATAGACGGACGGGCACCTGGAAGAGCGCTAGTCCACATGAATTTCAATATCAATAAACACTTCAAATGTCTGAAATGCAGATGGATGGATATATGGCCACAAATAATGGCTTTGTATGCAACAAATAAAAGGACGAACGAGCCATCAGATTTACATGGACCGACCAAGAGAGCCAGTGCCAGTGCCAGTGCTAGAGCAGAGCCAGAGCCAGAGCCAGAGATAGCGAGAGTGAATTCCGAAAATTCAGAGTTGAATTTTTCGATAGAATAAACATCAAGGCTTTTATCGAAGGAAATGCGGGGATATCAAAAAAATCGAGAAAAGCAAGAAAAATGGACTTGAGTTAACGAGCTATATATAGCCAATCCATTCATTGCATTCAGTATGCACAATATATGAACAGACGGACGGACGGAAGGACGACAGACAAAGCGAGAAAAAGAAGGAAAACAAAAAAGAAAAAAGTCAGACAAACACACAAATGTGGCAATCGAAAATGCTTTGGCAATGGCAAAAATCGTTAGCAACGTACAAATTGGATAAATATTCAAGAACATTAGCATATCTTGTTAGGACACGACAGTCTATACCATGCAAACAATCATACAGACAAGCACATTCATTCATTGCATTGACGTGGCCATTCACGTGATATGCAGCCACTTCAAAAATCTGCTGCTGCTGCAAAGAAAGAAAGATACGACGGAAGACAGTTTAAAAGTTAGCTTTCATCTCAAGCCCTTTTTCATTTTATGAATTGAATGTTTGCAAAATTCCTTGAAACCATTCACGAGTCCTGAAACTTATACATTTTCTAAGCTAACTAAAGCAATCTTACCGAATGAAGATGTCATAATTTAAAAAGAAAAAAACCGAAAAAACAAAAAAGGAATCTCGCTTTAAATCAAGATTTGTGATCCAAAAAAAAAAAGCCTCATTGGCTGTTGGCGTTTTAAGGAAACCGAAGGACAATTTCAATATTGACAAAGTTTTCGAAGCTCTTTTCGATTTTATTGTTGTTTTAGATTCTGTTGCAGTTCAACGTTACTCTTCACATTGTAAATAATTTTTCTTTTCCTCACCCATATCGGTGGTCAAGTGATGTGCTCTATCAACAATGAATTTCCGCCATTAAAGGGTTACTTGCCTCATTAAACTTTGTCCAGCAATTGCGGACAAAAAATTCCCCCCCTCCCAGCTTTTTATTTTTATTTTAGTTTTTTCCCCTTTTTTTTTTGGTATGACAAAACTTGGCTAAATATTTTACCATTTAAAAGGAACAAAACGAAAATAAAAGCAATGAAAAAAAGGGAAACAGGAAAAAGTATGTGCATAATAGTCATGCCATGAATTACCCGGCTATGTTGTCATAGTTCATATGAAATTAATTATATGTTCATCTTAATTTATCCTCATAAGAGAACACTCTCATAGATGGAACTCTTATTAGATATCGAAAATTACAGATTACGATTGGAGTATTGCATAAATCTGTCTTTACTCTATCGTTCGTTCAGTAGAATTGTCTTTCTCAAAGTCCTCATAAAATCTCTCTAAGATTTCTCTCTCTAATCTTCTACTTCTTCTATCTCTCTTTCTCTCTCTCTTTCTCTTATCTTCTCTTTCTCATCTCTCTTATCTCTCTTCTCTCTTCTCTCTTCTCTCTTCTTTCTTTCTCTCTCTCTCTTCTCTTCTCTTTCTCTCTCTCTTCTCTCTCTTCTTTCTCCTCTCTCTCTCTTCTCTCTCTCTCTTCTCCTCTCTCTCTTTTTTCTCTCTCTCTCTCTCTCTCTTCTCTCTCTCTCTCTTCTCTTTCTCTCTTCTCTCTCTTCTCTCTCTCTTTTTTCTTCTCTCTTCTTTTTCTCCTCTCTTCTCTTCTCTTTCTCCTCTCTTCTTTTTCTCTCTCTCTTTCTCTTCTTTCTTTCTCTCTCTCTTCTTTCTCTTCTCTCTCTTTTCTTCTCTTTTCTCTCTCTTCTTTCTTCTCTCTCTTTCTTCTCTTCTCCTTCTCTCTCTTTCTCCCTCTCTCTTTTTCTTTCTCTCTTTCTCTCTCTTTCTCTCCCTCTCTCTCTTTCTCTCTTTCTTTCTCTCTCTCTTTCTCTCTCTCTCTCTCTTTCTCTCTCTTCCTTCTCTCCCTTCTCTCTTTATCTCTCTCTCTGTTCGTTTTGATTCCTAAATACGGATGCACAAACAATTTATATGCACTGCGATAATACACAGCGTGAGATAAGCGTTAAAAGAAAATTGTAGAGAGGGTTAAAAATAGATTCAAACATTTTTCACATAAAATTTTGTCGTAACGGCTCAAGAGATGAGTGCTATAATGGCGCTAACCAGGATGCATGAAGTCACATAATCGTACGTAAGTATATGATGTCCACACGCAAACTTTTATATACGCCCCATTAACTTCCAGCGAGAAAGTACAAAAAATACTAACAACAAATAAAACAACAGAAGCTGGATATGAAACAGCAAAAAAAAAAAAACAAAGCAAAAGAAAATGTGGAAAGAATTTCATTTTGTTGTGAGTTAAGAAACTTTTCCAGGCAAAAAAAATTCTCAACTCTAAAACAATTTTATTATTTTGCCTCATCCTTAACGAAAAATGGCACATTAACCTGTGAATGCGAGTGCCGAACGTGCGAAAAGGCTTGTCCGTTCCAAGGTGGACTTTAGTCAAACCAAAAAAAAAAAAAAAAAAACAGATATGTAACTACATAAGTAAAGATCCACAGAAAATTGACTTATTGGAAATAAATAAAATATTTTATTTATTTATTCAAAAACAAAAGTTATTTATAAATAAATAACCTACGTGCTAGGATTTCTGGCAAAGGAGGCTTTCAAAAGAAAAATGGTTGATTTAATTTTGTTTTAAATTCGGTATAATTCTCATTTGGTTTATAAAATAGGACATATAAGATATTTAATCATCTTAGAACTTTTTAAGCATTGCGAAAGCAAAGTCACCCTGGAAGTCCCTATAAGTTCGAGTATAAATATCATACAAAGTGTCCTACGAATTGTCATGCATAGGTCCGGTTAAGACTAGGCAAATCAGATTGAATTGATTGCTGCCCACATTCAATGGCGTGGAAGCGACGGGGAGTGAACTCGATTCCACTCCCCGTCGCCTACTAGCCGAAAAATGTGTGGCAAGGGTATTATGGAATTTTACGGATCATGTGAAAGCGATGTGTATAAAATTCCTCAGGCAAATAATTATAAAAATTTTATTTTCTTAAATATTAACATGCATACTTTCAGGAAACAATTTAAATATTTGTGGTTGCGCTACTCATTACTAAAGGATCTCCAATTAGGTCGTTTCTTACATCTAAATTCTCGCTAGGAATTCTATCAGACTGCAATTTACTATTGATTTTCACTATGACCTTCAGTTAGTTGCATTCCTTTCGATTCTGTAGCGATATTGTGCCTTTAAGTATGCAACGAAATTTTATTTAATTATTTGTCTTTGCCTTGATAATGATTTAAATATTTAACGTAAATAAGCCCAAAGCCTCGGCGTAAGAACCGAATAAGTAAGAATTTGGAGGGGGGCGGACAAAAGGTTCGATAAAGCAACTGGAATGGCACTTCACCGGCACCGGTTAAAAGAGCTTCAAAAGTCATGAGAACGCTGAGAGTGCGGTCTCAGCAAACAATGAATTACGGAATCATGAAAGCAAATTGAGTTTAATGCAAAAATCAAATATTAAGTCAGGAATACGAGTATTCCCACCACCGCTCGATGGGTTGGCCGACAAGTGCGCGAGCAGAGATGCTAGAAGCAGGCGTGTCACCCAGAAGCGGCAGAAGCAGCAAGGACTCACTTGCTGCAAGACAGCCAAAAACAAATGGAATTATTTTAATGAATATTTGCACAAGTGTTCGTTGGCGTTGGCGTTGGTGTCGGCATTGGCGGCGGCTGTGGCCGCAGCGACTAAAAAGCAAGCACTGTTTTTGCCTGCCAGTGGAGCAATCGTTTTTGTAAAAATTCTCAACAATTATTTGCATATACTTGTTAAGTGCAATGCGGTATGGGTACTCGCTGTGTACACTTTTCCTCGATATGCCGGCCTTAAGGAAGCGAGTACGGTCTACGGTATTTCCGGTTTTTTTTTGTTTTTTTTTTTTTTTTTGTGTTTTTTGTTAAATTTTCTTGTTGCTACTCGCATTATCATTGAACGTTCTGTCTATAATGTAAACCATACGATGTGCATGTTTCCGCTTTCCGGTTTCCGGTTTCAGCATAGCCATATGAATAGAAAATACGTACGTATCCTTAGATATGTTTTTGCTATTGCGGTTTTAATTTGTGCGGTCAAAACTATTGAAAAATAAATAAGATTTTCCAATGCAACGCGCTCTATGGATCCAATTGTAATTCTAATCCCTTGTTTGTTTCGTACGGAACATCCTTGAAAATGCAATTTCATCGTTGGAGTGCTCGGCTTGCCTCAAAACAGTCAACGAATAGCCCTTGCCAAATCTTAAGTTCACGTCAGGAGAGAAGTAGAAGGAGAGAGAGTGGCAAAAGGAGGTAAAAAGAAGCAGACAGAGACAGAGAGAGCCAGAGAGAGCGAGAGAGAGCCAGAGAGAGCCAGAGAGAGCGAGAGAGAGCCAGAAAGAGCCAGAGAAGGCCAGAGAGAGAGCCAGAGAGAGCCAGAGAGAGCCAGAGAGGGCCAGAGAGAGCCAGAGAGAGCCAGAGAGGGCCAGAGAGAACCAGAGAGAGCTAGAGGGAGCCAGAGAGAGCCAGAGAGAGCCAGAGAGAGGGTGAGAGAGAGAGAGACGGAGACAGCCAGTGAGAGAGCCGAAGAGAGGGATAAAGTGATAGAGAGAGATAGAGAGACATGAAAAATTTTTTAAAATTTCAAGTCGGACAAGATCTTCTGTTTTGCGCTGATATAGTTGAAGAACCCAAAACCTCTTGCAATATCCCGCTTTTTGGGCCATTTCAGAGAGTTTAATCCTACCGAAATCACGCTCCGCATAGCCGTGTTGGAGTTGATAGTTCTAACATTAATAAAGGAACCTTCATTTCATTCACTTCGTCCTCTTTTCTTAAGGAAAGTACGAAAAAGCACCTCAAAATAATCGAAACGCCGCGGCGTCAGAAAGGAAGAATTTAAAAGCGGGCCTTACAAATTGCTGGGTCAAATGAAATCGTGCTGAAAGCCACGCGCGCAGATGCACACTCTATCAAACACACAGTCATATATGTATACATATATATATATAATATATATATATATATTTATATGATTATAAGGGGTTTGCACGATGACGTATGTTCGAATACGCGAGTGGGTGTGTGCGCGCGTTTTTAGCGGTTTTACGGGATACTCTACAGAGAGCGATGCTGCGAAACCATCGACGCTGTAGTAAAAATTCTAATTTAGTTCGCGGTTTGCATACAAATTTTCCGAACATTTTCATTGCATGTGGCATGCGGCATGCCGCACGAAAACAAAGTTCAACAGTTAAATTGAAGCAGTGGCAGCGGCGGCGGCAGGAGCTGGAGCAGGAGCAGCAGCAAAAGAATAAAAGACACAATTTCCAAAAGATGTTCTATCGTCGCGCTCCATGGACTCGAACCCCAGCGACGACAACATATCGCTATTGATGTCACGATATACATTGATTCGATTCGATCGCATGAATTTCATATTAATTGTGGCGCTGATTGGGGGGCGAAAGATTGAGCATTATCATCGCATTTCGGATAAGAATGTGAGGCATAATCGAATTGTGGTTTTGCTTCAGAAAAGCATCTACCAAACCAGCGAAAAAAACCAACACCCAAACAGGCTAACATCAAAGTACCTACTCACGTGGGTATCCAATAAAGTCGTAATAACATTTTGATGTAATGAACAAAAGGCGAGTTGGGGAAATGTTTTTCTTTCTATTTTATTTTCTGATTTTTTTTTTTTTTTTTTGGATTTTTCTTTAAGCCATTTCCATAGATTTGGCATCGATTTCCCATGATATCATCATTCATAAAAAAAGAAAATAATAAAAGTAAAAAAAAAATGAAATACACACAATGAAATTATCGCAGCCACTAACGGTTAACGAGCATGCGAAGCCATTGGAAGCGATTTGTTGACAGCGCAATTTGCGAAGCGCATTGAAGCGCAGGTGTGTCGCTGGCTTGCAATGGAAGAGGCAAAAAGGAAACACCGAAACGAAGCTTTGTTCTCGTTCGATTTGCAATGAAATTCAAAGGAAATTACCTCAAAGACGCAGCGCCCAAACAGACGCACGTTGCTAAATTGGAGCGTTCATGACGCGAATGACGCGTTTCGGGCATTTATCGCTCCACTCGTTGAATACCGAATACCAAATACCGAATGCTTAATGCAAATTGTGCGGTTTTAATGCATCAACTGTAAGGGAAAAACTATTTAATCGCCCTCTTCCCCTGATGACCGATGATTGTTTCAGTCCCCGCAGCGCTGTTTATGTTTCCTGGTTGTCTGTCTTTGCGCTTATCTGTCTGTCTGTCTTTGTCTGCAATGCGCTCTTAGCTCTTTTCGACGCGGCACATACACATACCTAGCGCACACTTCTTCAATCAGGTTCGTAGGATGTGTTTGTTTTTATTTTTTACTGGAATCATTTTTAAAATTTTTTAATTAAATTTTAATTTAATTAATTTAATTTCAATTTGAATTTGAATTTGAATTTGAATTTGAATTTGAATTTGAATTTGAATTTGAATTTGAATTTCAATTTCAATTTCAATTTCAATTTCAATTTCAATTTCAATTTCAATTTCAATTTCAATTTCAATTTCAATTTTAATTTTAATTTTAATTTTAATTTTAATTTTTAATTTTAATTTTAATTTTAATTTTAATTTTAATTTTAATTTTAATTTTAATTTTAATTTTATTTTAATTTTAATTTTATTTTTATTTTAATTTTAATTTTATTTTAATTTTAATTTAATTTTTTTTTATTTTATTAATTTTATTTTAATTATTTAATTTTAATTAATTTAATTTTAATTTTAATTTAATTTTAATTTTAATTTTAATTTTAATTTTAATTAATTTAATTTTAATTTTAATTTTAATTTTAATTTTTAATTTTAATTTTAATTTTAATTTTAATTTTAATTTTAATTTAATTATTAATTTTAATTTTAATTTTAATTTAATTTAATAATTTAATTTTAATTTTAATTTTAATTTTAATTTTAATTTTAATTTTAATTTTAATTATTAATTTTAATTTTAATTTTAATTTTAATTTTAATTTTAATTTTAATTTTAATTTTAATTTTAATTTTAATTTTTAATTTTATTTAATTTTAATTTTAATTTTAATTTTAATTTTAATTTTAATTTTAGTTTAATTTAATTTAATTTATGAATTTAATTAAGGGTTGTTAAATTAATATTAATAATTGTTATTACCTTTTAATAATTCCTTGAATTTTAATTATGTTCCCTAATTTAATTTTATTTAACTTCCTCCTATTCTCCACCCTTTTTCATTAATTTATATTAATTTGAATTGTTATTAATTTAATTTTACATGCTCTAGATTGTAAATTTCAATTTTACCTTTTATGTCTAATTTACTTACATTTAATTTAGATTTAATTTTAATTAATCCTCGTTAATTACAATTTCATTCTATTGCTAACTTCTCGTACCTTTGCTGCAGACTCAGGGCTCTCTCCCCTCCGACGCTGTAAAGGCTATATAATACACATGTAGATACAGTTAGTGGTCCCAATCGCTTTGTTTCGCTTAGAGCCCATCATAAATGAGACTGAAATCTTCCGAGCTTCTTCCGCGAGTGCTCCCGCGATAAAAATCAATGCAACTTTTCATTAACACAAAATATAGTCCAACTTAAATGTGCCTAGAAGCATGCTACAAATTATTACAGAACAATTTAAATGGATCGTGACATAAAATTGTTTTGAATCGAAAACAAATCCATTCCAAAATAATTCGAGTGTATAAAGAATTCACGCTACTCACGTCTCACCCATATGTTTAAGGGCCTCAATGACAGAATCCTCACGACTGGCTGAAGCTGCATACAAAATAAGCTGCCTTTTCCGGGAAAAATTGAAAAGCGCTTAACATGCAATAAATATAGTGACATGAAGTTCCGACAAATCGCTTGCATCCCGCCAATGAAATTCAATCAAACTCATATCAATATAGACTCACTTGTTGCAATGATGCCAAAAAAATTAAAATTTAAAAAACAGAAAAATCAGAAAATTCGAAAAATAAATAAAGGAAAATTGTTCTCATGAAAGCGCGAAATGAAAACTTTATTAATGGAGATGTACATATTTTAAATCATCATTATAAATGAAAGCAGAGGGTCGATAAGCCTGATGGATTAAAGGATTATGTCCGGTGAAAAATATTAGAAAATAAAAGAATATATCTCTTTAGGACCATAACATTAAACTTCTGTAAGGATATTAGCGTATGTACTTTACGAATGTCCCGCTTCAAAAGTCGTAGAAAAAAAACCGTCCAAAGGAGCTCGTAACATTCGTTAATGCATTCACGAATACATTCGCATGTTGGTACAGCGGTATATGTACCCTGCAGAAATTTCAACTAGTGCTGTACTAGTACTTTACTATTACAAAATCCACCAGTGCTAGGTCCTTTCTATACCCTTTTGCCCATATAAAATTCTGTAGAAATTCAGTATAACATCTGTACAGGAAGGCAATAGTGCAGTATGCAACAGAATTGTTCTAGTACTTTTAAAGGCGATTGGATAAATTTACACCAGTTAAATACTAGTAGTGTTTACGGGAAAAATGTACCAGAATTGTTGTTTTTTTTTTCATTTTTCTTTAAGCACATCATGGGGAAAAACATTTATGCTCAGTAACTATCGATTGATGAATTTTAATGAACGCATATGAATCATTCCAATTATCACAAGTATACTTTTGGTCGGAAATTTTCCAAAAATTGCACTGGTATTTCTAGTTCTGGTGAAAAATACTTAGTTTTTTTTCACATAATTGCCCACACAGAGAAAAAACCAACTAGAAAACTGGTTAAATCAAAAGGAAAAACATACAAAACGGCTTCAACAAGGAATATTTTTAATTTAACAATTTTTCTTGTTGTAAAAAATAAAGATTTTCCTTTTGAATCAATCATATTTCAGGTTGAATTGACATGATAATTTTCAAAAATGGATTAAAATTTAAATTGTTGAACCAACCACGGACATAATTGAAATGACAAGATAATTTTTAAAATAAAAATAAAAATTTCTAAAATACCTAATGTGTTTCCACATAGTGAATTAACTATATGCATTAGAGCTAACGCAGATATTTAATCACTATCGTTTCCACTTTCAGATTGGGTATTAACTAATCAGCTGATTTTGTTGGAAGCTGCTGTAAAATATGTGAAAAATACCCCTTTCTTATAGTTTGCCAGATATAAACGATATATGAATATATTACATTCTTCATTTGATTTCAATGTCTGAAAAAAGCTTAAATAATTTTTTTTACGCCTTGGTATTTCCATTTTCAATTTGATTTTTATTTCAGCGGTTCTTTTAATTTGACAGAACGGTTGAAATTTTACGTACTTTTCTATTCAGGGGTGCAATTTTTCGTAACCTTCGCAAGCAAGTCCAAATGCAGCCATGCTGTTTTATCTGCGTTAAATTTTAATGCATGCATTGGTGAGGTGATTAAATCCATATTTTTGTATGAGTAATCACATTTTTAAACATGCGTTAACGAGATAATGCACTATGTGGAAACATGGTATAAATTTCAAAACAAATTGAATTAACGTTCAAAGCAAATTGGCCTCTGCTGAACATAGCCCCAAAAATATCCATCGGATGGACTTCATCCGATTTTGTCACTCCGTTGTGATATGACTGCTTCCGCAATGCTCAAAAAGTTCTAAGATGAATAAATATCTTATATGTCCTATTTTATAAACCAAATGAGAATTATACCGAACTTAAATAAATTTAACTAACCATTTTATTTTTGAAATTTTTGTTCTGCTCGATAATCAAAAGGACTGTGAATAACAATGCGCTCTTTTAAAAAAATCATGGTAAAGTTCGTTCAGTGCAACTGGAAGACAAAGACAAAGCGAGACACAGCCATAGACTGGACTGACTCAAGTCAGTCCCTCATGTTAATGGTACTAGTCCCTCATAATTCCACATATTATATAATGCATTCAACTGACTATTTTAACCAGGACCAGTCCGCAAAACGGCTTCATTCTGGGTCCGGGTTTAGGCTAGTCAAACAAGGAAAATAAAAAACCAATTTCTTAGTTGGTTTTCTAACTTGATAAAAGGTTCATTTACAGGCTACCCTTAGACCAATCCGTTTATTACCGACCACCGGCTAGCCGAATTTTTTTGGGAGTGAACTGATATAATATAACCGGTAGGATTTGGACCGGTTAAAGGCCAGTCCTTCTTACGAAATTGACCGGCAGGGTACATTCATCCATAGATATGTGCATAGGTGGAGAGGACATTAAAGTGCTTTGGTTTTGCTCCGGAATGTTTTTTTTTTCTTCCGTTTCTCATAATAAATTGCAACGCAGCTTGATTTGTACATAATAACTATGTGTCTTAAGCTGCTGCTATAAGAGGACTTTATCCTTATGCTTAATGCTTGCGATGTTTCGGCTTTGGTTTTTTTTTTCTCTCTTTTTTTCTTCTGCTTCGTATGATTCCGATACGCATTATCAGACGCTGATGCGACGCTAGCTGGAGATGGCAGAGCAATTTGCATGCCGGATGTGCACTTCGCTTCGCATAAAAAATGAACAAATTTTGCTTTTTATTTGTAAAAATTTTTTTTTCTTGTTTTTTGCTTTTATTGATAGGATGTGTTGTTGTTATTTTCTCTCTCTTCTCTCTCTCTCTCTCTCTCTCTCTCTCTCTCTCTCTCTCTCTCTGTCTGTCTTTCTGTGTGTCGCTTTCTCTCGTTTCTGCTTTCTTGCGATTTAAGGCTTGTTTTATTTGCAGTGCTTTACGTGTCATATATATATTTACAACGAGTCACATGTGATGCGAACAACAACAACAACAAACAGTGAAGCAACAATTTGCTTTTAGCCTTTAATGGCGAC
Source organism: Chlorops oryzae (assembly GCA_020466095.1). Lineage (NCBI taxonomy): Eukaryota > Metazoa > Arthropoda > Insecta > Diptera > Chloropidae > Chlorops > Chlorops oryzae. Next base: position 165,483,961 of record CM035806.1, read on the forward strand.
AGTAATTTTATGTGAGCAGCAGTTGCTTCCGCTGCACTCAAATCGTCCGACCGATTGTGATGTGTGCATGTGTGTGTTTGTGTGCTCAGCATCGCAGCAACTATCCATCGGATGGCGGCAATCATTGTCCCCTCGTACTCTCCTCGTGGCCGCGTGGCCATGTTGCGGCGTACAGTTCGGCAGCGAAGCGAATTGAAGCAACAAGCCATCAATAAAATCGTCATATATTAATTTTTATACGGAATTGATATGCACGAATGTTAAGTTCCAAAGTGTTTCACAATTTTTATGGCTGAGTTGCATGAGCTCGCTCCTGGCCATACATTCGGTCTCCCTTGCGCTCGCTCGCCCATCCTTACCCTCTCTTTCTGATGCTTGCTCAAACCCTTCGATCGTAACATGTGTGTGCATGTGTATTATGGCAATTTTCCCCACTTTTCCTTTACATTCATTTTGTATTTATTTTTCATTTTCACTTTACTTTTTATTTCTCTCATGTTTTTTTGGATTTTTTTTTTATATTTTTTTGATTTAAAAAAAAAATTTTTTTTTTTTTTCACTTAATGACGGAAAAAGAGACAGCAACGACGGCGACGTTACTGTATAAATGTGACTGGCAGGCGCGAAATGAACATGAAAATTTTATTAGGTATGCAAATGTGTCAACTTCATTTAAATTCGTAGGCACTTGTTGCTTTACACGGTCGCAATCCACACCGAAATGGTGGCAATGGCGTTGAATGCGTTCCAATGGACGGACGATGGATGGTGATGGGCGAGGGCGGGCGCGGCGCGAGCGCTGGGAAAGTGTGTCGGGATGGGAGAAAGAGGAAAAAAAATACAAAATCCAAACTGAACGTGTTGACACGTGGGCGTACGCAGGTGGGCCAGCAAATCATTGAAGAATTTCAGGCTAAAGTAATTATATAGTCAAATGCGAGGCGAGAGCTTCGGGCTTATGCGATTTCCGTGTTTGTTGTTCCACTGTCATCGTTCCGCCCGCGCAACCAACTGTTGCTGTTGCAAAGGCTGGGAAAAGCCTTTTGATGGACTTTTAAGTACTTACAACTTATCGCGTTAATGTGTGAAGGGAGTTTGCCTTAGAATTTTTTTTTTTTTTTTTGTTAACATTTTTGAAAGTATTTAGTTTGAGGTATTTTATTTGGTGTTTATTTTTTATTTTACTTTTTGTGTTTCCCATGGTGCGAGGTTCGATTCCCGGCAGAGGAGAAACGGAGTGTAGTGTTCCAAAGCCTAGCACTGGTAATGTGTAAGTGCATGTCTTTTTATTAGTGTGCCCCTAACATGCGATTTTTTGAAAAACCAATGCTAGGCTTGGAACACTACACTCCGTTTCGCCTGTGCCGGGAATCGAAACTCGGCACCTGAGATCACAAGAGGATAGTACTTATTCTTTACGCTATCTCAGAGCCACGTACTATATGCATAAAAGCAGGCGCTTTGCAAAGTAAATCCATCATGAGGGTTTATAGGATATGGTCTTCAATTAAGCAGAATATTTCTGTTTATTTCCGTTTAGAGTTTGTCCTTAACCAGACGAATAAGTAAAATCTTGAACGCATATTCAACGATATATAACTGGGAAATTGGAAATGAGCTGTCAAAATTTTTATGGAAAAAACTCAACGAAGCATTCTAAATTTTTTCCTCTTAATATTTCCTTCGCAAAAAAAGTAGAAAGCTTTTTCGTAAAATATCTTCGGACTGATCTTCACAGTCCATCGAGCGTGACAAACCTAAAAAGGGAGGTGAAATGGATTTGAGCCTTAATTTGAAAAAGGATCGAACTCTTATATGAATAAACATAAGTGTTGCGAAGTGCATACGAAAGGTCGGAAAACTAGCGAAGACATTTTGCGAGCCTGAATGAATCCCACTACTGCAATCGGAATTGGATATAATGAATTATTTTTTGCACGTCCTGTTCATTGTATCCAAATTGTTCGTATTAGCGAGATTGAATGTTTTTCTCATTATTTAAATGTCCGTAGAGAGAAATTTCGGGCCCGGGGGGATATTTTTTCGAGGGCCCTATCACAAAAATGTTCGACCAAATAAAAAAAAAGTGCCATGCCAATTGTGGGCCCCTTCAGAAAGTTCGGTCTCGGGGGAAAATCCTGCACAGAGAAAAAAATCAACCAGAGAACTGATTAAATCAAAGGGAAAAACATACAAAACGCCTTCAATAAGGAATATTTTTAAGTTTATCAATTTTTCTTGTTGAAAAAAATAAAGATTTTCCTTTTGAATCAATCATATTTCAGGTTGAATTGAAATGATAATTTTCGAAAATGGATTTAAAATTTAAATTGTTGAACTAACCACGGACATAATTGAAATGACAAGATAAATTTTAAGATAAACAAAAATTTTCTATAATAAACCCATAAGAGAAGAACTGTCAAAACAAATTAAATTAACTTTAAAAGCAAATGGCCATAGAGCCCTCTGCTGAACATAACTCCAAAAAATAGCCATCGGATGGACTTCATCCGATTTTGTCACTCCGTTGTCGTGTCACTGCTTTCGCAATGCTTAAAAAGTTATAAGATGAATAAATATCTTATATGTCCTATTTTATAAACCAAATGAGAATTATAACGAATTAAAAAAAAATTAAATCAAACATTTTTCTTTTGAAATTTTTGTTCTGCTCGAAAATCAAAAGGACTGTGAATAACAATGCGCCAGTTCGCTCAGTGTACTTTAGCACCCCCCCTATCTTAAGGCCTGATTATTTAGAAAAGTCCCTGTAACAAAAAAGCGTTCACTGCTTTCATCTGTTCATTATTTCGTGGATTCGTTATTCCCAGATTCTACTGTATATCAAAAAGCTTCAAAATTTCAATTCGTTTCATACCTTTTCTGGCCTGGACTCCCAAATTTGTAAAAAAAAAATTTATATTTTTTTTATATATTTTATTTTTTTTTTTTTTTTTTTTGTTACGAGCTCCCGTTGCCCATTCCCAATTCACAATTCCATCAATAAAAATTTTTTCAAAATTTCTTTCGTTTTTTCCTCTGATGGCAACCCATAAGAAGACATTTGATACTTGCGCCATATAATTTGGTGTCCATCCGATACATTATCGGACATAAGGCGTTAACCGTCTGCTCTATCTACCGATTTGATTGATTGCAATAATTTCGATAATGGGAACATAAATTTTCAATTAGCGCTTTGTATGAGAATGAAATTTTCGTACATTAACTTTATTTGCGCAATTGTGCGAGATACGCACTCACACAATGCCATATAAATTGATTGTTTGTATTTTAACCCGAATGAAACAACAACCGAGGTAGAGAGCGAGCGAGCGAGAGAGAAAGAGAGAGAGAGAGAAATTCATTTGATTTGTTATCGCATTTAATTTGATATGCACAAATATTGTACTTCAATGCTATTTATCTGATTGTCTTCCGAAAAAAGCAAACAAACAAAAAAAATACAAAAAACAAAAAAAAAAATATCCTCGATTGTTTAACTCGATATCGTAGTGCATCACCCGATGCGTCCATTCCCGTCGCCCTTGCGCCATCGAACGTTGCCATCGCCATTGCTATATCATCTGCCATTGTGCTCGTCAATCGCTCATGCATTTATAATGCGAGTCATTGTTGTCTTCGGAATGCGTTTTCTCATGAATCTGTTAAATTTGTGCCTTTCAAAGCGAGACCGTCCAAGACACGAGCATCGCAAATTTAAATGCCGTTGGGTACGTACGGAACTACTCCATGTAAAGGATAATGTAAGTTTGCACATTGCAAAAGTTCAAATACCGAGACTCGAAAATGCGATTGCGATTGCGAATAAACGAATGTGCATGTATGCACTTGTATATAAAAATTCGTGTGTGTGTGCGTGAGTGCGTGTGTGTGTGTGTACGAGTATCGTAAGGCTCTGGCATTATCTGAGGGCACATTGTGCATGGGGAAACACCTTCGCAAGGCAAACAATATGCTACAGCATAATAGGAATTAGAGTACGGATAGTCTTCACTGCGAAATATACACAAGCACAAACGATGGCACACGAACGCGTACGAAGCGTACGAAGCGTACGCATACTAGATGATTTGATACATCACTGAAATCAGAATGAATTAAGTTAATTACGAACGCAAATATTTAAACAATTGCATCAATTTGTTGGCATCATCTTCGACGAACGTAATGGAAATTAGTGCGAATCGCTTGCACACATGGCATGATGTCCTTGCGCAAATAGAATTCAGAATGAAGCTTATTGCTTTAGGATATTATGAAAATTCAATGGATTCGGAAAACTTTGCCTCTTCGATGAGATTGATGTTGCTTTTTTTTTTTAATAAATTTTTTCTTTGGTTCTTATTCTTCAAAGGACACTCGCATGCATGGTTTTTTTTTTTTTTGTATTCAAAATGGCTCATTTATTGCAGTTCTTATAAATTTCTATCATTCGGGATATACAACAATTAACACGATTCGTATTTCCAGAAAGAAATCTCTTACTCAAATTATCGTTCCATAGTCTGTTGGTCTGAGAACCAACGCACCTATTACTGGCAAAAAAAAAAAGTAGAAGAAGTAGACGAAGAAAAAGAAGATGGAGGAAAAACACTTCCTGTCTAGGCATACTTCGGAGAACCGTTTATGTTCGCACCTTCCTTGCGGTTCTTGTGTCTCATTTTGAGATTGGTTATCAAACGTACGGTGCAAAAGTATATGATCTCGACGATACTCAGTGTTGATACGCCCATGAAGAGACCCAAGAGACCGCCGCAATTTGCAAGGAAATCTGTTGTACCATAGAGCTCCGAACGTTTCGATGTTAGAAATTGTGCTTCCTTGAAGAAAATCGAGAGACGCGATAGCTTCTCACTGAAATCGAATCGAACGGAAGCAAGGATTAATCGAAATGATTTTTGGTATTTTAAAAATATTAATGGGATTCAAGCAGGTGTGCAATTTTTACGTTTGTGCAAATTTTTTTTGTATGGAGAAAACATTCCGCGGCGGGGCAAATATTGAACATCGATTTTGATGGGTATAAAAAATTGCGCCATGTTATCGCAAAAGTTTTGCACTCCTGTTCTTCGCAGGGTCATTCATACAAAAGGGTAAAAATTTGCACACTTCAATTTCCACAGTGAATACCACTACTATTTTTGTTTTCGTCTTTTTGGAAATCTTTTTTGATTCTTTAAATCTTGGAAAATTGTTTTTTTTTTTTTTTGAAATTTTTCTTTTACCCAACATATTGACTGGCTGAGCTTGAACGTCGCAATGCATTCGAGATCGCATTGTAGTCAACGTCGGCCTGTGAGATCTCAGCCTCGTAGGCGATGGATGTGCACGATGGGAGGCAATTGCATTCGGTTTCGCCACGGTAATTTTCACCCGACGTCTTGGCACCCTGATTGAATTCGTTCAGCAGTAGTTCATCTTCGGCATCGTTGATGCATTTAACGTTGCCAGCACCGCAAACGGGAATTTTATCATGTCCTGCAAAGCAATCGAGATTGATTATATATACGAGGATTATGGAGGATTATGTTATCTTCTTCTAGATCTCTAGAATGATTGACCTACTTGGCATCGAGAATTTAACGCAGCCACATTTGGTCTGAGTGAAATTCGCAAGGCATTCGAGTTCACAGTTGCTTTGTGTGTAAATTTGAAAATAGCGCAAGAATCGTTCGTGCTGAAAGTAACATTGTCGCCTGCAAAGGAAATAAAAAAAAACAAATTTTCGAAAACCGTTCAGTATGTTCCCAGCACACGTCGACAGTTATTTAAATAAGTTGTGGTACAATGGAAACAGAATCCCTCGATTGTGCTCACCTATGCGGCTCGTAGTGCTTCAGGCCGTCAGATGTTGTAATGATTTTCGGTCGTATCGATATCAGTACCTCCTGATCGAAGGGAATTCGAAAGTATTGCTTGGTCACCTGAGCTACCTCGCCGGGAGTATGCAATAAAATCTATGGGAAATAAAGATTTCAAAATTTTGTGTGATTGCGACCCCTGTGGGGGCGATACAATCAACTTCCCAAAGGAGAAAATTTCAATCGAATATGACACGGAATCTAAAAAAAAATTTAAAAATTTTACACTGAGAAAATTTTTTTCACAAAACTAAAAATAAAATTTTAATTTATATTTTCAGTGTATTCGCAGTTTGACGCGAATCAAAAAGTTTTTTTTTTAAATACCTCTAAGTATTTGTTGTAATTTTTTAAAATTTTACACTGAGAAAATTTTTTCACAAAACTAAAAATAAAATTTAAATTTTTTTCAGTGTATTCCCAGTTTGACGCGAATCAAAAAGAGTTTTTTTTAAATACCTCTAAGTATTTGCTGTCATTTTTTTCTATTTTTACACTGAGAAAATTTTTTCACAAAAATAAAAAAAAACTTTAATTGTTTTTCTCAGTGTATTCGCCAATTTAAAAGATTTTTTTTTAAATACCTCTAAGTATTTGGTGTCATAAAAAAAAAAAAAAGTTTCAATCTAATTGGATGGAACAACAGTGAGATTTTCAACAAAATTGCTCTCAGTATTGACATGCTGCGGTAAACGTGCAAAAAAGCCATTTTTTAATAAACAAAAAAAAACGCGAAAATCATTGGAAAAAGCGTAAAAAATTATGGTTTTTGTATTTAAAAATGTTATATCAAAATAAATGAAGTAGTCGTTTTAATTGCGTATACTTGATATACGTATAACATTGCTCATACGTCGGGTGAGTTGCACGTTTACCGCACCATGTCATTACTGAGAGCAATTTTGTTGAAAATCTCACCGTTGTTCCTTCCAATTAGAATGAAACTCTTTTTTTTAAATGACAGCAAATACTTAGAGGTATTTAAAAAAAATTTTTTTAATTGGCGTCAAACTGCGAATACACTGAAAAAAAATTAAGTTTTTGGTTTTTTGAAAAAAATTTTCTCAGTGTAAAAATTGTAAAAATATTTTTTAGATTCCGTGTTATATTATCAATTGGCAAACGTTTGTTTCATCTTCCTATCTTATTTAGTTTTTGAGATATAAAATTTGAAAAAAAGGCTTACTAAAAAAATAATTTTCAAGGATATCTCAAGGACTTTTCGAAATAGAACACTAAAAAGTCACATCCCCACAGTGTGTGTTTTTAGATGCCACCTATCGAAAAATCAACAAAACTTCAAAATCCCTTTCAGGGTGCCGCATTCCGCCAGACCCTTTATTTATTACCGCTTTAGTCCTTTATTACGATTGATAACGCACCAGAGCTATAAGAGAGTTATCACTATCCACTACATTACTTCTTGAAAAAACAAAATGAAGCTTGTAGTTTTTAGGTACGAGCTTCGAAGCTGATGATGCTGAGAACTTTATCAATTCTGAATTAAACGATTACGCATCGACTGAGACCAGTCTCATCTATATCACGTACGTCGTTCACGAGATAATCAAGACGAAAAAATCCGAACGAACATACCCAACGCAAGAACTAGGGAACTCACTTAATCGGCCCTATAACATTAACCTTCTCTGGGAAGTTGAAAAAAAAAATATTCAAATATCCTGCTTAAGAAGATTTCAAGATTCTGATTGCAAGTATACTCGAACCTTAAATCCTTGCACTGGACCCCGGCATAAGTTATCAAAGTCCATCTCTTTACCATTCAATACCAAATGCAGTCCGGCATTTGCTCCCGGAGCCAAAACACGATTTGGGAATGTATCCGGATCAGATTTGACGCTGTAACCGTCTTCTAAATTCCAATCAGTGGAAGAAGGATAATCAGACGATGACTCAAGGGTCGTCCGTAAGCTGTCGAAGCATATGCATATATTAATTAACTGGATTGCGGTAGTAAGAAAAAAAAAAGGAACAAATTTTTTGAAAGCTTTTTTTTACCCTTCAACGCGATAAATTTCTTTTGGATCAAGCGAATTGAAAGTGAAACAAATTCCCTCTTCTGTTATGCTTCGGTGAAATATCTGCTCGCAGGTGCTCGGAATATTTCGCCATTTGCATCTTAAGTACGTGTCATTGAACATGGGCATAACGGAGTCCAGTGCATCGATAAGGCTTGTATCCTTTGAGATTTTTTCACCAAAACTCAGGCCTTCAAGCAAATGGGCTTCACAAACCTGAGCGATCGCTTCCAAACGATACTTTCTGAAAGAAGGACAAAAAAAATTACAAAAACCAAACCCAAAAAATCTTTCAATTGCTTCAGATGGTAAATTTTTTTTTGATTTCACTTACTCGATAGATGTTAGGTCCTCAAATGTTTCGTTTTTCTGTCGATCTGTGACTTTCCAAAAAATATCGGTGTAATTAAAAACTGTTTGCCGGGACTTCGTCTCCGGACAGACAGTTACCGATGGAAATGGGATCTGCCAAACTGGCGTCGATTTTTCAGCAAAACTCACAATAACGGGATTATTATTCCATTTATCCCAAATATTTTTGGTGAGCGTGGCGCATGTGTAGATCGAAAACACAAATACCATGACCCAAAAAAATCTACAAAAATAATTCGATAATAAAACAGGCTCGATAATGGCGAAACTCTCCGATCTAATTTTGTCATCATATATATCTAAATGTACATATATGGGCATTTCCACAGAAATGTCAACCGGAGTCAAAAAATTCAAAGCCTATAAAAGTATGTTGTTTTTACATATATTTATAGAGAATCGATCAAATTTTACTAATCTAAACATATTCCACATATATTCATAACACATTTAGAAATATTCAAATGCAAAGTCGCACAAGTGCAAAAGTTATGTTTTGAATATTTCTCTTCCCGTTTTGTTTTGATTATTGTTCGTAATAACATCCACTATGCTTTGATATTTGCACTTTTAAATATCGTTTTATATTTGAGGAATGTAAGAAAAATGCAAAGGGAACGATGCAATCGCCAATTACGGTAAATTTTTTCTTTACTTTATCGTTTATTTCGTTGTAGCGTGCGACATTGAAAAATAACATTTGTTATCAGTGAGTCAAAGGTGTTTGTGCAACGCGCCTCAAATATTCGCTGCAAACAGCAATTTGTATTGCAATTAAATAAAAAAAATTTTGTTACAAAATAATCAACGCTTTGGCCCTGAGACATATTTGAAGTTTGTAGCGTGCGACATCGTAAGTGTAAAATTTATAAATTTCGCACCCTTGCTCCTAAACCCATTTCAAATTTTTTATTTTCAACCACATTTTTCTGCAAGAAACTCAACACCTAGAAAATTTATGTTTATATAGACTGATGCAGTAGTCGATTAAGAATAAACTAAGTTAAGAAAAATAATTATTTTTTGCAAGTTTCAATAGAGAATGAATGATTGTTCCAGAAATGCGAAATTTTGAGTTGTACCGATTTAGTAGCAAGGGTGCGATAGGTCAACTTACTGAAAAGGAGTACTCTGAGTTACCCCAGAACATGACTAGTCAAAATGTAGAGTATTTGTGTAAGACAACTGACCTCTAATTCACCACAGTAGGTCTATTCGTGGAGAAGTTAAATGTGGGAGTGGTAATGCCTCAATGACAAGCCAATGTTAAAAATACAGTTTGAAGCATCGGTTGGCATATTAAGAGGGCAGTCCTGAAGGAGCTAGGACTGCATATTCCATTAAAAAATCTTTATTTAATATAAGTAATACTATTCACAGTAAAGTTAGTTTCTATTCTTTATTTTTTATGTAAAGGATGAATATTCTTTTTTTTTTTTTTTTTTTTTCTTTGTTGAAGATATTTTAAGTTTATAATTTTTTTTTGTGAAAATAAATATATTGAAAACATTAAAAGTCATTTATCATCATCTTCTTCATGTCCAATTAAATGAAAAGTACACATTAAATTAAAACGTATGATGCAACTAAATGTAGCATTCGACATGTAGCGTGCGACAGTGATTAAAATAAAATAAAAAACTAAACTGTTTAATATTTTTGAATCAAATAAAAACCAGTTCTAAGATTCATCAATGTACAATATTACAAAATTAGTCGCATTAAAATATTGCCTCAAGTTTCGCTAAAATCAGTGGTTGAACTGTTCGCCTCAAAACTGACTTCTGTTTTTGTAGCGTGCGAATGCCTTAGTTTTTTGTAATTATCTTGAAAACGAACAATTTCCAGAAATCAACCTTAGCACCAATTACAGTGCTAGTCAAGAGCCATAACTTCCGCCATTTGTCCAAATAAAAAAAAATTTTCGTATATTTCTTTTTCCACTGAGAATGCGTGCGAATGTCGCGTTCGACATCATGGAAATGCCCATATGCAATAGAGCTGGCACACTTTCGATGGCAATGTCGATAGTATCGATGGTTCGGATTATCACTATCGAAAATATCGATAGGGCCGACTATCGATAGTTTTCCAGCTCTAATATGAAATTCAATGGCATCTGTCCAATCCGGCACTCCCTGTAATCGGAAATGTCTTTTGTTGAGAGGTGTCATTGAAATCGAATCGATTTAAAAAACAAAAAGTCGATTGCCATTTGAAATGATGTCATGAAATCGACTAGATTTTGCAACGCTTCCGAAAACTACAAGGCCGATATTCGAAAAAAATTGTTAAGAAAACATGCTGATCAAGTTAATAAATTCGAGATAAGTACATAATGAAGTATGAGTTGTACTTCAGAGTTTAACATATAGAATGTTATCTTTGAGTCTGGAATTGATCGGCCCAAAGAAATCGGGATTATAAGAAGCCTTTGGCAACACTCTATAATCCGAAAACTTCGATAGATCGACACTGCCCTACAAAACGTTTGGTGAACTACCGAAGGTCTACTGTATGTACTGTATATGTACAATAACAGCGTTGCCCGCATTTCGTCGGAAGTCCTCCTTTTTGGCCTGAAATAAGAACGTCCCTCTGTGTTTGCTCGTCAATATTGCAGATAAAGGAAAATTTTAATTATTTTTTCTAATTTAATTTCTTCCCTACATTCTCCTCCATCTCCCCCAATAACATCTCCCATATTTAAGCACCGATTTTCATAAGCTACGAACTAAAAAAAATTATGTACAGTATAAATCGGTTATAAGGATATTGAAGGGACCAGCAAAAATCCATCTTTAAAACCGATAATCGCTTTATCCGGCAGCAGAAATATTAAGAGGAAATAAATCCCTAAATCCGTTTTTGGCTTGGCAGATTTTCACAAATAAAAAAAAAAATAAAAAATAAAAAAAAATAAAAAATAAAAAAAAATAAAAAATAAAAATAAAAATAAAAAAAAATTTAAAAAACACTCCAACACTGTTTGGAAATTATTTTCACGGTTCTGAACCATTTGCGTTGGATTGAAAAATTTCATAGCATACTCAAAGGGTAATTTTGAGTTTTTATGTCTGATTTTTGGTAAAAATTGTTCAGTTTTGAAGTAGCAAAACGGTATTTAGGAGCGCTCAGTTAGAGCTGAAGCTGTTTAGTAATAATTTTTCTTTATTTAACTAAAAATCTTTTCAAAATATTCTTAATGACTTGAGATCTCTTGAGGGCCACAAAAGTTAAAAAGAAGTTGAAAAAATCGTTCAATTTTTGAGATTTTTCCAATTTGTAGCAAATAGGCGGAGTTATTTCGGGCTACTTAGTATTACAAATACCTTAAAAGATTCCAGGGCTACAACTTTGTCATAGATAGGAAAGAGAATTATTGAACGCCTTACATTCTCGGCCATACTTTTTTCGATCGATTTATTAATGAAATTGATACAATCTAACTAAAACGAGTATAGGGAGTTGCTATAATTGCACCGAGCCTTTTCATAACGTGCAGTCTAATTTTTGGCAACATTCGATTACCTCAAAAATTTGTCACAGTGTAGTCAACACAAATAAGGAACATGAAGGTAGTACTCTTTATGAAATATGTGCATTAGGTTATGTTTTTCGGAACTCTTTTTCATAAAAAAGTCATCATCTTTTGATTGTTATGTAAACTTTTTGAAAAAGAAATCCCAGTTCAGTTTTTTAATCGAAAGCTGTACTCCCGAGAGTTAAATACGGAGCGTCGGAAAGTTTTGAAGAGAAATGACTCAATTCCATTGGCACTATTTCCAAAAAGCATGTTTATATGTTGGCTTAAGCCCAGTGGCGGATTAAAGTGTCATGAGGCCCGGAACTTATATAGTTATGGGGCCCCCTGAAGCTCTATTTGGCGCAGTTTTTTGAAATAAGGAATAACTGCTAAAGTCAATTTAAGTTCAAGATGAGTTATTAACAAAATATAAATTCTTTCAAAGGAATGAAAAATAAAGCAAACAATTTATATATTATATGAGCCCTTGATTTTGAAAGTGGTATAAGTCAAATATTTTATAAATCTAGTTTATCAGCTATTTCCTATCAAATTCTTATTGAATAAGATAATGTGAAGTAAAACTAGATTTTTACTAGTTTTGGCTTATACCAATTTCATAATATAGTATATTTTCCATAGTGGTCTATTGAAAAATTATAAGCAATTAACCCAAAAAAAATTTTCTAGAGGAAGTATAGAGAGTTATGGGCCAAAAACCAAAAAAATCCGAAAAATTCATGGCGTCCAATTTGGATGAAAATTTATATATAGAATAAGTGAAAAATTCTAAGAATGTTTGTACTAAAATTTTTTCAAAAAAACTGGTCCTTTTTGGACCAGTTTGGAACTAGACCAAAACTAGACTAGTTGTAATCCGTTTCTTGAAAAAATTTTGACGCCAAAATTCTAAGAATTTTTCACTTATTCTATATATAAATTTTCATCCAAATCGGACGCCATGATTTTTTCGGATTTTTTTGGTCCATAACTCTCTAAACTTCCTCTAGACCACCCAACCCACCCCCCCAAAAATTTTTTTGGATTAATGTCTAATAATTGTTCAATATACCACTGTAGAAAATATAAGCACTATTTAAGCACTCTTTCTCTGGACACGCCACTGCATATAATTGAATTTCTTATTTAATTAATTTTTAAACTTTTAAACGATTTAACTTGAAAACTAATTTTTGAAATATTTTGATGATATTTTATTTGGACGCTCGGGTCCCGTTGGCATATCCCCAGCTAGCCCTACCTTAATCCGGCACTGCTTTGGCCTCATATATTTTATAAGAAGTACTCTCGAGCATTTTCGGTTATCCACCCAAAAAGGTCATGACTTGCTCCTGGGAATCGAGCGTCAAACCCTTAAATGACCTCATTCTCTATTTCAGTGTTTTTACTTTTCTCAATTTAAAGCAACTTTCAAGTTAAATAAAATTCAGCCCTGAAAATTTCTTTTTAAATACTTTATACTATTTTCCAATATCGGTTTTACCTTTTTCTAAAACTCACAAAAATCGAGTCGATTTCATAACGCCCCTGATAATTGTATTTGTAAATCGATTTTAAACGATTTTCTTGGCAAAATCCTCTTGACAAGCACTTTAATATAGGTATTTTTCTCCAGGAGACTCGCTCCTTTTTTTTCATAGCACTACTATCATGAATCCCATTCCCGATGACACATTAATTTCCAAGCTCCCGGTCTGTACTTTTTATCCATGAAGTCTTTTTTTTTGTACCCAAAGCATTTGCATATCAATGATGCACCCCGAGATTCGCTTAGTCTTTATTGTTCTCATTGAAGATTGACAACTCGATTTGTCGATTATCTTCACTCTCCGCCCAATCGAACCCCAGATTCACATACCTTTCCAGACATGGTCGCTTCTGTTCTCCGAGATATTTGATGCCGTGAATGGTACTATTGTCACAGTATTCGGAGAAAATACCCCACGCAGCCTGATAGTTTGTTCCATATTTGATCTGCTGCTTTGTGTCCACATCATCGTCGCTATCCACAGAGACCGTTTCCTTGAATGCCGAAACCGTTTTGGCCATTAGAGCGGCACGCTTCCTATAGATTTGAACTAACATAAAATCATATTGTTTCGAAAATTTTCTATTCTTTTCATTTCTTTCTCCTTTTCATTCTACATATATTCTTTCGAACTCGAAAAATGGACTGTGAGTCGAATTCCACCATTGAGTCGAATTTGAAAATCTCTAAGATTCTTGATTGGACTGAATTGCGTACCATTGTGCCGCCGCTGGTAGGCCAGTGCTAAGTGTCGGCTTCTTTTTTACAGCATCCGTATCCATATCCATGGGCGTTGAGTGCAACGCGCCTCACTGCGCCCAATCGCCACAACGGCAAACGCAAACGCAAACGAGAAAGGCAGCACTTTTTTCAATTCTCCGATGCAATACGATTTGATTCGATTTGATTCGATTTAATTTCGAATGAACGGGATTGAATTGAATTGAATTGGATTTCGCACGTTGAGTTTTTTTTTTTTTTTTTGTTTTGGTTTTTTGAAAATGCGTGAAAATCGTGACAGCCGCGAGAGCTGCCAGCTACAATGCAGGAGCGTACGCGAAAGCAGCCCTTTTTATAATGATGCGTTCGCGACCATCGTGCGCCTGGGTGCGGCTACTTGGGACTTTGAAATAATGTCATTCAGCCGGTCGCTCGTTCATATTATTCAGGACACACAAGGCAATGGGAATCAATGAATGCACGAAAAGTTGTTTTGGGAGAAATTTGCAATACCCGATAGGCTCGCGACCCGAACATTTATATTATTATTCTGACAAATTTCATTTGAACGTAACGCAACGCGAAATAAACAAAAAACGAATTCTTCCTAATTTTTCGGTCCTATTTACTTACTTACCCAGCTGGAAATATCCCGCGGACTTTCCCGATGATGTCCTAGTGAGTTCGGAGCCGGAATGCATACTATTTCCGGTGACACTTTGTATGACATTTGCACAGGAGCTGACAGGGACTTCAGCGGTGACATTGTCATGCTAGGGTGTGCGATGGCGAAAAAAGCATTTGAGAGCGGCACATTGCTCTCTTTTCTCTCTAAATGTCAATTTATAGAAACCACCAGTTTGATAACTCTCTCTCTTCTTTGCCCTCTCTTTGAATGTTTCGCAATTTAAAAAAAAATCTATTTTTAACAATTTTTGTTCGCCTCAGCCAGGGATCGAACCAGCGATCTTTGGATGCTGAGTCGAGCACTCATCCACTACGCCACTTTATGCTAACGCTCAACTGACGCTAAAACCTTATTTAAATTTCAGTAGCCAATGAGAGTCAAGCACATGAACAGCATCCCTCCTCGATGACATGTCCTCCAAGATGTCATGCATGACAATGTCACCTATATTGCATCGATGACATCATTGGTGACTTTGTCATGCAGGAGATAATTTCCCGCTGGGTACCTCGCAATCATGCGGACAACAATAACGACAACAACAAAAAACAGCTGGAAAAATAAAATATCGGTGGAGAATATGCTTTGTTCGTTTGCGTTCGAAAAAAGTCCTTAATATCTAACATTTAGCAAACGGAATATTACGCATAGGTACATACATATGTATGTACACATACCCCCATGTCTCTATATGTGTAAACCGAGATTACTCCAGAGAATTGCCTTGTAGGTTGTCCTGGCCATAAGTGCTCGTGTCCTTTACGTTCCTTCAATTGTTTTACCTAACTTTTCATACGATCGATATTTGGGTTGGACGCAACATATCGTTAAAATTCTATTTTCCTAGAAAAAACCTTTTTGTCCCTTTCGAATTGAGCATTCGCTTTTTGTTGATACAAAAAAACAATTACAAAAAATTGAAAAAAAAAAATTTTCGTCTTTATGTACCGAGAAAATTTTCCCTTTTGCGTGCTCTTTTTTCCACGCTAATGACAATATAAAATAACTTCGACAAAAATTAATTTTTATACAAGATTCTGAGAACCCAGAGTGTCCATCAATAGACAGAAAGTGGGAAAAAACAAACAACATGACATAACTTAATGACCCTGACCTTGACGGGTTTGAACTCGGTTTCCGCTCGAGCAACTTTAATCCCGCTTTATTCTCAGAGCCTATACACTTATATGAAAAATAAAAAAATAAGCAAGCAATAGTATTGTAAGTCGACCTTGGTCAAAAGCCTTTTGATTGACCGCACAAATGTGTCGATAACACTGTGGTAGTCGAAAATAAAGACAAGGTCGGAATCAACGGATTCCCCATATTTCGGGCACGAGAAATCGAACTGCATCAATTTTTTGAGTTATCGGTAAACGTTCATACGATTTTTTTAAAAAAGTTTTTTTGGCCATGTTTTGGTCCATATCTATGGATGTGTTGAGGTTTGCTGTTCTTAACTCACATTGCAATGTACTCTGAGATATCGTAAGTAATTCTTTCGAAGAAACTATTATAGTAAAATGCCGCTATAACCATTTAAAGCTCAAAAACGATCTATAATTTTGTTAGAACTTTAAACATTTCGAAGCATACGTCAGGGGGTTTTTATATAAAAAAAATACTAAGCTTTAAAAAAAATAATAGATTATTTTCGAGTTCTAAAAGGGTATAGCTTCCCTATATGCGGCACTTTATCATGACGATGTATGTCTACGGGAGAATTACTTGGGATATCTCAGAGTACATTGCGATGCCAGTTAAGAGTACCAAACCTCAACACATCCATATATGTATATGGACGAAAAAGTGACAAAAAAAAATTTTTTTTAAATCGATAACTCAAAAAACTAATGATGCAGTTCGATTTCTCGTGCCCGAATAAGGGGGAATCCGTTGCCCCGCGGCTGCTCTCGTTTTCTCGCCTTCTTTTCATATTTGAATAAAGAGATACAAAAATCGGAACTACTTATGTATTTAGGATCTAAGAGCATCAAAGCAAAGTCTTCATAAGGCGTGTTTAGAGAAAAATTTTTCCTGAGACAGTCACACTTTTGGAACAACAATGAAATTCCTCGGTAAAAATATCCTTCCACAGAAGGATCAAAGGCTAGCAACTGTCGTCGATTCATGTCTTACAAGTCATGCGGCAAAATTTCAATTCAAGTCCTGCCATTCCGTCGTCGACGGAATAAATGTCATGCCATGTCAACCTAGACTTTAATTCATGTCCTGCCATGCCGTCGTCGACGTCAACTAATGCCATCCCAAAAAGGGTTGCTTAGCATGAATCACAGAACCGGATTAAGACAGATTTTTCGCCCTAGGCAGTTGAGATTTTGCCGCCTCAGACGGCAGCCTAATTTTCACCATTTCTGTTATTGATGCATTGACGATGAAAATTTGCCGCCCCCTGAAAATTTGCCGCCCTAAGCAGCTGCCAATGTTGCCTATAAGGTAAATCAGCCACTGATTATTCATTCGGCTGCAAACACAGCAGAAATGAACTATTTTGAATTGAGGGATTCACTGAATTAGATCCCTTCTACTTCATTCCCGGAGATGGCCGATCAGTCGAACAATTTAAAATAAAAATTTCCGTGGTTTTAGGTTTGCCTATGCCCATTCTGATAGCCGATGTTTGTCCGGTCCTATCGAAAGCGTGGTTCCAAGTGGTTTCAATCGAAAATTTCGAGGGACAAACCATGATTCGTCATGCAAAGCAAAAGATTGTTCCGTCAAAAGACATTCTTACCGGTGAGTGTTGCTCAATTGTGAAATCCCAAAGAAAAAAATCGTCCTTTTTTTTAAGAATAAAATATTTTTATTTTTGTTTTTATTCAGATTTATAGAATTCATTTACGTAAGCTTATGCATTTAAATAGAATACAATACACATAAATATTGTGTGTTGGAGGACACTGAATTAGTTTATTTTTTAATTTTTTAAATTGGTTTTTCTTTAGTTGCGGCTTACGGACACAAATAAACATACACATATATATGCGCATATGCATATAAAATCTGTGTTTAAATACTTTCTCGACAATACATGAGTACACATATACAAGCGCAATCCTTTATATGAATACAATTTTATGATTTCAATTTTCAGAATAAAACTTCTTATTCTCGTTTTACTAATTTTAATTTTTATTTTTTTTTCTTCATTTCATTTGTTTATTTATGAGTTTTTCATTTTAATTAAAAAGTTATAAGTTTTAAAAGTTTTACGTATTTCAAACACAAACCGATGACAAAACAGCCGATCCAAGTGCTGCTTATGATATTTCCTATACTTTAACTTTTTTCTTAAAGTCTTAATATGACCTTCGCTTTTATCAGGTTTTTTTTTTCAAATTTATTTTCATGGTTTTTAATTTTTTAATTTTTTAATTTTTAATTTTTTTTTTTACATGATTCGTACATACAACAAATATCGATAGATTTCGAGTAAATTTAAATTTATGTTACGCAGTTACAGTAACCGATTATTTTGGACAATATGCCCTATTTTATATGCATGCGAGACAACAATAAAAATTAAAAATTTATTTACAGTGTACTCTCTCATTGCGGACACTCATCTTAAGCGGACACTTTTTCGGAATACTCTGGTGTTTCTGCTCCTCAAATAGTGTCCTCTTAAGCGGTCATATTTTTCGGTCCCGTTGGTGTCTGCTTAAGAGAGAGAGAGAGAGAGAGAGAGAGAGAGAGAGAGAGAGAGAGAGAGAGAGAGAGAGAGAGAGAGAGAGAGTACACTGTATATGGTTATCTTTTTTGTATTCTTTTTTGAGCTAACTGCGAAAGTCAAATCCCAGGACCTTCGTATAATGCAGTTACTTAAGACGTAACTGAATACGGTAAGGTTACTTTTATTCAGGAGGCAATAAATAAGATAAAATAAAAAAATACGATTGTTTAGTGAGAGCACACAGAGAGAGTGTTAAAAGAAAACCTCCTGGGGATACGTAACCCCGAAATACTGACAACACTGCTTAAAATACCCCTATAGAAATGGTTGATATACAAAAAAATAAAGCTCAAAATTAGCAACAAAACAAAAAAGCTTCAATAAATCGATATCGATAGGTAGATACATAGATGTTGAGTAATGTGAAACTCAAGCTAAATTAAGTTGTGTCTCTGAGTAATGGAGAGAGATACGTTTTGAACAGTTTTGGATCGAAATCAAATGATCACTGTTCAAATAATTGTACTACAGTGTACTCTCTTTTAAGCGGACCCCTGCGAGATCGAAAAATATGTCCGTTTAGGAAGAAAGTGGTTGGAAGTGAAGTGGCAGGATCGCCAGAGTGGCAGGATCGCCATAGTGGCAGGATCGCCAGAGTGGCAGGATCGCCAGAGTGGCAGGATCGCCATACGGTGCCTAAAAATTGTTCGTTTAAGAGGGGAGACCGCTTACGAGGTGTGTCCGCAAGGAGAGAGTACACCGTACTTAAAAGCTCTCAAATGTCGAAAGGCAAAATAATAAAATTAAGAATTTTGGTATTTATTTTTTGGTATTTTATGTAAATGTATCTACATATGGAAATTTCTCAAAAAATTAACTTTCTTGTCGGGTCGCTATATATCTGTTTGCCGACGGATATGCATTGAAATATTGATATACATACAGAATAGTCCCCATGAGTATTTTTATTTTTTAAAATTTAATTTAACCCTAAGCTCGATAGTAGAAGGGTATTTCTACAAAAGGAGAAAAAGGTCAAACAGAACGAAATAAAATTTTAATGCGAATAATGAACAAAACTACCGTTCAGCGCGTTCTTGGATTCGGGACTTAAAATTACTCATTTAAATTTCGCTTGCGTGTGGAGGAAACTCCCATATGTATACTGCTGCTTGAATGTTTGAGAGCCCTTGAAACGATCTCGAGAGGTGAAACATTCTGACTAGAATCATTGTTTTTTTTGTTCTTCTGTACATGATTAAAAGGTTACGCGCTATAACCTTTAAACGGAATTTTACAATCGCATATTCCAAGAATTTCCCTGGTTTGAAAATAAAAATAGAAAGAAAAAAAATTCAATAAAATGAAAACCAAAAAATTTTTTTTTGTATGAAACCGAAAATGTGCGAGCATTTTCGTTGCGTGATTTTTCCTGTTATGGCCGCCTCGTTTCGCCAGCGCTATGTTTACTTTGCACTCAGCCAACGTACGTTAAGTTTTTCCCTTAGCGCGAGTACATTATGTTATGTTGAATTAACTTAATTAATAAATGACGTTAATTGTTTAGACTCCGCCACTTACAATGCTGCTCAAAGTGCGTACGATGCACGAGCGCGACTGCTGCTGTTCTCGGTCTCGCTCTCGCTCACGCTCGCGCTCCCGTTGTTGTTGCTGCCGTTGCTTTTGTTGTTGTGGTTGTTGTTCGTCTGTGTCTATTGTCGGCGTACTGCCTCGCGATGAGACCGAGCCATTCACAGGTTTCATATCATCAGAATGATGTGTTTGCTGTGACGATATTGACATGTTCCCATCGAGTGATGATGCATCGTCACGTTGTCTCTCCGGAATAATAATGTCCTGCAGAAAGAGAGAGATCATTTTTTTTTTCTCAAATTTCTTTAACCCCTTTTCTACTAAATTGTAGTCTCATCGTTTATGCCATATAGAACTCTAGCTGCAACTTCGGCCAAAAGCAATAACGCGGTACGCCAAACTATAGTGTGAGCGATTTCGTTATTCACCACAGTAGAACTTTTTCACCAAAACATGGTGGCTGGCGCCAAAATTTGGTTGAAATTCCAGCTATAGTTCTATATGGTTTATGTTTTAGAAAGCGGGTGGGAATATGCGGCTATATGGGGGGGAGATTTACCTTTTTTGTTTCCGATTCGGGGCTACGGCATCCATTGAAATTCGCATCGATGACGTCATTGCTATTTTGACAGTCAATAATGCCGCCACCATTAGCGCCATCGTCACCTTCGACTTTCTTGCATGCCAAGACTTTACGGAATTCTAATTGGGCATCATCGTTACGCGTGTCCACATTGCTAATTGTATTGTTATTCGGCTCCCGGAGCAATGCGTCTACAGTTTTCGTATTTTTGGTGGCACTGATTTTCACCGTCGATTCACCGTCGGCACTATAATCAGCGATTTGATTATCCTGCTCGTTCGTTTCGTTGCATGTTGTATCCATTTCGATATCATTATTGCATGTTCCGATTATGTTGTTATGAATATTATTGTTATTGTTATTGTTATTGTTATTGATATTATTATTATTGTCATTGTCCTCGTCGCCCAATTCATAGATATTAACCATATGGGCAGTTTGAGCGTGAACCATTAAATCCCATGGATTGATGAAAGCATCCTTGCAGACAGCACACAAAAGTTTCGCACCAGCAGCTGGTAGCTCTGAAATGATTTTGCACCCAAAAGAATGGAGCTCATAAGTTATTTGATTTGAGTTGAAAGTTATGAGATAGTGGAAGAGGAAGAGGGCGGGTGAAAACAAGCATGTGTTTTATTTTTCTTGGTTTTTTGTTTTTGTTAAAATTGAGATGAATGTTAGTGGCATTAAGTTAAGACTCATGGCTCGCCATGACTTTGCAACAGCCGCATTAGCTGGGTGCAACTAGTGTCGAGTTAGTTCACGATCTATCAGCGGCTCTCCGGTGGCAGCATACAAGAAAACAATTACACACTATGTTACCGTGAAATACGAGCTCAAACACATTGAACATGACTTGCCAGACAAGGGCAGGACAGTACAGGACAGAAGAGGATGCCATCCTCTTGACGTCAAACGGCCAAGCACCATGTGCATTCAATGCTCTGCATTTAACACACAGATCGTCGCCCACATAATCCCTAAATCGTTTTCATTTATGCCGCCGCTACGTGTGTTTCGACTGCAATGGACTTATATAAACACCGTCGGATGAAGCTTGCGTTAAGACTCGGACTTAGACCGAGACAGACACACGGCCGGAGATGGAAATGGAAAATGAAAATGGCAATGGTGACGGAGATGACGATGGTAATGGAGACAATGGTAGAGGTCCAGATCGTAGATGAGGAAAACACTGGCAAAAGTGTTAAACAATAATAAATTAATTACATACAACGATAGCGGTAGCAATTCAGGACCTTAGACTGATCCAGAAAACGACGGACCATCACAAAGTAATGTAGAACACGGACAAAACACATGAAACAAAAATTAACTGGCCTTGGAAGGTATATATCCCTGCAGTAATAAGCCGGTCAATTTAGTAAAAAGGACTGGCCTTTGACCGGTCTAAATTCTACCGGTTATATATATAATATTATGGAAGCTCGCTCCATCAAGTTCGGCTAGTCGGCGGTCGGTTATCATCGGGTTAGTTTAAGGGTAGTCTGTAAATGAACCTTTTATCAACGTAGCAAACCAACTAAGAAATTGGTTTTTTATTTTCCTTGTTTGACTAGCCTAAACCCGGACCCAAAAAGAACGTTCTGTGGACCGGTCCTTCTCCAATGACTGGTCCCTGGTAAAAACGTCAGTTGAATGCATTAGAAGTGGAATTATGAGGGACTAGTACTGGTAACATGAGGGACTGACCGAAGGCTACACTTGGGTCAGTCCATATTACTGCTAGGATACGTGTATGTGTGTGTGTGTGTTTGTGTGTGTGTGAGTGTGTGTGGGCATCATCATTGTTGTTGTTAAGCGAACTTACTTGCTGCGAACGCTACATCCTGGCATTTGCATGTGAATCTTAGCTTGCAATAAGTCCTCTTGTGGTCTAATAACTCAGCAAGTTCACTAAAGCATTCTCGGCAATTGCCACAGATTAATGTGTCCGGATTGCCTGAAAGTAGAAGGAGAACAACACAGACACAGCGAGAAAAAGAGACAGAGAGAGAGAGAGAAAGAAAGAGAAGAGATTCATTAAATCTTTAAGTACCTTTATTGGTTCTTATCAAAATTAAGGAAATATTGGTTTTTGAATGGGAAAATAGATTTTTTTTTTGCTTCATATTTTGTCGAAAAGGAGGACCATTTGGAACCGCAAATTTTCATCTTAGGATGACTTAAGCAGTTGCTGCTGACCACAAAATTATTAGTAGAACTTTCAACGTTTTAAATGGCAACGAAAGACGTAGAGAAGGAAACGAAAAAAAAATCTTAAATGCCTGACGATTTTTCGTACTCACTGTAAATTTTGAATTGGAAGGGGCCCCATTGTTGTTGGTTATGTGACGTTGGATCATTGTTGTCCTGCTGTTGTGTTTGTTGATGATATTGGTTTTGTTGTTGTTGCTGTAGATGTTGTTGTTGATGGTGGTGGGGCTGATGATGGTGGTGGTGCTGATGTTCAACCTGACTGTGGTGGGAGAGCAGAGGATTTGCTGTATGTCCTGCCATTGACAAGCCCAGTTGTTGAGTAGCTTTCGCAAGTGCTTGTTGCTGCTGGTGCTGTTGTTGTTGCTGTTTTTGTTGATGTTGAAAATGCGTTATCGAGCCAAGCGTTGCTGTGGTTGTCATCGATGTATTATTGTTCGTATAGTTGTAGGTTGTTCCTTGTGTCGTTGTATCGGATGGTGTACTTGTCGTTGACATGCGATCGTTTTTGTTCGATAGCATCGTTGCTGCTGTCTGCCCGATGGCTGTTTGATTAGTTGCGGCGGCAATTAATGCTGATGCAGCATTGTGCATCGGCGAGGACGTTGCTGTTAGTGCTGTCGATGTTGAATTCAATTGTAGGCCAGCCGCGACGGCAGCTGCTGCAGCAGCAGCAGCGTATTGCCCGGCTGTTGTTTGTTGCTGTTGTTGCTGCTGCTGTTGCTGTTTCTGCTGCTGCTGCTGCTGCTGGTGTTGATGTTGCTGGAGGAAGCTACTTAAACTGGCATGCTGATGATGATGATGGTGCTGCGTAATTCCTGCTGCTGTTGTACCGCCGACACCAACGCCATTACAAGCTGCGGCTGCAGCACCATTAGCAACATTGTTAAGCATATTTTGCTGGTGCATGAGCAACTGTTGTTGTGGTAAAAAATTTGCCATCGCCGCCATAGCTACTGCTGCCACTTGCTGTTGCTGTTGTTGTTGGTGTTGCTGCTGCTGTTGTTGGTGTTGCTGCTGCTGCTGCTGTTGTTGTTGCTGATGGTGTGACGCAATGGTGTGATGGTGAAGTTGATGTTGCTGATGATTGAATTGTTGCTGCTGAGCAGCCGCAACAACAGCTGCATTCAAACTACTATTGCCAACCGCATCGCTGAGCAGACGGCCCGTACTGCTGCTCATCAGGCGCTTCCGTTTTTTGGGCCGTAAACTATTGGCCCGAAGCAGCGCCGCCGAACAGTAGCTGTCATAAAAATAATCCCTGAAAAAAGGAAAAAAAGGATAAAAAAAAGCTTTTCACTAGGGGGGAAAACTGCGACTTTTTAAAAATTTTTTACATTTTTTTTTTTTGTATCTTGCATAACTTTTTAAGCAGATAAAATTTTCCGATTTTCCGACGCCTTCGTGAATACCCCTTCTAATTCTATTTCCACGAAAGAAATTTACTCAATATGGTATACACTGTACTCTCTCTTAAGCGGACACCTGCGGGACCGAAAAATATGTCCGCTTAATAGAAGTTTCCGCTTAGGCAGAAACTTTTCGCGTGGCAGGATCGCCAAACCATTCCGCTTAAGAGGAAAGTACTTGAGAAGCAGAAACACTTGAGCATTCCCAAAAAGTGTCCGCAAGGAGAGAGTACACTGTATATAAGTACATATATGTATTAATTAGCAACCCATGTGCATTCATTTAATCCATTTGATCAAAATAATCAAACGAGTAATATTTCTGGAAATATTTCATGGATCGCTTGACATCTGAGTATTCGGGCAGATAGACATAGAGACCGACAAACAGACACAGCAAGATGCACTTGCATTCGGAAATATTCATTTGACATTTGTGTGCTGGTTGTCAACTTTTGTTTAATTGAATGCGAACGTTTGGCAAGGCAGATACGAAAAATGATTGGAACTGAATTTCGGCATTCCATTGTCACAACGCTCCTACAACTTGACTGACTGACTGACTCACTCTGACATGACTCTGGTCAAAGCACGTTATCCTCATGAGATAATTCATCGACGACCACAATTCGGGCAACCACACACACTCTCCCGCTCCGATAGCCATGGACAACAATATCGATGCTTTAGAAAGTCAAATGGCCATTTTGGCCATTTTGTGGATCTGAGCTTGTGTCAATTGTTTACATTTCAATGTCAATTGCGTTGCGTTGCGTTACGTTACGTTGTCAGGTAGATTGGCAACCGTTCGGCCGGAATTTGTCAATTAAGCCAAATGAAATACTCATCGATTCAATTTCTTTTGTGATAGCAACAAAATTTTTTCTGTTCATATTCTAAAATAATAGTTAATATTCAAAATTTAAAATTCATCAGTTCACGAATATCTTTTACAAAATCGCATTCGCTTCAAGGAATTCTGATCGCTCACATGTACATTTGTAAGGCGAAAAATTTTATATGAAAATATTCCATTCCATATATCATCTGTATGTACATACGCATGTCCATATGTGTGCATTTGTGTACACAATGCATTTCATTCCATATCATCGCATTTCATTTTGGCGCAATTTTCATTGCGAACGAAGGACACAACAAAAAGGACACTCGAGTGACGAATGGCTGTTTGTTTTTTACTTACAATCGAGCACAGAAGCCGGACGCTTTTATGCTTTCGTACCCCTGTAGGAAATTGAACTAGTGCAGTAGGTACTCTTCGACTACACCCCAAATCAACAGTGCGTGCCACTCGCTCATAGTTTCCCCGCCAGTGCGACACTAAGAGCCCGGGTTCAATTCCCCGCTCAGGCGAGCGCCGAATTTGTTTTCTAATTAGTAGATCATATTCACAAAGGGGTCGGGAGATAGTAAAGTCGGAAAATGGGAAAATTCTATCTGCTTAAAAAGGAAGTGCAAAATACAAAAAAAGTTTAAAACTTTTATAAGAAATCGCAAAATTTCCGACTTTCCAGCGTTTTTAACACGCCTTTGTGAATACCCCTAGTGAAATCTTAAGGGGAATCAAATGCATATACATAAAAAAGGAAGGTATCATCAAATTCTTGTGAAATTTTTGAAAAAATTTTGTTCGCGAAGTTCTGAGACAGCATTGGTGAAGTCTTGCTTTTCCTTTGAATTTTATTGAGTTTTTCGAATTTTACCATTCTTCCACAAAATATTTTTGTCTATGCGGGAAATTGAACTTGAACGTTCGGATTTTCTAATGGCACACACTATTCATTACGCTACGGACCTATCTGATTGACGAGCAGCAAATTAGGGCTTCCAGGGACCGAAAGCTTTCAATCCCGAGCGATCCTGGTATTTGCAGCATTTCGGGATCCCGCGATACTGGGATGGGTAGCCCCTACACTGAGAGAACTTATACATGCAATTTTAAAAAGGTCGCATTGTTATTCACAGTCCTTTTGATTTTCGAGCAGAACAAAAATTTCAAAAGAAAAATGGTTGAGTCAACAACATTTTTTGGTTGATTTGAAAGGAAATATGTTTAATTGCATTTTTTTACGTTCGGTATAATTCTCATTTGGTTAATAAAATATGACATATAAGATATTTATTCATCATAGAACTTTTTAAGCATTGCGAAAGCAGTCGCGACAACGAAGTAAAGAAATCGGATTAAGTCCATCTGATGGCTATTTTTGGGGTTATGTTCAGCAGAGGCCAATTTGCTTTGAACGTTAATTCAATTTGTTTTGACATTTCTTCTTGTATAGGTATTTTAGAAAATTATGTTTTATTTTAAAAATTATCTTGTCATTTCAATTATGTCCGTGGTTAGTTCAAAAATTTAAATTTTAATCCATTTTTGAAAATTATCATTTCAATTCAACCTGAAATTCAGTTGATTCAAAAGGAAAATCTTTATTTTTTCCAACAAGAAAAATTGTTAAAATTAAAAATATTCCTTGTTAAAGCCATTTTGTATGTTTTTCCTTTTAATTTAACCATTTTCCGGGTTGATTTTTTTCTCTGTGTACAGCAAATACATAATATTAAATTAATGTCTGAGCGAAATTGAACTGTAGACGCCTCGTTGACCATGCTACTGCTTGGTAAGGTTCTGTGGTCCATGCCTCTAAGTACTCTTGTACTAGTTATTTTGTCTTTACTCGAGGACTACTCGCATAGGGTACCAAATTACCCAACCTTCTTCCTACAGGGGCACGTGTGTGCTTATATTGAGCTTGGGACAAATGTGCAATCCAAATGGCCAGACGGCTACATACACACATACATATGTAAGTACGAATGAAAAAATCGGAAAAATCACACACACACACACACAAACCGACTACAACATACAAGTTCATACATACAAACATGCCTTTAAATCCGAGCGGAAAAAGTTTTCTCTGGGACTGCAGCTTTTTACGAAATTAAGTAAAAAATTATGTTAAATGAGATGTAAATAAAGGCAAATGAACTTCATGGGGGCAGCTGAACACTCCACTCAAGGGCTCCATGCCCATAACCCTCAAATACTTCGAGGGCTCAAAAACAAACCCCAAAAAAACAATGTACTAAACCGAGTTAAGGAAAAACGAAAAGCATTTGTGAGGACAAAATTTCGTCGTCTTCGGTTCATAAAATGAAGCTGGAATTTTTTTTTTTTTTCAAAATTGCATACGATTTATCAAATTTAGAGCCTTGGACTTAACAGCTGTGAACGGCCGATTTAATCCAGCGGGCATGGGAAATTGGAAAATTGAATTGAGACAAGAATTGAGAGAAGAAAAAAAAAAGAAACTAAATTAAAATAAATTAGGTAAGAAATTGGAAATCCAGCAACAAGTTCATTCTCGTTTATGTCCACATTCCGGACTATCATGAAACTTACCAGTCATTTCCAGTTTTTGTTATATTCTGACGTTTTCGACCAATTTGATGGGCTTTGGGTTCAGCCACCATGTTGACATCTAAAAATATTTTCGAAGAAAAAGAAGAAAAAGAATTATTTTCTGAACAGCCAAAAAATGATTGAATAAACTAGAAAAGTTCATACACGGCGGACGCATCGCAAATCGATGAAAGATACTTAAATGAAAATTGCTTTTGCGAAAAGATTTTGCTTAATTAAGATCTTTTTAAGCATAAAAAGATTCAGAGCTTCTCGCTCACTTCTCACTCTTATCTCTCATTAAGTAAAAAAGCTGGAAAAAGGAACCAATAAACTTGTTGCTATACTCCTTAGCCGCGACATTTTTGGTACCCTTGAACAACGGATCATTTGTCTTAATAAAAGTCATCTGAGTTTTTTCGCTTTACCATGAAAAATAAATTGAGGGAGCAACCAAAAAAAAAAAAAAAAACAGGAAAGGGAAACGAAAGCATCCTGGGAATGTGTCAAAAATATTTAAAACACTCTCCCATCAACCGAAAAGGGTGTGACAGAGTCAACGGGAGTCGAAATCCTGAATGCAAAAAGACAAAAAAAAAAAAAAAAAATTAATAAATATGGAAGACAAAAAAAAAAAGAAGTAAAATCCAAAAAGGAAGAAAAATTTCGACAAAGCCCGTTGTTGTCTCGCCGCGGCCAACATCACCACGTCATCGTCACCGTCACCGTCATAATTCATGAAGTTTGCAGCATTGCCGTCAGCCGTAAGGATCGACATGGTTACGAGCGAGACGGCACACCCAGATTTCAATAAATAGAAAACAAAGACAAGCGAATAAGCCGCATGCCTTTATTCCAACAAGTTTTCGACTCCGACTTTTTTGTGCTGCCACAACCGAACGCAACGTCATGCCACGCCATTCTGCGCCACTTTCGATTAAGGGCGAAAAAGCTAGAGCCAGCGCTTTTATAAACGACCGAGAGACAGTCAGTCAGCCCTTCATTTATTCGTCCATTCCATTCCATCCATTCATCCATTCGGTCATGTGGCAGTTTTACTTCGTCCTTCGATTTTTTATTTCTTATTTTTTTTTTCTTGCTCCCCAGTCTTCTCCTAGCGCACTGTAATTAAGATTAAGGATGAAGAATAAGAAGGATTTCCGACAAGTTCTCGGATGAGTTCGAAAACGATTTAAATGCGACTGCATTGAGATATCTAAACGGTACGTGGAAACCTCCATTCCGATTGAAATAATGAAACAATGCCGCTAAGAGTTGGAGAGAGGTTTTTTTTTCCTTATTTATTGATCAGCGCATGTAGAAAAGGTTAAAAAAATATAAATAAATAAAAAATTCTATATAAAGGATAAAGCACTACCAGCATAGTTATTTACCCCTCAAAGCCAATTTCGAAAAACGTTTTTTTTTT
Organism: Chlorops oryzae; assembly: GCA_020466095.1. Taxonomy (NCBI): domain Eukaryota; kingdom Metazoa; phylum Arthropoda; class Insecta; order Diptera; family Chloropidae; genus Chlorops; species Chlorops oryzae. Next base: position 165,513,095 of record CM035806.1, read on the forward strand.
CCTTATAGGCAACATTGGCAGCTGCTTAGGGCGGCAAATTTTCAGGGGGCGGCAATTTCTGATCGTCAATGCATCAATAACAGAAATGGCGAGAATTAGGCTGCAGTCTGAGGCGGCAAAATCTCAACTGCCTAGGGCGAAAAATCTGTTTTAATCCGGTTCTGTGATTCATGCTAAGCAACCCTTTTTGGGATGGCATTAGTTGACGTCGACGACGGCATGGCAGGACATGAATTAAAGTCTAGGTTGGCATGGCATGACATGAATTCCGTCGATGACGGAATGGCATGACATGAATTGAAATTTTGCCGCATGACTTGTTAGACATGAATCGACGACAGTTGCTAGCCTTTGATCCTTCTGTGGAAGGATAATTTTTCCGAGGAATTTTATTGTTGTTCCAAAAGTGTTACTATCTCGGGAAAAATTCTCGAAAATATTTTCTCATATCAAGATAAAGTTGTATGTAAAGTTTCAGCATGCTCAGGGGTAACATCCTTAAGAATCCGAAAAATTAAAAGAATTGTTGCATACTTCTCGGGTATACTTCTGATTGATATAATATATGTATGTATTTAGGTACATCAATATGAATTTTACGTATGGGCACTATGAAATTGAAGATATTTTTCTCCAACTAGCCTAACGTGGCACAATTTTGCCGAATTATAATGAAAAATCAATGAGTTCCTAGTATTTTGGTGCAACAATCGCATTTTCTCACTTATGACAACAACTTTTTCGCGTTGTAGTCGCATCTGAATCGGGATCGTAATGTTTTCGTCTTAAGTGCATTAATATGTTTCTCTCAAGCGCTAAAACGAAATTTAAAAAAATTAAAAAAAAAAAAATCCCATTATTTTGAAAGAAACACAGCATTTTGCGTGCCGCGTTGCATCCTGCGGATTGCATGAGGATGACGACGGAGCTCATTCGTCGACGTACATTGCGAAAGCGAATTTCAAGTATAATATTTTAACCAAATATTCATGGGAACCGGATATATGACATGTCACGTGGCATGACAGCTTCTCGGGAAAGCTGTAAATTTGTACAAAGAAATATAATTAAATTGACATAATTCATTCTCAAGGCATTAATTTGGATTCAGGATGTGATAGAGATTGTAATGTTTTTTTTTTTTTCGGAAAGAGCAGACAAAAATCTATAAGATTTCTTTATTACTTTTTTTAATTTTCCTATTTACGAGGCGTAGGATTTTATGAAAGTTTGACACCCTGCATCTAGGCAACCCCTATAATATTTCCCCTCCCCCTTTTTGCACAATTCATGTTATCGCACAGCACAACAATTCCACCAAGTTTCATCGAAATCCCAGGTTTGAACTTTTTTGAGCGGGTACACTTGGCGTGAAATGCCGCCACATCTCGAGTTAATAATAAAAAAAAATTGGATTTTGTGTTCTTTCGTTTGTAGGATCATCAATGTTAGGAGATAAAAAATTAAAAATCTTGATCATCATTATCATAATCGTACTCATTATCATCATCGTAATTATTCATCATCATTAGCACAATCATCATCATCATAATTATCATCATCATCATCATTATGATGATCATCATCATAATTATCATCTTCATTATCATAATTATCATCATCATCATGATCATCCTCATTATGATGATCATCCTCATTATAATGATAATCATCATTATGATGGTAATCGTCATTTTGATGATGATTATCATTATTATGATAATCATATTGATATCACGATATTATGATGATATAATCATATCATTATATTATATGATCTATCATCATTATCATGATAATCATCATCATATAAGTCATTATGACCATCATCATTATGATGATAATCATAATTGTGATGATCACGATTATTATGATGATCATCATCATGATCATTATCATTATCATGACCATCGTCATCATCATTATCATGACCATCATCATCATCATCATCATCATCGGCAGCAGCATAATTATCATCGTCATAGCTATCATTATCATAACTATAATAATCATCATAGTCATCATGATTATCATCATCAGCATAATTATCATCATTATGACCATCGGCATAATTGTCATCATCATGATATTCATCACCAAGACGATTGACTTCCATTCAGCTTGTACGTGGCAATTTATCTTAAACGCCAGCGTCATATATTGCTGTAGATCCCTTTAATGGATTTCTCTTGGAGGCTGCTTGGAGGCGAGGCTCAACAAGTAGGTATGTATGTAACTCACGTCGGTTGAGCGAAGTTCAGTCCTGTTCAGTTAATTACGTCTCGACTAATTCAGAAAATCCAATTAAAAAAGTTGTAACTTGTAAAAGTAATCTTCTTGAATGGAAGTTAATGACCTGAAGTTCGGTTTCAAAAATTGTGCTTTAACGTGACTTATCTTGCATTTATTTTGGGCTCAGGGCTAAGTACTTTGAGTGTAAATTTTTCCATTCCATTTCCGGGGTATTGACCAAGAAGCGGATGTATAAAAAATTCGAATGAGGCAAAAGTTTCGCTTTTCGACTGCACCAAGTCAACGGGTGAAGCAATAACTCTTAAATAACTTCCGCGTTCTAAAAGCACATACATACATACGAGTAAACACACACATATGCACATCGGCATGGCGCAATCTTCTACGCCATGTCTCTGTATCCGACTACGTAAGTATCCCAGCCGGACTTTTTCGCATAAAGGAAAAATTCATTAATGTTTTCACCGATGATGTCAAGGGGAAAGTTAGAGTTCTTCTAAATTCTAATGACATTTTCATCGAGAAAAGGTGTTATTCATCGCAATTCCAATGACATTGTCATCGAAAAAAGATGTTATTCATCGCAATTCCCATGACATAGTCCGTGTTTCGTTTTCATTTCGTATCACTCCCGAACGATGACATTTTCTTGCGAAACAGGAGGTATCCACTCCAATTTCGATGACCAACTGGTGACATGTCCTCTCATGACGGCCAATGCCGTTTGGGTGTAAATTTCATTCGAAAGTTGGTGTAGAAACAGGAGGAGTCGCGGCTCTTATGTCATGCTGAAATCATTGATGGTTTCACCGGGACTTTTCCTGCTGGGATAACAACGTTGTATGCGACTAAACAGACACACTTATATGCTTGCTGGATTTCTTGACTTTAAAATATTTAGTTTTGGCTTACCGTTCGAACTCCGAACTCCGAATGCAGAACGTTTACATGCAACCGGAAGTGTGCTTTTTGCTTCGATGTCTACAATAGTCCTGAAGATACATGTCGGGTTACACGTGTATGTGTTTTAGAAAATCTTTTTAACTAAAGCTTTATTGAGAAAAAAAAAAACATCAAGCTAACTAAATGCCGAATGTCAAGTGTAAATGTACTTACACCTTATTTAAATAAAAATAAAAATAAAAAAAATCAGGGAATTTATAAATTCGTAATTGTTTCACTTATACGAAAAACAAAATTGAGCACAATCACAGCCTGTTTTTTATTGTACGTAGTTTATTTCATGGTGTAAGGATTCGAGGAAAATCTACTTTGAAGTTTTTCAATTACGATTTCTTATGGAAAAAATTTAAGGGACCATTTTGTTGAGTTGCAAGACTTTCTCAGTCCAATCCTGTCATTCAATAAATGTTGGAATATTTAGATTTATAAAGGGTTTATAAGGCTGATCATTCATCGTGCAATCTGCAAATTGATTCTTTTCATACGATTAAAAATTATTCCCTATTTTATAGAACTACTTATCGTGGCTTCTAACTGCTGTAGTGGCACGACTAAGGACGCCGCTGTCATGCTCAGCATACCAATTTTATATCAGGCAGGGGTATGGACCATAGGAGGTTGAAATTGACCCCAAACTTTCTGCAGGGTACTTATATCTTGTACCTTATAAGTACCTCGTTTCGTTGTTATTGACGGAACATTTTTGGGTAGGCATGCTCAATAGGGTGTCCCAAAAAAAAAAAACACAGGCTCTTTTTGAAAGCTTATGGTCTTAAATATTTTCGAGATTTTTTTCAGATTTTTCTGAGAAGGTTTAGAGGTTGCTGGACCGATTTTTCTCAAAAAAATCAAGCTTTTCGGAATTCTTTTGAATTTCAATCATAAGTTTATCAATAACAAACATTATTGTCTCAGAGTCATTGCTTCTTTAGAAAAAAGGTTTGAACTTTACTGAAGTATTCATTAACCATAAGTTAAGCCAATATTTTTCGTCAATTAGGAGAAATGAAAATAATGTTTTTGGAAAATTTTCATAAGCCTCGTAAAAAAGGCTTCATAACTTCTAAACATTCCATAGAAGTGAAACAAAGTAATGATGCAGTTTGAAAAGTAGTGAAGTTCTTAGTAACTTAACACGACAAATTATGATTTTACACTTGAAGTCCAAAAGTTTAGGCCTATTACATTTTTGTTACACTTTGTGGAAAAAAAAACGATGCATATGTTAAGGCTTAAATTTTGAACATGCAATGCTAATGTGATAGCCAATTTATTTTGAAAAAATTTGAAAGTGAAAATTTTCTCATTTTCCGTTATCAAAAAAATTTAATTACTTTTTTCGAAAAGCTCAGAAAATTTTCTTTAAGAAATATTTTTAAAAATTTCCCATGAAAACATCGCTTTAGCCTCGTTGCTCTACGCAAATAAATCGCTTACTTTGACACCCTGTATCTCCGCACCCTGTTAATTGAATGTGCCTTAATTCATTTTATTGTACTCATCAGTCTAAAAAGCTCCACCAATTTTCATTCACATCGGAGAGAAACGTTTTTTCAAGTCGGTACACTTGACGTGTTTGGCCCCATATATGGCTTCTGACAAAAAAAAAAAAAAAAAAAAAAAAAAAAAAATTTAAATAAAAAATTCGAAAAAAAACCGAAACATGGGTACTTTTGATAGCATTGGTTAGGTAATGTTGGGTTAGGTTAGTGTGGTTGCCACCAAGAGTGGCACCAAATGGGCCCGTTGTGATACCACGTGTAATGGGGAGAAAAAAGAAAAACAGTAATTGGAAAAACGACACAAGCATCCACGACCTCAGCTGGGAATCGAACCCAGGGTCTCTCGCTTCGTTAATTGGCATTTAAGGCAACTACGGCCAACATGGGCTGACTATTTTTTGATAAGAACCGATACAAATTCAGCCCTATTCTAAATGAATATTCCCCGGGAATTCGTTTCCCTTGAGACTTTTCTCCACGGAAAAAGGAAGCATCAATACAGAATAGATTGTGATGACCTCTGCTTAAAAATGTTCGAAATTCTTGATCCCTTTATATTCTCTGCCCCATTGTGAACATCTATCCGACTGCTATCAATGAAGTCGAACTTATTAGATTTGATACAGTAAAACTAATAAGTTCATTATCACCTATCACCTCCCTGAATAGTTGCACTCTTAAGCGAGACACACTGTATATATACATATATGTATATTTGTTCGAAAAAAGTCAGTCTAGAGACGAAGCCAGGAATAAGAGGGTTAAATATTGCCCCAAGACTCCACTAATTATTATATATATATAACTTATTAGTTCATTTAGATATTTAATTTTCTCATCTTAATTTCAAAAAATTTATTAGACATATGGGGTATCAAACTAAAGGAAATTGATCCGTCATTTTAAATAAAAGAAGAAATGTGGATGTTAATAAGACCTTTTTCATACCAAATTGGCTCTCAAAGTCAAAAAATGTTTTAAAAAATTTAAAATTTTGATTTTGAAGGTTCAAATACCCTTGAAGCTGCAATAAAGCATAAGACTATTTTATACGCCTAGAAAGGTCTGACAATTCTCTGTCGAACTGCATTAAAATTTTTATCGTGGATTTAAAGGTTTAGGCGTGAAAAATTTTTTTATGAAACAACTGCAAATTTCTTTCGTTCCCTAATAACTCTTCAGGGGTGCATTTTGGACCCCCTCCCATACGATTTTTTGTTCACAATGACCTTCTCTATCAACCCTATAGAGGAAAGCACTCAGCTACGGAACACCCTGTATATAAGTAATATATGTATCATACAGTTGAGGGTTATAAATTACACATATAATACATACATATATGTATATTAATTGATAAAATTACCTAGAGTTTGGCTGAGAACGGTTCTTCCGTCTTCGCCGTGGCAAGCGTTGCGCGCATCAAAAGGATTTGTGAATTGCACGAATGCGTATCCTTTATGCATGGATATTCCTGATATGGGAATAGAAGAAAAATAAAAAAATTAGTTTTCCATTAAAATAAAATTCTTCATTCATTCGTTTGAGAAATACTTATAAAATCGAAAGAGCTCGAGATGGTCATTGTCAGTCTTAAGGCTATGTATGCGGGAATGGGGATATGGGGTTGACTTACCAGCGAGACGGCCGTAAATTTGGAACATGCGCTCCACATCCGTTTTGGAGCATTGAAACGTATTCAAGTTGCCCACAAAAATGCGCGAATTTATTGCCTGCGGATCTTGTGAGTTTGTCTGGTTGGACAGCTTTGACATCTTCATGTTGTCGTCTCCCGTTATCGCTATCGGTGTCAGTGCGGGTGTGGGTGTCGGTAGCGGTAGCGGTGTTCCTGTCGTCGCTTTAACATTCGTTGCGGTCGCTGCTAGCAGTGGTATCTTTCCGGCACTTGTTGCAGGATGGGAGGCGATAAAAGAGCTGCCAAAACGTAACCTTGCCGCCAAATTTCCCGGAAAGTGTGAATTCGCGAAATGCTGCAATTGTCCTTGCGTTCCTGCTGCTACCGCGGCTGCTGCCGCTGCTGCCGCTGGATTCGAAGCAATAGCACTAGCGGCAGCGGGTAGTTTTAATAGGTGCTCGGGGCACGACGGCGTGAAGTATAGAAACGCAATGATGGAAAATTTATACGAACAACAGCTGTGCCAGAGAAATGAGCAAGAAAAATTCCGAAAGACGAATTCCTTCGACGCGCCAAGTTGATTTTTTAAGAAAATTCCGACTCACTATAAGTCGAAGGATTACGATCTAACGAGGCAGCGAGCGACGTATCTTTGCGTCGTCGTCGTTGTTGGCGATAGTCGGATGCGTTCAAAATTTTCCCCTTGGAAATCCAGTGTAACTAAGGATTTAAACTTGGAATATTTTCGTTGCGTTCCGGCCTCAAGTGTGGCTAATGCGAGTGCATATTTCGGCCCACTCGATGTGAGCCATCATGAGGAGGAATTTTTTTTTTTTTTTATCAATAAAGTCTCAAACAGAATTTCTATTCGTTGAGTGTATGCGTGTGTGTGTGTGTGTGTTCGAATGCGTGAGTGGGAGTGTATATTCGCGCGCACGGAACGGTTGCGGAATTTATTGTTAGCCGTGATGCAGTGGTGGTGCCAGCGTTGTTGGTGGATGTCAACGTTCGTTGCTAATGGTTTCTGGATGTTAAAACGCTAAAGCACTTCTGCCATTAATTCCATCAGCAGAGACGGAATGCTTGGTTGGTCGTTCCACCGAAACCAAGCTTACAAAGACAAAAAAAAAAAATGAAAAATAAAAAAAATAAAGCAAAGTGAAAAGGAACAATCCGGATTAAGTCTTCACCGCTCGATTTTTGTACTCGTTTTTTTTTTCTTTCGGAAAAAAAAGTTGCTGTCTACTTTTTATTATATTTTTATTATTTTATATTTTTCTTGCTCTATTTTTTTTTTTTTTGCTTTCAAGCATCTATATCCGCTGAATGGTTGGTCTTATAACATTCCAATTCCAAAGCCTTCCGCAACGTCCTTTAATCTGAAAATGGAAGAGCGTCATAGAAGCCGATTAGCATTTGAAGCATTTATGGAATTTTTCTTGAACTCTTAAAGCGTAAAAACACTGTAAAACACCGCCAAAGTTTGTTTTGAAAAAAAAAAAAAAAAAAACCGCAAAATCGATACTACTTAATTGATTCACCCTCTAATGCCAAAATTTTTTTTTTTTCAATGAAAAGTTCAGATATGACTGATTTTTGGTAGAAAAACATGAATCTGAAATAATTATTATTCGTTTTTTTTTGGTAATTTGTTCGAAAAAAGTCAGTCTAGAGACGGAGCCAGGAATAAGAGGGTTAAATATTGCACATATGTATATATACAGGGTGTCTCGCTTAAAAGTGCAACTATTCTGGGAGGTGATAGCTGACAATGAACTTATCAGTTTTACTGTATCAAATCTAATAAGTTCGACATCATTGATACGAGTCGGATAGATGTTCATTTATATATTTAATTTTCTCATTTTATTTTCAAAAAATTTATTAGACATATTGGGTACCAAATTAAAGGAAATTGATCCGTCATTTTGAATAAAATATAAAATTTGGTTGTTAATTGGACACTTTTCATACCAAAATGGCTTCCGAAGTAAAAAAAATTGAAAGTTTTTTCAGAATTTTTCACTTTGACCGTTTATTTTTCCCTCAATGGGTCAAATTTTTACCATCAATTTAATTTTGCCTAAAAGCACGTACAATTGACTTTCAAACTGCATTAAAATTTTTTTTTTTCTACAATTAACCATTGGCGTGGGAGAATTATTTTTCTGGACTTGGTGCCAAAAAAACTTTAAGGCCCCATAACTCCTCAGAGGTAAGACTTAGACCCCTTGTTGTCACACAATTATTTGTTCGTCTGGACCTCCCCTATCACCTCCTTGAATAGCTTCACTCTTAGGTGGGACACCCTGTATATGTATACACAGAGAAAAAAACCAATCAGAAAACTGGTTAAATCAAAAGGGAAAACATACAAAACGCCTTCAACAAGGAATATTTTTAATTTTATCAATTTTTCTTGTTGAAAAAAATAAAGATTTTCCTTTTGAATCAACCATATTTCAGGTTGAAATGACATGATAATTTTCAAAAATGGATTTAAATTTAAATTTTTGAACTAACCACGGACATAATTGAAATGACAAGATAAATTTTGAAATAAACAAAAATTTCAAAAAAATACCTATAAAAGAAGAAATGTCAAAACAAATTGAATTAACGTTCAAAGCCAATTGGCTTCTGCTGAACATAGCCCCAAAAATAGCCATCGGATGGACTTAATCCGATTTGGTCACTGCTTTTGCAATGCTTAAAAAGTTCTAAGATGAATAAATATCTTATATGTCCTATTTTATAAACCAAATGAGAATTATACGGAACGAAAAGAAATGTAATTAAACATATTTCCTTTCAAATCAACCAAAAAATGTTGTTGACTCAACCATTTTTCTTTTGAAATTTTTGTTCTGCTCGAAAATCAAAAGGACTGTGAATAACAATGCGCCCTTTTAAAAAAATTATGGTTAAGTTCGCTCAGTGTATCTTATAAGAGAACACTATAAAAATATACTTCAAAGAAATCATATTTCTATTAACTTCATGGTTAAGTTCGCTCAGTGTAGGTACATAATGGCAGCACTATTTGGATTCTTTTATTATAACAGTGAAAAAGTTTTCTTTTCTGATTTAAAGGATTTTTGATTTTGATTTGAAAAGTCAGTTTGACTCCGTAACAAAGCCACGAAATATCGGTCACCATAAGCGCTACCATATCATGAGCTTGCACTGTAAACTAAATATGGTACCTACTCCTTTTTAAAAGGACCCAAGTACAATGAAAATATATGTGACGCTGTCATTTTCGAAGATTGCGTTCTTAAATTCATACTCAAAATTCTCAACGTGCAATGCATTTTAATTCTCTTAATAAGGAACATTAACAATTGCCATTTTACGACTGAATACATGTAAACGAGTAGTAAACACGCACATGAACAGCCACACGCTCAAACTCACGCGCACCCTTGCACGCATGAACATGTGAGCGAGGCAGAAATGATGGGAATGTAGGTACGAAAGCTTGAAGTGGGTGTGTGGATGCTCTTGGAAGCCTTTAAGTTTCTAATGTTAAGACGCTAGAAATTTTTTTATGATGGCACTGGCACACCCCGTACTTTTTTCCTCTTCCTTCTGCTTACTCTCGCACACACACACACACAGAGACACCCTCTCTATTTAGCTCTGTTGTCTGTGCGGAAAGGCAACATATGCCATTAATGACGTTTATGAAAAAAATTCTCCTCTTAACCAGCTCATAAAGTGGAGTGCTGTACATGGTGCGCCTTAAACTTAATTGGAGAATGTATGCGAATGGTAATGGATAATGTGGGTAGGATGGTGGGTGTAAGCGAAGTCGCGGGGCATAGACGTCAGTTTGGTGGCGTGTCGAGTCGAAACGAGTCGAGTCGAGTCGCCCATATGGGTCTTTTATGTTCTCATTTATGGCATTTAAAACTTATTCAATTTAATATCGAGCAAATTCTTAACAGCCCAGAAAAGAATGTTGCCATCCTGCAATGTTGCGATGCTGCAATGAATTTTCTGGTTTCCGTTACTGTCGCAATTTTATAGCCGCACTTTTATACGCCTGCCTGGATGGATGTTTGCCTCGATTTGCATATCTTTATGTGGAACGAAGCAAAAAAAAAAAAAAAAAAAAAAAAAATGTTCTCTGAATTCTCGCTTCATATGTATTTGTTTTTATTTTCATATTCTTATCTTAAGGTAGAGTGTGAATTCCGGAATATGGGAATGGATTGGGGAACAGGAATGGCAATTGGGCATTGCAGTGGCATTGGGAATCAGAGTTGTGGATGAGTGGGAGTGCATAAGTGAATATATCTAGGCCATGTCGCTATTTTTAATTGCCTCAAATGTGTCAATGAAAGTTGGTGCCTTCAATTTAAAATGAATATCTCCTCGCCCCGTAACCGTGGATCACTTTAAATAATTAGATCACAAGGTTCCTTAAGTATGTCTGTGTGTGTGTGTGTGTGTGTCTGTGTTGGTTTCTTGCAGCCGTTAAAGTGGCATAATATGAATTTAATTGATATTAAATAGAAATTATTCTGGACGACGAATAAAATGGAAATTAAATTGCGGGAAAAACTCTTTATCAACTCATTGAGAGCTTTTGTATCGGATATCCTACTTTCGCGACGTCCTGTAGAGTGAACGCTCGCAGACAAACGAGCACGAGCACGAGCACGAGAATGCGAATGTGAATGTGAATGTGGACAAGAACTAAGACAAAACCTGTCAATCTGTCAGTCTGCCAATGTGCGAAGTGCCATTGAATATCAGTTTCTCATGAAGCGTTGTTCAACAAGGATACGCATCGCATATGTATGGTATTTGCGGGACATATCCCGTCGAAAAGTGTTAGGTACTTCATGCATATTTATGTTTTTCTGAGAAACACATTTAATGGATCGATATTGTGGTGCAGTTTGCATAGCACTTGAAAAATAACGATCTGAAATAATGAACTACAATTCGAGATACGAGAATGTGTCAGCCAAGGATAATATTGTGGTCCTTGACTTGCAATCGAAGAAAATTTCATTTATTTACTATATATGTATATATATATTTTTTTTGCGAAAGGAATTTATAAATATTAAACGCCTCATTATTAAAGGCAGGAAATTTTCGCAAATAAAAACCAGGGATTTCGCAAAAAAAAAAATTGAAATTTCGAAATTTCGCTAAAATTTCGCATAAAAACATTTTTTATATAACAAATCTTTGTTTTAACATTTAATTGTTGTATGTTAAGTAAAGTTGAACTTTAATTACATTTTGCATTAAATTATTAATTAATTAAAAGCTAACATTGTTGTATATTCAACATTTGATTCCTTTAGAGTCGTTCTTCTGTCAGTTATAACAGTACTATATTTGCTGAAGAAGCGTTCTGCATCTACGCTGTTAGTTGGACTCCATAATGGATGCCTATTGTTGTTTCGATTTACAATACTTTTTGAGTCCAAATACTCGCCCGTAAGCTTGGACGATCGCTTTTTTTTCTTGTGTGGATTTAAACAACTTAAAAAATATTGCATTGCTGGAATCTATTCTTTTCTTTAAAAAAAAAGCGAAAACGTATATTTCGCATTTATTCGCATATATTACAAAAATTCGCAAGAATTCGCCGATATTTCGTAAAAACGAAAATTTCCTGCCTCTACTCATTATACATAGTTTATAGGATCATAAAAGCTTTTCGCGAGATCTGCGTTTATTTATTTAGACGAATCATGAATCGAGCTAAAAGCTTTAATGATCATATAAATCGTGTATAATGAGGCGTTAAGTTGAAAGTTAAATTTTTAAAGGAGCATTTTATTTTCTTCATTTAAGATTAAATAAAAGCTTTTTTTTAATTTTATTTTGGCTTATATATAATTTATTTTTACTTTTTAATTATCGCTGGGTTCTCAGCCTGTTCATTGTCCCTCAAAAAGCACGATGCGTAAATTTCATAATTATCGTTTATCAAATTTATGTATGTGTTCTGTTTGTACACAAGAAGAAATCCTCTGCATCACGATTTACAAGAGGTTATCACGTCAAAAAATATCAATTGCGCCATCTTGAAAGTTTCGCCATATTGTATTCAGAATAACGTCACATTATTTGAGGAGTTACCCTCAACAAGCCCTTTCATTTGATACCCATATTAGAGCAATGCATTAAAAATAACTATTCCGCCATCTTGGATGTTCCGCCATATTAAATTTAGAATAACGTTACATTATTTACCGAGTTAGCCTCAACAATCCCTTTCATTTGATACCCATATTGGAGCAATGCATTAAAAATAACTAATACGCCATCTTGGATGTTCCGCCATATTAAATTTAGAATAACGTTACATTATTTACCGAGCTAGCCTCAACAATCCCTTTCATTTGATACCCATATTGGAGCAATGCATTAAAAATAACTATTCCGCCATCTTGGATGGTCCGCCATATTAGATTTAAAATGACGCCACATTATTTACCGAGTTACCCTCAAAAAGCCCTTTCATTTGATACCCATATTGAAGACATGCATTAAAAATAACTATTCCGCCATTTTGGATGGTCCGCCATATTAGATTTCGAATGACGTCACATTATTTTTCGAGTTACCCTCAAAAAGCCCTTTCATTTGATACCCATATTAGAGCAATGCATTAAAAATAACTATTCCGCCATCTTGGATGGTCCGCCATATTAAATTTAAAACGACGTCACATTATTTGAGGAGTCACCCTCAACAAGCCCTTCCATTTCATACCCATATTGCATAAATGCATTAGAAATAACAATTCCGCCATGTTGGATGTTCCGCCATATTAAGTTTAGAATGACGTCACATTATTTTTCGAGTTACCCTCAACAAGCCCTTTCATTTGATACCCATATTGGAGATATGCATTAAAAATAACTAATCCGCCATCTTGGATGGTCCGCCATATTAAATTTAAAATGACGTCACATTATTTGAGGAGTCACCCTCAACAAGCCCTTCCAATTGATACCCATATTAGAGCAATGCATTAAAAATAACTATTCCGCCATCTTGGATGGTCCGCCATATTAGATTTAAAATGACGCCACATTATTTACCGAGTTACCCTCAAAAAGCCCTTTCATTTGATACCCATATTGGAGACATGCATTAAAAATAACTATTCCGCCATTTTGGATGGTCCGCCATATTAGATTTCGAATGACGTCACACAGCTTATCATGTATTGTCATCCAAACTAAACGTGTACACACAATTTCAGCTCAATCGGTTACAGATATCCGCTTCAAAATTGAGTAGCCAGATTCCATCCAAACATGCCTCGATTTGCCAGAAAAATTTTTTTTAAAATTATATAGTAGATACGAGCAGATAAATCTGATATCTAAGACGAAACATATATCCTGGTGATGGTACCTACATACATTCATTTTAATGATCCACCTGCAGATGTTGTTTTGCGTAAAAATTTTCTTTTCTTTTACTCGTATTATTTAAAGCAAAGCAAAGCAAACTGCCTAAATAACTTCTTTCATATCTTCAGGATCAAATAATTTCACGTGTATTTACTCTCTTGCATTTAGCGTGCGTCTAACATTCAAGTGTAGTACTTATGTTTAAGCTGAAAAGGATAACGAATCTATAGCTTGTAGCCCTTTATGTCATGTACCTTTTGTGCTGGTGTTTCTTACGTGCATTCTCATTTGTGGTCTATTCAAGGATAAAGTCAACAAAATTGAAATGAGCAAACAACATGAAAGCCTATTTTAGATTCGCTTTGGAGGCCACAAAATGGAATTTCCTATCACCTTTTTTAACACAAGCACTAGGAAGTCGTCGCTTTTCTTAGCTCATGCAATGCAATCATTCATAAAAAATGCATCATGAGGATAGAATAAGCCAGCCCTTATTGTAAAAAAAAAATATTATTTACTCAATGAAAGAATCTCTCTCTCTCCCTGCATTACGGAAGGAAAAATATTAAAATGTGAAAAGAGAAATAACAATCATGAAAATCGGAAGAATTATGCTTTAGAAATACATAAATAGGACATCCTCGTTTGTTGCGTTATCTGAAATTCTCTTGACGTCGCAGCGGTACCGTATCGAGCAATATCGAGGTAATAATCAGGGCTCAGATTTTGTTGACTTTTATAAATTTAAAGCATACTTTAAGGAGTAAGAATTTTGTTCAACTCACACAAAGTTAATATTCAAGTCGATTTTTAACTTCAATATGAATTTTTTTGAAAGTTACAAAAGCGGTTTGAAGTTCATCTTCGCTAAACTTATTCGCAAAATGTTAGTTAGAAAAAAATTTTTGCCCCTTTAAGTATGCTTTAAATTTAAAAAGTCAACAAAATCCGAGCCCTGTTAATAAACGTATTGCAGAAATGTGTTTTTGAATTTGTGCTGTGCCTAAAAGAAGCCCGAGGAAAAATTTCGCGAGTCCGAAATCCTCCCCTCAGTGTCGCCGAATGCACTCTAAATTAATACTGAGTCGAATGTCAATAAGGGCCAGGAATATCCTTCGTATGAGTAATGAATGACATGAGAATTTTTTCGGTTAAGATGAGAAAAAAAAAAAGCAAAAATCTATGTATGCCCTCTAATACAGAGATACCCTTAGCGATGAAAGGACTAAAAACAAAGAACAAATTTTTTCGAAGAAGTGTAGCATAATTTAAGGAAATCATTCCGCATTGAGCGAAACAAAGTTCCGGCCAATTAAACGCTTCAATCCGATTTGATTCGATGCGATCCGATGTGTTGCAATGCGCAAATGGTAAATACATCCATCATTGAAACCGAATAAACTGAAAATATATATTTCGCTGACATTCCAAATAAATAAATTCGACTTAACAGGGTTGCATTGGGTTTTTTTTTCGTCCTTTTTTCTTCTTTTTGTTTTTTTTTACTGTTCTGTTATTCTCCCCACGGTATCAATGGCCAGATTCATCGAATGTGTTGTTAAGAGTGCATCGCTGACAGTGCCAGATGTCAGACGATTCCTGTTCAGCAGGGCTTACCCGACCGACCGACCGACCGACCGAGTGAATCCTCCAGCGACCAAATGCGGCAAGAGCAGCGACATTTATCATGTGACAATTAATGCATTTTATTGCATTCTCATTAAATTAAATAAATGAAAAGTGCTTGAATCCGTTTCAGGCTGTGATGTGGAGTGGGAATTCGGGTTCAATTAACACATACATACGTATGGATGTTGGTATAAGCGGCTGTACAGTGCGAATGCCAAAAGTCCCTTTCGATGAGTATCCTTAAACCACTGAGCCGCGTCATCGGGTTTGTTGTTTGTTTGCCTCGCCAGCGAACCAGGAGGACCATGACCTCGGCTTTACTTTTTGGCTTATACAATACAAACCAACAATATAATACATACATACGCCACTACCATGGATGGATGTGTGCCCGAGCGTTATTGTGTGTGAGCGTGCATGGTGTATATATGTGCACTTTATTTGCTTTTAAATTGTTTTGTTTGCTCATTCGCGTGCTCGCGAAAAATCGACCGCACTTGAAATTGAGCATGAATTGCAACTGTAGCTGCAAATACAGCCTCACCATTCTCCATTCCATTCCATTCCAGCTCAGCTCAGCTCAGCTCAGTTTGGTACAATCCATTCAGATCGAAACAACAGCATCATTAAAGGCTACAGAACGCAAAAAGGCTTAATACCATAATACCGCATATGTATAAACAATACAAAAAAAATAAAAAATAAATAAATATTAAAAAAATATTAATAAAGAAAAAAGAAAAAACAAACCAAATTAAAAACAAAAACAAATGCGAAACAATATGAAACCAAATAAAATAAATGCACAAATCGGATATTACCGTGCATTGGCGCTATAATGGCTTGTCATATGCAGTGCGTTTGCAGTGCCAGCATGCAACAATTATATGCAGACACGTGTGGGTATGTGTGTGTGTGTGTGTGTGTGTGTGTGAACAATGCACACAATGCTATTGTTGCACGGCGGTACGACTTATTAAGAACTACAAATTAAAATCAAGCACAAATGTCAAAGTATTCAGCTACTCGTATGGAAAATAACAAAAATTATTACTCTAAATACTTATAAAAAAAAAACTCTTTTACTTCAAATTTTAATATCCTTTAATCGCTTTAAAGCTTTTGGAAGCTCATTCAGCTTAATGCAGATGCTTTATTAATCATATTGGTCATTAAAAGTCGTGGTCTTTTTGGAAAAGCATATTTGAGGGAAAAGCCGTCGATTCTTTATGGATTTTTCGGAATGATACGAGAGAGGTAGAGAGAAAGAGAGAGAGAGAGAGAGAGAGGGATTTGGAGAGAGAGAAAGAGATAGAGAGATAGAGAGAGGGAGAGAGAAAGAGAGGGAGAGAGAGACAGAGAGAGATGGAGAGAGAGAGAGAGAGAGAAGAGAAAGAGAAAGAGAGGAAGAGAGAGAGAGAGAGAAAGAGAGAGAGAGAGAGAGAGAGATGGAGAGAAAGAGAGAGAGAGAATAGGGAGAGAGAGAAGAGAGAGAGAGAGAGAAGAGAGGAGAGAGAAAAGGAGAGAGAGATAGAGAAGAGAGAGAGAAGAGAGAGAGAAAGAGAGAGAGAAGAGAAGAGAAAGAGAGATGAGAGAAAGAGAGAGAGAAAGAGAGAGAGAAAGAGAGAGAAAAAGAGAGAGAAAAAGAGAGAGAGAGAGAGAGAGAGGGAGCGAGAGATAGAGAGAGAGAGAGAGAGAGTGGGAGAGAGAGAGTCAGAAAGAGGGGAGAGATAGAGAGAGAGGGAAAGAGAGAGAGCGGTAGAGAGGTAGAGAGGAAGGGAGAGAGAGAGAAAGATAGGGAGAGAGAAAGAGAGAGAGAGAAAGAGAGAGAGAAAGAGAGATAAAGAGAGAGAGAGAGGGAGGGAGGGAGAGATAGAGAGAGAGAGAGAGTGGGAGAGAGGGAGAGAGAGAGAGAGAGAGAGAGGTAGAGATAGATAGGCATAGATTGAGTGGAATAGTAAGGGAAAGGGGGAAAAAAAAGAAAAGGGGAAAAGACATACATATAGACTGTCCCTTCAAAAAATCGTCCACAAATGGGCGTACGCCCTTCTGAACGCAGATACGCAGACGCCCGAATGGGGAAACGGCAATATCAACACGTATTCTTCTCTGAAGTCATTCATGTACTTACTTAATTTATACCATCACTTTAAGTGAATTGAACTCTTGTGTAGATTAAAAGAAAGAATTCACTTGAAATGCATTTCTGCATTCTAAATTGTTGTTTAAGTTGTTCGTTCCTAGCTGTCCGCAAGACGCAAACCAACAACAACAACAACAACAACAAAGTTCAGCTCACTAAATTCACGATTTATTCATTTCCATATCTAAACGAAATTCGTTGAAACGAATAAACTTGGCGTGGGCCAAAGTCGCGAGACGCCTTGGAGAAGCCACGTACCTACAGGCATAGATAAATCCATACGTACCTACATATGTACATACATACGTGTGCGTCTTCGTTATTGCCTGCACTAAAAACTATAAATACGCGTAACTAAAAAAAAATGAGAAAATATGTACATATGTACATACGGTATGTATGTATGTTTATCTGAGGCAAATCGGCTGAGGCGTTTTGTATGAAGCCAGCATGATTTGACGGCTCGATGGGTCGACTACTTCAAGTTGCTACTTGCTGTTGTGTTGTTTTCCTCGAAAAACGCTTGAAAGATCAATGCGTACTTCCACGCCGTTCACTTGCGCCATTGAAATTCGGAGCGTTCGGAATATTATGAAAGGAAAAATTACAAAAATAAAGCAAGGTCAATTGAGTATCTAACACAGAAATATTGACGTCATAATGCCCGAGAATTCAACATGAATCATCGCGTCGCGAGATCAGTTGGAGTCAAAACGAATCGAACCGAACCGATTCGATTCGAATCGGATCACATCGCATCCGCTCTCCATGTGAGTGGATAGTAGACAGGCGAAATTGAGTAATGAAGTTAAGAGAAAAAACAGTGCTACCACTTAAATCTAAAAAAAATCTATTTGTTTTTGCTTCAGGTATGTCGGTGTTTAGATTAAGAGAGACACTGGAAGGAAACACATCAGAGTGACAGAGACGAAAGGCATTCCATCTCCGTCTTTCTCATGTGTTTCCTTCCAGTGTCTCGCGTTTTGTCTCCCTGTTTAAACGGGGACTATATCTTATTGAATGATATGTGACATACATACATGAAAAATTTTTTGGTTTATTAACCCTTTACTGCATGAAATATGACGTAAGTGGGAGAAAAATTTTTTTTTCTTTCAGTGTACGTCCAATAAGAAGAATTAAGTATATATTCTTGTTTCATCAAAAAGTATCTTTATTCTTCAAGAGTGTCACAACTCAAAATTTTTCCAAATTGGGGTTAATGCAAGAGATGTGTTTACAGGTCACCTCTCTACCTCACCGCACACTCATATTTGCGTTTTTATTATTGAAAATCAGAGCAAAAAACCGTTTGTCAGTATCTTCGTCATACAAATGCAACTCGACTGCATCGGTTAAACTGGGTTTTCTAAAAAAATTTTAAAATTTGAGTTATGACACTCTTGAAGTAAGTGCATGTGCGATATACGGATCGCATGCGATAGAGGGTTAATTGCTTTCATGCATTTCTTCGTTTAAAAAGTGCTTTAAAACACTCAAAGAATAATAAAAGATGGCAGCACTAAATGCTCTCTTGCTTTTGCTCAGCACAGTTGGGGGGATCGCATCGAATAGTTTTTTTTTTTTTGTTTTTATTTTTTTTTGTTTGTTTGTTTTGTTTTTGTATGTATGATGAAGCTCAATGAATACTCTCGATTAATAACGAATGAGTGCGCAAAAGAGAAGAATGATAGTGCCAACCAAGCATTCAAATTGCTCAATTCATTGTGTGGTTCGCTGAAGAGAGCAACTAATAACAACGTTCACGTCTGGAACGGAATTGTGTATCTGAAAGATACACTCGCGCCACCGCATTGCCGTAGACACGGTGGAGCGAACGAACGGAAACGGCGAAGCAGAGTAAGAGGGAGCCAATGGAGAGCGAATGAGAGCGAGCAAATCGAGTGGATTGAAAATCTTGTTAGTTTCTACTTTGATTCCAGTGCGCTTAGGTGTGTTCAACAAGTGCGAGAAAGACATATACACAAAAAAGCTATAGACCAAAAAAATTGTTGCAAAGCAAAAAATTAAATTAAAAAAAAAAAAAGCAAAATTAAGTTAATTAAAGAAGATATTAAAGACATTCATTTAATCGGATTCGAACGCGCAGGAACTGTATCAGATGAGAAGGAAAGCTGCTGAAGATTGTGCAATCATCGCTCTCACCACACGGAACAGCTGTTATTAAAGTCTGGTATCGTCGATCCAGCGATCAAGCGAAGAACCATTCAAAGTTCAATTTATAAACACACACAAACACGCACACACACAATCACTCTCCGAAAGGCAGTATTTAAGTGATCCACCCGCTCGTTTTTGGATTCCGATTCGGAGTTTGATTTCGATTTTAATTCATATTTTTCTGCCCACGTTCGACGGCGACAAACAAGGTAAATTCTTGGAATTTTTATGCAAAATCGTCAATTAAAACGCAAGCTCACACACACACACACAGACTCGTGCTCATATTTTTACAGCATTTGAGCGATTCGGAGGTTCGTGCTGCACCTGTAGTAACTGCTGATTCGACCCGATTCGATTCGATTCGATTCGATTGCGGCGCGTATCTGAATTCGAGTTTCGATAATGCAAGCGATTAAATGTGTTGTCGTTGGCGACGGTGCTGTCGGTAAGACCTGTCTGCTGATCAGCTATACGACGAACGCATTCCCCGGTGAGTACATACCAACGGTGTTCGATAACTATTCGGCCAATGTTATGGTCGATGCGAAGCCCATCAATTTGGGCTTATGGGATACAGCCGGACAAGAGGATTACGATCGATTGCGTCCGCTGTCGTATCCGCAAACGGATGTCTTCCTGATTTGTTTCTCGTTGGTAAATCCAGCGTCGTTCGAGAACGTTCGCGCCAAATGGTATCCCGAGGTGCGTCACCATTGCCCCAATGTGCCGATAATACTCGTTGGAACGAAACTCGATTTACGCGACGATAAGGCGACAATCGAAAAGCTCAAGGATAAAAAGCTAACACCAATAACATATCCACAAGGTCTGGCAATGGCAAAAGAAATCGGAGCCGTTAAGTATCTGGAATGCTCGGCGCTGACTCAGAAGGGACTGAAGACCGTTTTCGATGAAGCCATACGATCGGTACTCTGCCCGGTTATGCGCGTGAAACGATCACGCAAATGCGTGATGCTATAATCAATGCTCTTTTGCTCAATTAATTATTCATTTTTCGATCATTTATCGACTAAAAATATTTTTCATTTTATGTTATTTATGAGTTTATTTTACTTTCCTTTTTATTTCTGCTTCTTCTCTTCAATTTGTTTTGGGTTTTTATTTTTGTTTTTATTTTTTTTTAAATTTTTTTTTCAACTACAGTAGACTCGCATTAACTCGGCCGAACAACTTGGTAACTCCAACATTTTCAACCTCACAAGCTCTGCACCTCGAACACAATTTTTGATATTTTTCCTTTGCATTTCATGGCTAACATTTAGTCTTTTTTTTATATATATGTACATAAGTATGTAGATGTCCGAATTCAATCTATAATCGTACATAATTCATACGAAACCACTACCGTTTTTCTTGTCAATTTGCCATGTTGAACATTGCCGCACGAAAGTGAAACAATCACAGATAACAACCCAATTTCCGAACTCCAGCCATGAGTCTGGACAAGCACCTTGTATTGATCTATTGAATTTCCTTTTCACGATTTACTTACATATTTGTATGAATAATTGAATGAACTAATTAAGCTGAAAATCGTGTTTCAAAACCACAACAACAACAACAACAACAAAAATACATTCGATAAATCGAAGAAATTCAATATCTCAAATAAGGCCAGATATAATTGGTTCGAGTTATCGCGAGTCTGCTGTAAATATTATTACACCGTTAAGTTGTTATAACTACGAAAGGGGAGCTACTGCATTTGGAAGTTGATTTTACTGTAAGAAGCAAACACGAAAGAGCTTAAGTCCACTTCAGAAAGTTTCCATTTTTCACCAAAAAAAAAAAAAAAAAAAATCAATACTAGAAATAAATAAATTGTTCTTTTTTTTAAATTTAAATTTAGCTGCCTTTTAAATAGTGAGAATAGTCATGTAAAACTGTAATTCTTTGGTGTGCAAAACTAAAATTATTGCATTAGTGGTATTCAAGCAGCTGTGCAAATTGAAGTGTGCAAATTTTGCGCCTTTTGTATGAACGACCCTGCGAAGAACACGAGTGCAAAACATTGTGCAATAACATGGCGCAAATTTTGCCATCAAAATCTATGTGCAATATTTGACCGGCCGCGGAATTAATTTTCCATACAAAAATATTTGCACAAACGTAAAATTTGCGAGGGTGCAAAAAATGCACACCTGCTTGAATCCCACTATTGTTTTCTTTTCTTTTTACAAGAAAAACAAAAAAAAAAAAATCTGTGAAGAAGAAATCTTTAACCCTTTCGGGACTACTGGGATCATACGTCCCACCACATTTCAAACAGTTGTATTTCTTTTATTTTTTGCGCAAGAGCAACGTAATTTGTCCCAAAATCTGATGCTACAATGTTCTTTCAGGATTTCAGGATTTTCTAGTATGCAGAACATATTTTTTTAGACCTACCTTGCAGAATATGCCAAAAATTTGTTCATAGCTATTCCGGAATTCAAAATAAAACCCCATCCCGAAAGGGTTAAGAATGAGTTCATAATTCCAAAATTTATTATTGGGGGTCTTCCCTTAAATTTTCCTCGAAACCTTCGAAAATTCGTAAATCAAGAAGGCTTAGAAATTAATGAACCAAGTTTTGTACGAAAAATTTTATATTTTTCCGCTTTTTCGATCTTTTAACGTTTAAGGGAAGACCCCTAGTGATCAAGATCAGAAATAAAAGATATTGAAAATAAAGAAGAAATGATTAATATTTAAGAATTAAAGGAAGAAATTAATCGAATTATTTGGGGAAAAGGATATTTAAAGGCCCGTTTTGCTACTGTTCTGATCAAAGTTTTCGTTCGGAAAAACAAAATAATTTGTATGAAAATGTTGACATTTTGAGAGTATATCGTGACGATAAACTTTAACCGTAGATAACAGTAACGATTCGATTATCATTATAATCTTCTTGAAAATGTAATCTAATTGAATAATAATCGTAATCGAAATTTAACATAAATATATGCTGAAGATTACCTCATTTCCCATCCAAATGACTTGATCAGATCTTCCCTTTTTCATATATTTTGCACATTAAAATTCCCTAAAAAATCAAAAATTATTGCCTCAATCGAATTTTTATTTAATTTAAATACAAAATTGATTGATTCACTCAACGCAATTACAGTGACATCCCCCAAGAGTGGACGATTTCGTTAATCTTTCTCTCATTTTTTAAAAGTAAAATTCGAGTTCCTTCCTTCCGAATCGCATTAACACTGATCAAATCTGATCAATATGAAGAAGGACCTTTTCAGTAAGACCGACAAAAAAAAAAAAGGAAATTGTAGCTTCCATCAGTCATGAGTGTACGCAATTGTCTTAGCCCTAAATAAAAACACTAATGAGGATTTATTGAATTACTTAGTTGTTTTACGTATTAAAGTTGGTTATTTGTAATGATGTAAGCTTTTTTATTATTATTATTATGATTATTGCGATTATTATCATTATTATTATTTTTATTATTATTATTATGTATTTTCATTTATTGGCTATTATTAGACATTAAGAACAAGCGAAGTAGTTGAAATTCTTTGTCTTCCACTCTCGACCGTTTTATGGCGAAATTGCGTTTTGTGCAATCGAACCACGTTATTTTAAGCCAATTCTGGGAGCAAAATAAACTATATATATATATGGAAAAAATATACACATATCCGATTTATATGCAAAAGATCGCATACACGTACAGTTTTTTCTTTTCAATATTATTGAAGCCGCCCTCACGGAATCCGAAAAGGAACTTCATTGAAAATTCCTACTTGGTTGAATTTATTTGAATTCAATTAAAAAAAAAAAAAATACATATAAGTATATGTACACCTACATATATTAGGGTGTCCCAAAAAACGTGAACGTGAGTTTTCTGAAAGCTTATTGGCTTAAATATTTTTGAGAATTTTTTCAGATTTTTTGTAAAAGGTTTAGAGGTCGCTGAACGCGGTTTTTGAAAACCGGCCCATTTCGTCCTCAATTTTTGGTGATAGCTGGTTTGTATGGAATGTCTTTCAACATTTTTAGGTACTTATCGGTAGAAAAGCATCCAAATTTTATTTCCATATACGTAAACTACAAAATATACCATTATTTTAGGCCATAAACCGTAATCAATTGCATTTTTTTTTCCCCCAATAAAACTGGGCGCCATAAAAAAAGAATCCTTCATAATTTCCAAATTTTATATGAAAATGGTTGAAAATAATGATGCAGCTTTAAAGAACACGAAATCTATTGTATTTTGCAAAAAGTTGTAAAAATTTTTCTGTTTGACTTTTAGAGCTATGTCCGATTTTGTCCTCAAAAATATTACGAAAATACGTTGCATACTTCCAGGATTTTATTTTTAGCTTTGCAGTGCTAACATTGATACCCAATCTCAAAATAAATGGGTAACTCTAATGTTTATATTTATTATCAGGGCTCGGATTTTGTTGACTTAAAAAATTTAAAGCATACTTTATGGCGGCAAAAATTTTTCTTACCAACATTTTGCGAATAATTTTAGCGAAGTTGAAATTCAAACCGATTTTGTAACTTCAAAAAAATTCATATTGAAGTTAAAAATCGACTTGAATTGTGAGTTGAACAAAATTCTTACTCCTTAAAGTATGCTTTAAATTTATAAAAGTCAACAAAATCCGAGCCCTGCTTACTATATAAGTCAACAGTGGTTTTGGTGCCGCAATTTCGTTCATTAATGAGATAATTATTACGGATAAGAGTGCTATGGGTAATATCAAAAATATATTTTTAAATTTTTTTCCTAGGTGTAGTTTTGGAGCTACCATCAATTTTGTGTGAGGTCTTCAGTTGTTTCGCTTTTCCGGAAAAATATATACATATATAACTGCTTTGTAAACATATCAAGGACCTTAATCGGCACATTGTGATACCAAGGAAGTTTTCTTGTGTTTGTGCGAGTGTCTTATTATCAGGGCTCGGATTTTGTTGACTTTTATAAATTTAAAGCATACTTAAAGGGCAAAATTTGTTTCTAACTAACATTTTACGAATAAGTTTAGCGAAGATGAAATTCAAACCGCTTTTGTAAGTTCAAAAAAAATCATGTTGATGTTAAAAATGAACTTGAATATTAACTTTGTGTGAGTTGAACAAAATTTTACCCCTTAAAGTATGCTTTAAATTTATGAAGTCAACAAAATCCGAGCCCTGCTTATTATGTAGTGTGCCCCATGTGATTTTTTGTAAAGCCAGTGCTAGGCTTGTTAAATTACACTCCGTTTCGCCTGTGCTGGGAATCGAACCTCGGACCCTGGGATCAAGAGCATAGCTCAACTCCTTCGATAAGAAAACTGTATTCAGACAGACAGACAGACGGACAGAAAAACAGACGGACATGGCTTAATCGAATATCCTGGTAACGCTGATCATTTCTATATCTATTTTCTATAGTCTATCTCGACTGGTTCTGGGTGTTACACACAATCACACAAAACACAATATACCCTCGACACAGAGTGTGTCGGCTATAAGAATAGAAGAATAATTTATTAAAAATAGAAAAGCATACTTTTAGGCACGTTGAAAATACCCAATAAATTTTTTCAAAAATACCGAAAAATTATCCAAATTTTCTATCTGAAGAATTTTCTAAAAGCTTTGTTTGAAGCCCTGAAATCTTTTGAAATAATATTTTTCCTAGGTATATTTTATTAACGATCTTAAGGACATTGTTCAGGCAAATCTACTTTCAGACTTAATCGGAATTGTTTCATTCCTATTGAAACTTTTTTTTTTGGGAATTTTCTCAGAGCACAATTCATCACAATTGAGCTTATTCAAAAAAAATTTCGCTAGATTGAACCCAAATTGAGGAATCAAAACTTATAAGAAAAAGGTTCCATTTCAATTTATTTTGGTCTCATCACATCGTTCATATTTTTGTGTTTAATATAGTCCCAATTGTGACTCAAGATGAATGAAAATTTTCCCGAGAATTATTTAATTCGATGCTAAAAATATAATTCCCACTAATGTTCATACAATGCGCACGGAATTGCCTTTTGTTGGATGTGCTTCCTAAAATACCTACATATGTATGTATAAGCCACGAATGTCGGATTGTCAAAACGCCCGTCTCTCCTGTGAAGCGAATGCATTCATGTCCACCAATCGACCCATTTCATACACCCACCCACTCACCAGCCACCCGCCACACGAACAGTATGTGAACGTACTCAAGTGGGTCTACCTATGATTTCGAATTGATTTTAGCACTGTCATAGCTTTTGCGCGCCCTCACCGTCATCAGTGTGGTAAATTGGTGTATGTTGGCCGGGTTTGTTTAGGGGATGATGACAACATTCCGACAGCAGGTGTTGATTGATTGTCGATAAATTGCCTGTTGCTTATTTGTTATGTGTGAATTGAAAGAGAACAAAAAAAAAAAAAAATCGATAATTGCGTGCCATCATTTTAATCGCTGCAGTCAGCGATGAGCTGCCAGTGATTGGAATTCACCTTCATAAAGCGAGCACAAGTAAGTGATATGTACCTACATATATGTATGTATAGATATGTAGATACGTGCTCATTTGCCATGCAATTTGGCTCTGGCTCATTTCAATGCCACGAGAACTAAAAGGATAGACTGAGAGACACACACACACACACACAGACCACCGATAGCCAGATTGACAGACAGCGAAACAAACCCACAACGGTGCCACCATTCCACCGAGCGACCGAAAACGCACAAAGAAAACAGTGATGACAGCAGCAATTTTTGGCGGCTTCTAACGAGACGAATCGCATAATTGACCCAAATTTTGGACGTGAATTCATTCAGTTTCGTCATTCGTTCTTGTGACAAAATGTTGATGAAATACACGATGTCCAATGCGAACGAATTGGGAGCACGGGGACATGGCAACGAGATGACAATTCTTTCGACTTTTTTTAAATTATTTTTTTCTTTTCTGCTTCCGCAATATTCCTAATTAGATCGAACGATCATACGAAGGTAATTTTTTGTTAAAGACTTTATTCAATTTTATGCTCAACTCAACCTCAAGTAGAGAGAAAGAGAGAGAGAGAAAGAGAGTTCACTTAATTTCACAAAACTCCTTTGGCATTCAAGGTCAATTTTTTTGGTTCCTTTTAAACTTTTATACCCTGTTTTTTTTATATATTTTTTTTTTATTGATACCTTGATATACTCGTACCCACCGATGCTTTTCAGAATGTCATCCAATCCGGTATGCATGACACTTCAAAATGAAGGTCACCAATCTCTGCGATATATAGGATGACGACTGCACCAGTGACACTGACATCGATGTAATGCAAGAAGTCACTGGTGACGGCTAGCACGACATTGTAAATTGGAATTCTTTGGAAGACAATAAACATATCTCTCTTTTGTCAACACATTTTCTTCAAAGAGTCATGACTCATGCGTGCCCATTTCACTGTGTGTGTGTGTGTCATCGATGACACAGCAAATGTCATCGTCATCAATTCAAGTTGATATTCATCCCTACGATTTTTTATTGTTCAAGTCCATTTATGTCGTCCTGAATATGATCACTGACATCCTACATTTAAATCCTTAAAGTTTAAGTCCGATAAAAAATCGTAGCAGATTGTGGGATCCCAGCTCACTGTTGCCAGATTTTTATTGGAATATTACTCCGAATGTCTCAAAACAAGTCGAAAATTAGCCAAAATTTCATTTTGAAATCTTCTATAAATAAAAACTTGGTCCCATAAAACTTTCCCCGACCATTTTTCTGTCCTAAAACTCCCCAAAAGATCGTAAATGGCTCTTAATTTGAGGGAAATTCCCCTAAATTGGCAACAGTGTCCCAGCTTTAGAAATCAAGAAGAAAATTCATAAAATTTTCGGAGGAAATTTTCGTTCAACAATTGGGGTTTTCTCCATCAAACGTGTATTCGCGTCGTAAGCCTCGAAAACTCGTTTATTGAGAGGACTAAAAAATTAATGAATATCCCAAAATTTTGTATGAAAACTTTTGAACTTTTCCGCTTTTTCAATTTTTTTACTTTTAAGGGAATACTCCAAGGGTCGTAGTCTTCAACTCGGCTTAAGGGGGTCTTCTCATTGAAAACCCGTTTTTTGGACCCTTTTTAAAAAAATTCTTATTTGAAAACGCAAAGAATAATTGAAAACTTTTTTTATTTATTGTATTACAAAATATTCAAAGTAAATAAAAAAAATTTTTTTGCCTCGATACGTGGGCTGTTCAAAAAGTAATGAGACTTCAAAGTTGGTGGTGAAAAAAAAAGGTGCCGTCACGGCGGCCACGATTCCGGGTCTCCGGAGCGTCCGAAATGAAAAAAAAAAACGGGGTTATAATCAGTATAGATGTAATTCTCGGTTGAACCTCAACCTTAATTTTGTGATTTTTTTTGACAAAATGGCGGCCATTCAAAAAAAAATTTCAATTTCGGGCTTTTGTTTTGTAGTTTAGTGTAAAAAAAAAAAATAGTAAAAAATTTTTTAAAATTATGGTCGAGGTTCACCCGAGAATGGTGAAAATTCTGCGTCGATTTCACTTTGTTTCATGAAAATCGGTTCAGCTGAACTGGAGATATCATGGCCGCCAGTTCGAAAAACGTGGTTTCGAGATAAACGCGTTTAAAGTTTGAAGCAACGCAAAAATTACTCGTTTTAGCGCAGATCTTGCTCGACAAAGAAGGCTATATCCTCTAAACTATTTCGAATTTCAAAAAATCTTTTAAGGGGCATATTCACAACTACCCAAGCTATAAATAAGTGCAAAAAAAAATTAAAAAAGTCGAAAATTTAAAAATTGATTTCGCTTTTCAATGTTTATTTAGAAGGTCAGCTAACCGCTTAAGAATACCTTCCCTTTATTTGACTTTGTGAACACACCTATTGTTTAAATGTTAAATTTCCATACAAAAATTGAATTTAAACAATAGGTATGTTCCCGTACCGCACGAAAATGCCCAAAACTGCTCAATTTTTTGTGAAAACTGTATGAAAATTAGGCAAAATTGGGCAGTTTCGTGCAGTACGGGAACAGACCTATTGTTTAAATTGAAAATTTCATTATAAATAGTGGGGGTAAGCCTTCATCCGTCAGCTAAACACAATCAAATACTTTTGATATATTTGAATTTTTCAAAAATTTTCATATAAAATTTAAAAAAAAAAACCTGGTTTAAACTCTTCTGATTTCAAAGTTGAAACCTTCGAAAAGATTAATCTAGGTTGAAGACTAAGGACATTAGTATGCATTTCTTTTGATTTTTCAAATTTGGGTTTTTCTTCAGAAAGCTTTGAAATGAAAAGAATAGTGAAATTAGCCCGCCCCATACAATGCATTCGACGCCTTAATTAACAAAATATGCAATATGCAAAAAAAAAAAAAAAAAAAAAAAAAATACAAAAAATAATTGTAATAAAAAGCAAACAAGAAAGGAAGAAAATAAAACACAATAACAACAAAGGTCTCTCAGAGATAATGCTTGATTTGCGAAAAGACATGAAACCCCACAAGACTCACGCTGCCGAAGGCGTCATTATCTAATTAAGTAAAAAAGAAAAGTGAAAACTGACATGAACGGGGCATTCTTCAAATACGGGGGGTTTTTTTTTCTTCTTAATTGGTATTTTTTTTTTTTTATTAATTAATTTCGCACATAAAGCAAGTGTTGACGTATTTACGAAAATTCTTCAAATTAAAATATTGAGTGCCATTCGAGAGCGGATGACATTTTTCGGGCGGTACGCAGAGGGAAGGAGAAAGAAGACATAGTTTTTCTTAAATTTTTTATTTTGGTTTTTTTTGTTTTCACTTAACAAACACTTATTGCGGGCCCCTTGTTAGTCGAGAACCCGATATTATAATCCTATCCTAACACTGCGCGCCATTTTTTTTTGATCAGATTTTTTAGTCTGATTTGACACTTTCTCCTCAAATTACTTGAAAATACTTTACCTACTGCATCATCACTTATTTCAAATTGGCTGCTAATAAGGAAATTGCAGCCTTTTACGTTTAACTTTTTGTTAAGAAAATTGACATTTTGTTTTGACAAAAAGTTAAATAACTTACTTAAATACAAACCGTTTATGAAGAAAGACCGTTCTTTCATAATAAATTCAAACATGGGGTACCAAATTAAAGGAAATCGATCCAGCATTTTGAATAAAATAAAAAATTTGGGTGTTAATTTGACACTTCATACCAAACTGACTTCCAAATTAAAAAAAATTGAAAGTTTTTTCAGAATTTTTCAATTTGACTGTTTATTTTTCCCTCAATGGTTGACCCATTAGGAATTAGAGGGTTAAATATTGCGCATATGTACATATACAGGGTGTCTCGGTTAACAGTGCAACTATTCAGGGAGGTGATAGGTGATAATGAACTTATTAGTTTTACTGTATCAAATCTAATAAGTTCGACTTCATTGACAGCAGTCGGATAGATGTTCATTTAGATATTTAATTTTCTCATATTATTTTCAAATAATTTATTAGACATATGGGGTACCAAATTAAAGGAAATCGATCCGTCATTTTGAAAAAAAAAATAAAATTTGTTTGTTAATTGGACACTTTTCATACCAAAATGGCTTCCGAAGTGAAAAAAATTTAAAGTTTTTTCAGAATTTTTCACTATGACCGTTTATTTTTCCCTCGATGGGTCAAATTTTTACCATAAATTTAATTTTGCCTAAAAGCACATACAATTGGCTTTCAAACTGCATTAAAAAATTTTTTTTTTCTACAATGAACCATTGGCTTGGGAGAATTGTTTTTCTGGACTTAGTGCCAAAAAACTTTAAATCCCATAACTTCGCAGGGGTGCATTTGGGACTCCCCTTCACATACCAGTTCTTATTCATCTTGGACCCCCTTACTACCCCTATTTTGGAATGTACTTCCCAACGGGCCGCCCTGTATATGTACATCAATGGAATGGCCGATCTTTCTACTTTATATATCCGGCAAGCAAATCAATTTATAATTACGTAAGTCAGCTCTTTTTCAGATACTGCCAAGAAGAATCTCCGTTGCAACTTTTACTACAATGCCCAGAATTTGAAAGGAAAAAATTCTCTTACTTAGAAAAATACCTCATTCAGTCCCAAGGAGGGGACTTAGAATCGATAAATCTTGCCCAAATTGCGGGCTTTGTGGCCAGCTCAAAATGGTTCTAGAGATATGTAGGTGTTCACATAACTAGGGTATCACAACGGACCTCAGGCCCAAGTGTGTCTTCATGACAGCCACCCTTAACCTAACCTAACCCAACTTTTCACTTATTTATTTATTTATTTAATAATCTGAAACTAGTAACACAAGAATTAATCTTATACTTAGAAGAATATAGAATACGTACACTGAGCGAAATTAACCATTAGTTTTTTTTAAAAGGGCGCATTGTTATTCACAGTCCTTTCGATTTTCGAGCAGAACAAAAATTTCAAAAGAAAAATGGTTGAGTCAACAACATTTTTTGGTTGATTTGAAAGGAAATATGTTTAATTACATTTCTTTTCGTTGTGTATAATTCTCATTTGGTTTATAAAATAGGACATATAATATATTTATTCATCTTAGAACTTTTTAAGCATTGCGAAAGCAGTCACACGACAACGGAATGACAAAATCGTATGAAGTCCATCCGATGGCTATTTTTGGGGTTATGTTCAGCAGAGGGCTCTGTGGCCATTTGCTTTGAACGTTAATTCAATTTGTTTTGACATTTCTTCTTTTATAGGTATTTTTTTGAAATTTTTTTTTATTTTAAAAATTATCTTGTCATTTCAATTACGTCCGTGGTTAGTTCAACAATTTAAATTTAAATCCATTTTTGAAAATTATCATTTCAATTCAACCTGAAATTCAGTTGATTCAAAAGGAAAATCTTTATTTTTTCCAACAAGAAAAATTGTTAAAATTAAAAATATTCCTTGTTGAAGCCGTTTTGTATATTTTTCTATTTGATTTAACAAAAGTTCTGGTTGGTTTTTTTTTCTCTGTGTAAGTTACAACCTAAAAGTTCCTCAAATGTACGTAAAGTTTGTTATTCAATCGTTACTTAAGATTTTTAGCGTGCTAGAAAAGCTTTAAACATGTCATAACAATCCCTACTGGGTCACTTTAAAAGTTCATCTACTTTTTTTTTGATTTTGAAGCACTGTGTAATTATTTGCTCTCCGAGCTGCTGTCGAGTTTTTTTATTTTAAATATTTCTATTTAATCAATTATTAAATTTTCGCATAGCTATGCTTTAAATTGAAATATTTTTGACAAAAATTTCGATTCTTGAACACGCACCTTGAAAGGTCGCTCGCTTTGAAATGCTCTATTTTCGTTAGTTTTAGCACGATTTTCTCGAAATTTTTTCTAAATACCCCGGAAATGTTGTAGATTCAGAAATAAAAAATAAAAAAAATTAAAAAAGCTTCCAAAATGTTTAAAGAATATTCCAATTTCAATAGCATTTCATGTAAGGGCGAACTATTGTCAATCGAAACACCCTGCATACGAATGAAGGAGCCGTGGCTGTGGCTGCGGCAGTGACAGTCGCAATGGCAGAAGCAGCAGGAAAAACCGTTTTTCTCTTCCCGTCTAACAGCTTCGGAAACTTGTTGATTGTTTTATACGGGGGGGAGGTGTAACAAAATGACTGCTGGCGAAATATTACAAAAAAGTTTTCACAGCGACAATGGAGAACACAGCGAGAGACCATAGAGAATGATTTCAGCTGGCTGTGCATGGATCGAAGAGGGGGGGCTATTTTCATTTGACTTTGTCATTTAAATTCATCGATTAAAACTTTAAATTAATTTCCTTCTGAATTATTTATGTAGGAACTACCTATTCATTTGAAATTCAAATCGAGCGCGTTGTATATGAAAGTCAGGGACGTTCAGGCAAATCAGAAAGAAATTTTCCACAACCGAATTTTGTAATTCGATGAGGCTAATCATTCGGTTCGTAGTTCGCTTCAAGTGTGACTCAAGTTATTGGGATCAATTGGGGGGGGTGGGCGGTGGTTGTGCAGAAGCCATTTGCCTCTTACGAATGGCAAAGTAAAGAAAATCAACTGTTTAAAAGGGTTCGGCTTAAAGATTCCAAATCACCTTCTTTGAATTTTTATTTTTTAATTTTGTGTTTTTTTTTTTTTTTTTTTTATTTTCTGCTTTGGCAGTCTTTCCCCACCTCCGGTTGTTTAAAATTAAACGAGCAGCATTTCTATGGTATCGCTTCTCATCGATTTAACGTTAAATTACTTTTATATTCTTAGCCAAGTGAGTGGAAATCAAGTCAAGACGGCGGGCCTGGCTTGCAAATAGCACAAAAAGGACGAACGCGTCGTCGCGACGTTAATATTACCCTAATGGAAGAGTTAAGCAACAAGAACAACAACCGTAACAATAACAACAACAAGAGCAATACAAAAAAAAAAAAAAAAAAAAAAAGACAATGAAAGAAGAAGAAAACTTTAAGAAGGACATTTAAAGGGCCATACACAAACGATAAAAACGTACGCTCGGTATTTAGTACTCAGGCGAGTGTAATAAGGAGCTAAATAAGTCCAGGCGGTAGATATTACAATTATCGATACATGTATGAGCATGTGTGTGTGTGTGTTTGTTATGATATTGTAGTAGCAAACATTACAGATAAAGTATGTATTTAAAGTATGAACATGCCGTCGCAAGGACAGAGGAACATAAACTTTCCGATATGCATGCATAGCAAGTCGGTGTCTTGCTCGTATGCCTCCTTCTGAATCATGTTCCATCGTGTCGTTGCTGCAACAGGAATTTTCTTTTTTATACTTTTTCATTTAAAAGCGAAATACTCTCTCTCTCTCTCTCGCTCTCGCTCTCTCTCTCGAATTGAACGGGCGAAAAGGAACGAAAAGGGTTAACAAAGTGAGGGAACATAATGTGGCCGATACACTTGGATTTTTTCAAAAGACCGATAAGTCGAGCCAAGTCGAGTCAGTTCGCGAAATTCACCAGCGTCCGTGGTGAAGAAAAGAGCTGCCTTTTTGTTGTCATTTTTCTTGTTGTTGTTGTTGTTTTTTGCTCTAGAATACCAATAAAATTATAAAGGAATACATTTCTTAAAGGATATATTATATGAAAGACGTGAATATGTTCGAATGCATTCACGTGCATTGGCCAATCGCGCACAGTGGTGCTTTTGTATATCTACAGAAATTGCTTTAATAATCTGATGGATAAAAGGAACGAAGAAAGGAGGAGAAGATACAAAAATCGGGTATATTGTATCTTTTAAGTTATTTTTAGTCTGACATGTAACCATCGTCCTTCTCTAAGATCGGCCAAATATTTGATACATACACGTATTATTAGGTTTTTTTTTGAAGACTCTCTCAGAGACTCTCTGTCATATCGAAATATTTCGGAAGACTTGCACAAAAATACCAATCTCAATACTGGGCATATTTGAGAGCGCGTTTAATCGAAATGCTGCACTGTGCTTTCAAAAAGTTCACTGCGCTTAGATATTATGGACTATGTTGTGCATTTTTGAAGCGAATAGCTTTGGCCCGTAATAGGTTTAGACGATGGTATCCTACTGTTTTATGTTGGAGCGTTAAAATATGAAACAAGTAGCCACCGCATGCCAACATGACAGTGTTAAATATTTCATTTATTTATTTATTTTTTTTTTTTTTGGAGGAATTTTTTGATGAAACTAACTTAAGGTTCGACGAGGGAAGGATACAACAGGCATGGATGCAGTTCAGAATTTTCTTCTTCATCCTCTAGTTTTATAGTTATGTCAGTTCAGTTACAAATAATGAAAATTTTCATTGATATCGCACGCTGAGTAGAGAGATAAATAAGAGATCTAAAGGGTTGTGTGCCAGAATATACGAAGAATGCATGCGGAATGTTAGGAGATAGAAGTGAAATAAATAGTTCAATAAAGGTTAAGGGAATTAAATGAACGTATTTGTAAAAAGATCAGCACTGGCTTGTGCAATGATTTCTCATGAGAACGATATTTTATATTATATAATAAGTACCTAAATCTTATAAATAAATTAATAAGTAATGAAATGTTGGGATGTTTTTATACCCGACACACTCTGTGTCGAGGATATATTGCGTTTGTGTGGTTGTGTGTAACACCCAGAACCAGTCGAGATAGACCAGACAAAATATAAATAGAAATGATCAGCGTCACTAGGAGATTCGATTTAGACATGTCCGTCTGTCTGTCTGTCTGTCTGTCTGTCTGTCCATCTGTTTATATACAGTTATCTTATCGAAGGAGTTGAGATATCTCGACAAAATTTGGAACGCGTGCTCACGGGACATGAGTAAGAACAAGTTCGAGAATGGACCCGATCGGACCATTTTTAGGGGTACTCCAGTACTAGGGTCTGTTACGAAAATCACAAAAACTGCTCTAAAGCGAAGTTTTTCAACATATTTTGATGAAATTGGATATTTTGATCATATTAAAAGGCCAGTAATATTATTTCCAAATATTGAAAAAGTGGGCGTGGCAGAAGGGCGGTTTTCGAAAATTGTCTCCTACACCCGAAATTCAAATGGGACTTGAACGAAATTTTGCACTTATGCTTCCTTTGTAGCCATAAACATCCTCCAAAAAATTTCCTTGATCGGGCCATTTTAAAGGGTACCTCCAGTACTAGGGTCTGTCACAAAAATCCCAAAATTGCCTTAAAATCGGACTTTTTCGCAATATTTCAATGAAACTTAGAATTCGAGCGTATATTTGAGCCTCCGATAAGAATTCAAAAAAATTGGAAAAGTGGGCGTGACAAAGGGGTGGTTTTCATAAAGAAATCTAAGAAAAGTCGGTATATGAGGCCCCTTATGGTCTTAAACACCTCTTGATATTAAAAGTTATTTGAACACGTGTGTCTGTGTCGGGTATTCTATTGTCAGGCTCGCCTGACTATAACACCCTTACTTGTTTTAATTTTGATTATTTTTTATTTAATTCAAATGCAATTATATTTGAAAATTAAAAATTGAAGATTCGAAAAAAAAAAACTTTTTTCCGAGACGCTTCAGAATAATTGCTGGCGTTTTCATATTTTTTGATATTTCTTAATGAAAATATTTTACAATTTTTGTTCGAATTCTATACTTTAACGTACCTCCCTTCTTCTCTATGTAAGTACTTGTGTATCTCTTATTGTCTCTATCTTGTCTCTATTTTTCTCTATCTCCCCCATCTATCCCTCTCTATCTCCCCTATCTATACCTTTTTGTCTCTCTATCTCTCTCTATCTCGCTCTATCTCGAGCTATCTCGCTCTATCTCTCTCTATCTCTCTCTATCTCTCTCTATCTCTCTCTATCTCTCTCTATCTCTCTCTATCTATCTCTCTCTCTCTATCTCTCTCTATCTCTCTATCTCTCTCTATCGCTCTCTATCTCTCTCTATCTCTCTATCTCTCTCTATCGCTCTCTATCTCTCTCTATTTCGCTCTATCTCTCTCTATCTCTATCTCTATATCTCTCTATTCTCTCTATCTCTCTCTCTATCTCTATCTCTATCTCTATCTCTATTACTCTTCATCTATATCTCTCTCTATCTCTATTACTCATCATCTATATCTCTCTCTATCTCTATGCCTTTATAAATGTTTTTTTGAAATTTTAAATTTGAAATAATTTTTGAATTTTATAATTTAAAGTTCTTTGATGGTACGATTTAATGACTTGAGCGATAAGCTGATTATTTCGGTTGTAAGTATTTAAAAAAAGTGGAAAACTGAAGGCAGATATCAAAACACTTTGGCAATAGGCCAAAAAATTCAAATATTAGACAGGAGCACACAAAAAAAAAAAAAATCGTCAAAAGTCAGGTTCAATTTTGTGTAATCGTTATACTTATATTAATTTTTGCGTGGCTCAGTTACCCGCAGAACACACACCTCTAAATTGTAAGGATTAAGTTCTCTATCGCGATAGCTATCGTTCGTTGCATGAAAGTAATTTTTGCTCATGCTTCTCATTCTGATTCTGCTGCGGCTTCCGTTTTCAATGCAACTTTTGCACCGTCCCGCAAAAATAAACAAGACCGAATAGAATGGAAACTCAGTGGAGTCCCATTATCGATGAAACAATTTGAGCTCAAAACTCACATTCACCCATTAACGTAATCAGCAACAGAAACTTGTAGCCAACAACAGCAGCAACAGAAACAAACATAAAACCAATAACAAAAACAATATCAAATATCAAATACAAGAACCACAATGACAGCGAACTTAAAAACAATAAAATGAAGAGTCTGCAACCGCATACAGACGCAAAAACACACACACACACGTTCACATTTGACAAATAATTTTTTTTTTTTTTTTTTTTGCGATGAGTTTAATAAATTTCGGATTAAACAAACAATAAATTCCGCCATCGAGAGGCAAAAGCGAAGTGTTTTGCGGAAATTTCAAATGATCAGAAGGAAAAATGATTAAACTGATTTAATGTCTGAAAATTTCAGCGAACAAAGTCATTAAAAAAAAACGCACGGTCGATTAAAAATTTCCCTCCGCTCCGCGAGATCGACCGGTGTGAGTTGAAAGCGCGCTCCCTCGTGGCGGCCGATTTTGATCGGTCAACCGAGCAATCGGGCGAATTGAGTTCGAAAAAGTTTTGATTTGAATTTCGATTTTGAGTGTGCTCCAAGAATGATCAAAAGCAATTCGAATGGTGGGGGATGAAATCAA
Source organism: Chlorops oryzae (assembly GCA_020466095.1). Lineage (NCBI taxonomy): Eukaryota > Metazoa > Arthropoda > Insecta > Diptera > Chloropidae > Chlorops > Chlorops oryzae. The sequence goes on from CM035806.1 coordinate 165,550,530, forward strand.
AGATTTTCAAATTTTAAAGATCTCAACGCTTCTGCGATCTTTGCATGGGACGACGAACTATCGCCAGAAAGGGGGAAAATGGAGAACGAAAATAATAAATAATTTGAAATTGTATATTTTATTCGAATAAAAGTCGAGCTCCTCAGATAGACACAAAAAAATTCATCCCAAAATGGCTGAGTGGAACATCCTGAGATGTGTGGATCAAAGAGTTTTGAATGCCAAGGGAAGATGATGGCATTTCCACTCAATTGCAAAACAATCGAATCAATATTATCGTCCCAAATGTTGGCCCAAATGGGTGTTAAATCGTCCCCTCAGAAAACGACTGTCGTATGTCCCATAAAAAAATACATGCGACAGTCGTTTTCTGAGGGGACGAAATGTCTTTCTTAAAACGAACGCGATATACCGATCGTTAACGGAGCTATCTTTTTAGATCCGCCCTAGTTGAATTATCGAAAAAGTCTTCCCATTTCAGCCCAATCCGCTCCACACAGGCGACTTTTCATTAAAACAATTTTATTTTTCCATTTCCCGAAACTCTCGAATTTAGACATTTTCCCATCCTTAAGCGTGAACACACACCATCATGAGAAAGACTCAAGAGCGAGAGAAAATGTCTTTGGTGAAAAACAAAGTTCATTCAGAAAAATCCATTCCAATTAGTTCTTCTTTTGTTGTACTGAGAAAGTGTACACTAAGTATATACATAGGTACAAATATACATACAAGTATGTATGAATGTATAAAGTAACACTTCCATTACTCGAATCTTTCATTATCCGCGGAATTTATTCAACTTGCGAAGAATTTCGGTTATAAAATCTGTCGTCTGATTCAGTTCGAGTGAATGAAGAAGTTCCAGTTGTTGAAGTTTGACTGTATAAAATTTTGTTATTTTTTTTTTCGTGTTTTCTTTTCATTTGAAGAAAATCGTCCTTCGATTGTTGTTCGAACAATGCGGAGCAATTAAATGCGAGAAAAACTTGAGAAGAAAATAAAAAGCCGAAAAACCAAAAATTAAAAGCTCTTCTCAGCGCGTTGCATTGGCGGGACGAAGAGAGCGAGAAAACCCCCCCCCACCGCGCAAGACGAATGACTTAAAAATTTCGTCTCAAAGGGGAGTTTTCGTCTCTGGCTCACTGGATTTGCATAGTACTCGAAGAGGTGCTGCTTCTGCGACTGAACTGGCTGAATTGTAATTGGCGGCATTGCGATTGCAATCGGGGTCTCGAGTGTTGGGCGCTGCTATGATTTCGCGGCGCATCACAGAGATACCGTCAGTCACATTGCATCCGGTTGTAAGAGACGCGGAAAATTTGATTTCAACTTTTCGTTCACCTGCCGAACGTGCACCCCCTGCACAGTTGTCGAGCGCGCGGAAACTCTCGCATGAATCCCATTTCCCATCCCAAAAATGAAATGTTGCTGCAAGAGTTGCGCCTTCGGTCGACTCATGGCTGGTTCTGGTATTCATGGGTGGCAATTCTGCACTCGAGTTCATTCAGATTCTAAACTCTTGCTTAAGCGATTTTCAAAAACTTTTGTACCCCTTTCGCCCTGAAGCGTCATGGATGCTTATGGAATTGATATAATAATAGCTAAGAGTGGCGAAAGATCGATTTGACGATTTTCTTTTTTGCATTATCAATTTAAGTTATTTCCAAAACGGATGACGCTCCCAAAATGTCCGATTCAACGAACATGAACATGAAGTGAGACCACTCCTTAAAGAGGCTTTCGAAAGCGAAAGTGCGCTGAGGTGGTGGGGTGGTGTTATAACACAGTGCAACACGATTTTGAAAACACAAAAATTTGACGACTGTTTTTGAAAGTGCTCGGTGAGTATAAAAACGCCTCATACTCAGTTTTGTCAAGTCGCCTCTACTTTTTTTTTAATTAGACTTCAAAAACTGGGGCCGAGAATTAAATTACTCACTTACTTATGGCTATATCTCGTATCTCGTAAATATTTTAATATTTCCTTTTTATCACAATTTATAATTAAATTTTAAAAATGTTTATTGAACCTGACGCTCAAATAACTCATACAAAATGAAATATGAAAAATCAAAATCACGCATCTTAGGAATTTTTGATTTGACTACTGTTCTATATTTGTCGAGTCAAAACATTTTAAAATGTATTCTTGAGCTATAAATGAAATTGATAAAAAAAACACTTACAAATATTTGAGGATTTATGCAATTTAGCCATAAGTAAGAGTGGTCGTTGTATAAACTTTTATAGTTCTGAGCCTATATTTATAAAGAATTAAATATTAACGGATTACGAGATATAGCCATAAGTAAGTGAGTAACTTAATTCTCGGCCCCACTTTTTGAAGTCTATTTAAAAAAAGTAGAAGTGACTTGACAAAACTGAGTATGAGGCGTTGTTATACTCACCGAGCACTTTCAAAAACAGTCGTCAAATTTTTGTTTACAAAACATGACCTCTAAAATGTCGCACAGTGTAATAGGAGCGAGAGAGTGGTCTGGTAGTAAAGTGTGCAAGTGAAACGATGATAGATTAAGTTTTGAATCCTTACAAAAGTTTGTGGCAAAATGTTCCAAAGAAACAATAGACACAACGACAAATCACAAATCGCAGATCGCAGATCGCACACAACAAAATTTGGGTGCAAGAAATTACAATACAAGAATAAAAAAAAAACAAAACAAAAAACACTCGAAAAGACTGAAAAGCGAATTTCATCATTCCGAATGCGGGGCCATGCACACACACACACACATACACAATCTCTAATCTAACTCAATCCAATCCAATCCAATCCGATTCAATCCAATTCAGTTTAGCCCGTTGGAAGGCATAACGTGGTGGCTTGGCTCGACGCTTTCATCGTCATCGTCATCGTCAGCAAGAAATTAGGCACGCATTTTACGATTGTCGAAAAATCCTGACAAAAGCAAGTGGAATTGCTTGTTGTCGTGTTATGTTCCTGTCGCCGCCACCGTCGACGCTGCTCCATTGTGGAAAGTTTAAAGCTCAAGAGTCGAAATAAAGTGGTTTTGTTTGATATCATCCACGTACATTGGGCCAGAAGCACAAGCACAAGCAGCATCAGCAGCAGCAGCGAGTCCTCGTCATCAGGAACAGAGAAGGAAACTGCAAATGCTCGCTGGGGTTTGTCTTGAGGATGGATAAGAAGGGAAAAACCTTAAGTCAAAGCGAATAATTTTATAGTATCCTAGTTTAATATGATTTCTCATCGTTTGTACATAATTTTTTATTTATTTATTTATAATTTTTTTTTTTTTTTTTTTTTTTTGGTCCATTGTCCTGTCATCTCGGTGCCTTTCTCATATCTATGACTATGTCTGTGATTCCGACTGTGTGACGGTATTGTGCATTTTATATTATCATTCCGCGCAGTGCTCCACTTTATTGCTTATTTACTTTCTTGACTGTTTCTCGCTGTTTTGTAAATGCCAGTCTTCATTTGTCAATTTAATTCTCTTTTTTACGAGGAATTCTTTTTATTTTTTTTATTTGTTTGTTTTTGTTTTTGTGCAATCTTTCCCCCTCCGCTGACATATTAGAGTGACAACGTCAGCTTCATTGTCATCAACTATTAAGGACCATTTAAAGAAATGTACCTTGAAAATAATGTAGTGCCCAAAGTACGCAATAGATTCTTACCATCAGAGCGATTCGTTGAGCCAACAGAGACTCCCAAACTTTTTAATTTATTTCATTAGTTCTTTTTGTTTTTTTGTTTCTCACTTGAAGATTTATTTTGATGGACCAGAGTGCACAATTGAAAACATATTGGGATAATGTGCTTTTAACATTTATTGGGTTTTTTCTTGTCAACACTGCGTGACAGGCTCCATTCTTATGGATGCATTGTGGGAGGTAAATAGATGGAGGCGATGGATCTGGTGTATTAAAAAGTTTGTATTGACAGTGTTGACACACCTTGGTGCAGTATTGGAGCTATCCATGCCATTTCTAATTATCGTTACCGATCTCCGCAGAGAGCATTTTTTTCAGGTCATGATGTCAATACTTAGTATACAGTGGTTTCGCTATATAAGAAACTCGTATATAAGAAAAACCCGCTTTTAAGAAAGGAATCTCAGGGCATCAAGTCCATTTATATTAGACTCTGTACAAAAACTTTTGTATATAAGAAACTCGTATGTAAGAAAAAAGAAACTGTTTACCAAAACCAAAAAATCTTTTTGTATGGAAAAAATTGTTATATAAGAAACTTGGTTTTTATCAAAAATTTAACACCACTATTTTCAAATATCGGTAGTTTATATAACAAAAAAATTTTCTTAGAAACGGTTTTTTTTTTTTATAGAAAGAATTTTCTTATAAACGGGTGCTTCTATAAGAAAAAACCGGATATAAGAATTAAATTTCTTGGCAAAATCGACTTTCTTATATAGCGAAACTACTGTATTGTCATACTGCCAGGTTGATCCAATATCCAATCAATTTACTCGGAAGGTTTGACTAAGGTCTGCGTTATAATCCCAAACAAAAATCTAAGGACGGTCCCGTTGCGAGCGATTTTTCACACAGTAGCTATTGGCATAACAAATCGATATACAGTGGAGTCTCCTTAATTCAAACCTGTGATAATTCGAACCTGTCTATAATTCAAAGTGATCACGAGTTCCCTACAAGATCTCTTTATACATTCGACTCTCGTTTCAAATTCAAAAACTCGATAATTCATAATATTTTATGAGTCCCTCGAATTTCGAATTAACGAGAGTCGACTGTATCAGGTATAGCGATATTCAAATAGCGAAACAATAACTTTTATTCATTGATATATCGTACATCGATATGTATTTCTTGATATCGAAAAACAATCATTTTCTTTACTTTAACTTATAACAGTAGTTTTGTTAAAAATGGAAGGGAAATAGTTGTTTTTTTTTTATACAGGGTGTCCCGCTTAAGAGTGCAACTATTCAGGGTCCGTTGATAGGGGAGGTCCAGAAGAACAAATAATTTTATGACGACAAGGGCTCTAAGTCTTACCCCTGAGGAGTTATGGGGCCTTAAAGTTTTTTGGCACCAAGTCCAGAAAAACAGTTCTCCCACGCCAATGGTTGATTGTAGAAAAAAAATTTTAATACAGTTTAAAAGCCAATTGTATGTGCTTTTAGGCAAAATTAATTTTATGGTAAAAATTTGACCCATTGAGGGAAAAATAAACGGTCAAAGTGAAAAATTCTGAAAAAAATTCAATTTTTTTACTTTGGAAGCCATTTTGGTATGAAAAGTGTCCAATTAACACCCAAATTTTTTATTTTATTCAAAATGCTCGATCGATTTTCTTTAAATTGGTACCTATTGTTGCCATTTCGATACAATATAAATCGATTAATTCTTCAACTCCGCGCTTCATACCTATGCCATACAGAGCTGCCATGGGACTTCGGTAGAACGGAATTTGTGAAACGCTGCCGAAATATGATCCCAACGTTGCGGTTTCAGTCCAATTCTGCTGCTTCGAGCATTGCTTATTTCCATCGATATCATGAAGATGAAAAAGGTTCGAGTATTTAAATTGTTTGTGCCTATTTTTATTATATTTATTTATTTATTTTTTGTTTTTAAACGTTTTATTGCTCTAATCTGTTTGTGCTTATGCGTTATTTCTCCCGGCTGCATTGTTGGGGTTTTCCTAGCAAATAAACCTGATTTAATTTCGTCTTGGCCTTCATGTGCTGTTATGGCAAGGAACATTGAATGGTTTTAGTCATGGAATGGTTTTTGTCATGGAATGGTTTTAAAATGGAATAAGTAAAATCTGATCCGGGGTTTAGAATTAAACTACCTGCCCATATTCAAAGTTCATTCCAAATAAATAAAAATATCAATTTCTCACAATTTCGTGCAAATTATTTTATGAAAAACAAAAAAAAAACAACAAGAACAACAACAAGAACAAGCTCAAGGACAATCAATCGAAAAGTGAAAATTAATTTGAAGACATCGAACACGAATGCTTTCAATTGCAACAATTCGCTTGAGTCTCTCTCCCCACATCGCTCTCTCCACCTGCCTGTGTGTGTGTGTGGTCTGTCTTCTCCATGACTCTATGCTGGCTGAGCTTTGCAATTACGGATCACTTCGTGACTGAGTTATTGACTTCATTGTCGAACATGAGTGCTTCATACAACGTTTACGATTTACCAACATAACGACTTATCATAAATCACTTCAATAAAAATCCTTTGCTTCTTAACTTAATCATGAATTGACGAGGGGAACAAGAACAAAAACATGATAGCTTCAAAAGAAAAAAGAAAAACTAAAAGTAAGAAAGAAATAGAAAGGGGAAAAACACTTAATTTAGTGCAAGATGAAATGGAGACGGACACGGACTTTCAATAATAGCTCAACGAGAAAATCCGACAAAACTGTTGAAAGTTTCACGAAGGAAAAGTCATGAATGAAAATTGGAAAATGACTGCGGAAGCCTCACAATAAAGAAAACGCACACACACACACACACAGGTACATATAAGAGAGTGTTCGGTTGGCGTGTGACCTTTGTTAAGGATTCTTCCCGGTAATCTTAGGAGCTGCACTCAAATGAAGTAGTTAAGGACTAGTTTCGCTTGTATGTGCACATAGACGCTAAGTTTCATCTATGGATGAATGGATTTTTGGTGTTATTGTTTGTACTTTATCTATGGAACGAGATTGAAAAACCCCTGTAGAGAGGAGAGAACTTAAAGGACCGATTCATTCGAGGTCGGGTACGCTAAACGGGGGGTCGCAATAGCTGAATGAGTTTCGTCAACGCATTTAGATGAATCTTTTTAAATAAAGGCCACACTTTTTTAATCTCTAGTATTTTTACTTTTAATTTCAAGTTATTGTCATTGGGCTGGGCGGCCTCCATGGGGTCTCGAGTCTTGAGGCATCTCTTCAGAACTTTTCTTTTCGTGTTTGCATATTGCATAATATTCAAAGGTACAAATACCAAAGGACGAGAAAATATTTCTACGGATTTGAGAACAATCAGGTGTTCCTGGAAATCTCCTCAAAAAAGGTATATGTATAATGAGAACTGTATATTATGAGATCTTAGGTCCATGAAGAACAGACACATTTTACCAAATAACATATCGAAGAAAAATTCGGACGTCTGATCAAAAACTTATTGAAGAAAATCAAACCGATCCTTCGACCATGACCATTTCAGTGCTCCTTAACAGGACCTCGTAAAATCCATGTTTCGCCCACTTCGCTCGTCACGTTTAACTCGATTTCTTCATGGCAATTTCGTGCACTTTTCTTTCCCCAGGAGGGTTTCGTGTGCTCTTTTGTTTCTTTGTTTTTGTGTAGACCAAACGTGCACGTATTGTGTGCTTCTTGGACGTCAAGTCAGATTAAAGAAAGAAATCAAACATGAAATGTTATTGAAAATTACGCGTAATTCTATTGAATTATGAATGATGTCTGATTGGATTTCAATTGTGCGCAAACTTTAAGTCAATATCATCGTCGTCATCATCGTGGATACTAAAACTATTAGCGCTGAAGGACTGAATCGCTGGAACTACAAATGCAATAAATAGACTCCTTGATATCCACGTTCATAGATTGACGATGATGGAAACTTCGTTTTCAAGGATTATTTTTTGGTTTTTATGTGATTCGATTCGAGATATTTAGAAGTGGCGTCGTGACGAAACATGGCCATGTCCGCCCTAGGCGGAGGTGGAAAGCGGTTAAGCTCGAACAATATTTCAAAATAATCTGAAATTTGTTTAGCACCGCAATCATTAATAGATCTTTTGATCTTTTTGTCATAGAAGTTGAATTGTTAAAGTGAAAGTGAATTTTTCATATACGTCGATATGAAAACTGTGAGAATGGAAGTTATCTCTTGTGATGAAATATTGAGTTGAAAAGACGATCAACTCCATAGAGGAAAGTCTCGGGTCCGGGGAAGAATTTTTCCTTCAGAAATCCTTTGAGTGCTGCAAAAAAGTTAGCCTCAGAGATAGAAAAACAAGGAGCGCTAGACGAAGTCTTTCTCTCACTTACTCTCTTTCATCTCTTTCTATTGTCTCTTCTCTTTCTCTCTTTCTCTTTCCCTCTCTTTCCCTCTCTCTCTTTCTCTCACTTTATCTCTCTTTTTCTCTCTTTCACTCTCTTTATTTCTCTCTCACTCTCTTTATTTCTCTCTTTCTCTCTTTCTTTCTCTTTCTCTCTCTCTTTTTCACTTTCTCTCTCATTTTGTCTCTTTCTCATTCTCTCGCCTTCTCCCTCCTTCTATCTCTATCTCTTTCTCTCTCTTTCTCCCTCATTCTGTCTCTTTCTCTCTCATTCTCTCGCCTTCTCTCTCCTTCTATCTCTTTCTCTCTCTCGCTCTTTATTTCTCTTTCCCTGTCCCCCTCTCTCTCTCTCCTTTTATCTCTCTCTACATTTTGCTGTCTCTCCATTTTCACTCCCACCCTCCCCCTCTATCACTCTACAATACCGCAATTCCACTTTCTTTTTTAAAATTTGCACCTTTCATATTTAAAATCAAAATTACGAGAGACTGATTCAACAAGTGAGAATAGAATGGAATGTCATATTATGCCTGAGGAAATGAACTTTGATTTATCGAGCAACATAAAATCTTGCTGTTTTTCGCGTTATATTTTCCAAAAACTCAAGTGTGTCATACGCTCTCTCTCTCTCTCCTCTCTCTCTCTTTCTCTTTTCGTCTTTTTTTTTCAATAATAATTTATTGCAATAATGAGCAAATATCAACTCAATCACCTTTTAATCAAATAAAACAGCAACGTGAAAGGTATCGCGTGTGCCGAGAAATATTAGAAAGTCTTTATTGGAGGAATTAAAGCAAATAGTGAAATCAGGCACGCGAAACATGCACATATCGGAAGTCTCATTCGAACACGACATTTTGTGTCAAGACACATGTAGGCATGTTAATTCGAGGACTGAGCGTAATTGACGTTACCGACGAGGCCAGATCAATAAGAAAAGAAAAAAAGTGCAAAAAATGGAAGAAAACAAGGCGGGCATTCCTTTTCAAATAATTTTCGCATTATTGAATGAAAAAATATGAGTATGACAATAAGAATATGACAAAGGGAACAACAGTGAGAGAGAGAGAGAGAGGAGAGAGAGAGAGAGAGAGAGAGAGAGAGAGAGAGAGAGAGAGAGAGAGAGAGAGAGAGAGAGAGAGAGAGGAGAGAGGAGAGAGAGAGGAGAGAGAGGAGGAGAGAGAGGGAGAGAGGGAGAGAAAGAGGGAGAGAGAGAGGAGAGAAAGAGAGAGAGAGAGAGGGAGAAAGAGAGAGAGGAAGAGACAGAAAAAGGGATTGAGAGAGAGAGAGAGAGGAAGAGGGAGGGAGAGAGATGGAGAGATGGAGAGAGAGGGAGAGAGAGATGGAGAGGAGGAGAGGGAGGGAGAGAAATGATAAAAAAATAAATTCAATTACATATATAATTCCGTCCTATTAAATTTCTAATCGCCTGCAATGATATATGTTATTGTATCGAATGATATACATACAAACAAATGAAAGTACATATACATAATTGCGTCTAATTAAATTTGTAATCCCCTACAAATTTAAAATATATTCTATGTAGTAATATAGAAAGGGGAATTATCCACGATTGGGCGGAATATATTGCACCACATCATATTCTTGATCCACCAGCCCCTGGGAGTGCCTAAAGATTTTGAAAATTCAATCACGTTACATACGATCGAAATTATAAACCATTTGAGAAATATAAGAACAATCTGTAAGATAAATGCAATCACATACTCGTATATAATTACACCAATGCTTTAAATTTTAAAAGTAATCAGATGTAATTACATATGTGTTCAGAACGCAATTACATAAATAAAATAAAATGCAATTTTTTTTTAAAATCAAAAAATGTCAATGTTTCCAATTATATTTCGGGCACTTATTTCTGGAAATAATATATGGAAACATTTGAAATAATTCATTTAAAGCTAAAAAAAAAAAAAAAACAAAAAAATTAAAAAACAAACTAGGCACAGCCAAAAAATTCCGATTTCCCGTAGTGCTTTGAAAATAAATTTAAAATTCATAACACACGAAGAACGGCAGCGAAATTTTGTAGATTTTTTTTCAGCTCGTTTTTTTTTTAATTTTAATTAGTCATAAAAGCCAATCCATCACTCAATCTCGTGTTGAAAAATTTGGAATAGGCACATAGCGAAAAACCACTGAGAAAATTGCATTTTCCTTATTCACGAAAATCTGTTTATTTAACGTCTGCGCCGGCATTTTCGTTTTTTTGCCATTTCATCGCAGCGCACACGAATCTCGTACGCGGACTGCTAACATTCGACTGCAGTTTTCGTACGCGAGCAACAGTTTAGCGCAAATATATTCGAACATTTCAAGAATCGCATCAAATCTTGCATACGAAACAATAAAAATGATTACAAAAGCTGAATGAATTGATATGAAAGCTTAAAAAAAAAAACAATTATCGCAAAAGGGAAATTTTATCAAATTAAAAGGGATTACATTGAAAAAAAAGTTTGAGCGATTTTGTTTTTTCTGAGAAAATCGAAATTGTTTTTGTTAAATTCAAAAATATTTAATAAAATAGGAAAATTGCTATTGTGCCCAGTTCGAAAATCATGAAGATTTAAATCTAAATTAATTCTTTGATGATTGCCTTAAGATGATTTATAATTCACTTTGCGGCAATCAATTTATATTTTGAATTGTCCACTATTTAATTTAAATAAAAAAAAAATTTTTATCATTTCAATTCATTCATGATTTTTGAATAAAATGAATTAAATCTTTTTTTTCCAATCAGGCTGTGATTGATTCTTCAATCAATCTTGAAATGATTGATTCATTTACAGCTCTGCCAGTTGTATTAATTAACTTCCTTATGCTATGTTCTCACTATAGGGGTTAAGTTCTTAACCCGATACTTTAACTCAAAGCGTTTATATCAGCTTCGAGCGAGTTAAGGTTTACTAACGTCATATGACCCAGCCGGAAAGTTCACTAATTCTGCACTACTTCCGAAGTGGTGAAAATTCATACTGCGGCTACTCGCATTACTAACCCTAACTGTAAATTGTAAATAAAAATGGAATTTGCTTTATTAGAAATGCTTAAAGAAGCTGAAAAAGCCAAAGTAATCTTGGAAGCAATAGTATCAGAAGAGCATTGTAATGTCCGGCAAAAAAAATAATTCTTAGTAAAGCGATACAAAACTTCAGCCGAAAATTCCATCCAAATACGTGCATCCATCCCACTTATTTTCTACGTGAAAGCTTCCAGCCATGTCGTATTAAATTTTTACCGGTTTCTATGACTCTGTGTATTTCAAATGTACCGGAAATTTCAAATACCTGCGCTAACCTCAGGTTAAATGTTAACCCAGGGTTTATTTTCTGAGTGAATGCTTTTTTTTAATGCGTTATTAACATTTTGTAAACCCGGTTTTGCCTAACCCTACCGGCTAGTGAGAAATTGTCACTACTTTTCGTAAAGAAAACTTGATCCATAATGCTAAACATATGCAACCTCAGAGTTTTGGGGATTTTCGCCAGTTAGAAAGAATTTACTTGGCAGGAAAAAAAGAGAAATATTTTGTTACTTATGAAAAATGTCTTTTGACATTGTCGAAACCTGGGGTTCCCAAGCCGATTAAAAGCCAAATAAACGGCCTGAGATGACATATATAGTTAAAACTCTGATCTTTCGAAAGTGGTCCTATTTTTTATTTATTTTCTTTTTGTGAAATGATAGATTTTTTTTTTAATGTGAAAAAGAGAGTAACTAATGTGAGGCTGCTTAAAATTCTTAAAACATGAAGGCCCATTTGTTGCTGTTACCGTTAGCGTTTTTTGTCACGATATCCTTTCATATATATTCCGGAAATTATTTTTTCGGACCGATCGGAGCTAAAAATTTACAATTTTTATTTGGCTAAATTGATGTCAGTACAAATTGTGAATATTCAATACCAAGTACTTATTGGAAAAGAAGAACCGATTACTCGATTTTATTCGAGGGCGTATATAACCAAGAACCGTGGCTATGGAAATGAAACGTGTAGGTACTTGATGAGCAATGAAATTTGAATTGAAACTTCTATGTTTTTGGTCTCTAAATTCTTCCGAAAACGGGTTAAAGCTCTTAACGCAATCAAAGGGAATGATTTCCTCATATGTTTCGATTAAAACTTGCTCTCTTTTAGCCCATTTAATAAACAAATTGGGTATCTTATAGATATGACGGACCTACATTAGCGCACGATTTTCGTTTCATCACTTTCCCATAAGAGAGATTCCTTCTTTTCGTCGTTTTCTATTTAGTTTAGGTTAGGTTAGGGTGGCTGCCCCCTTAAGGGGACACACTTAGGCCGCGTGTGGGCCCGTTGTGATACCACGTGGGAAGGCATGCCTCCCTAGTTACCCGTTTGGTGGAGCCAATTGGACTCATTTATGAAGCGAGCCATGTCTTTTATTCGAACAGATGATAGCTCGGTGAGGGAGGAGAAGAAGAAGGAGCCGAGTAGCCTGGATCTTCTCCTGGCTAGGCCCGGGCAGTGACACATGAGGTGGCTCACTGATTCTTCTTGCCGTTTTATATTTAAAGTTATTAAAAAAAAAAAAAAAAAAGGAGCGCAAGACTTTCACATACCAAAACGCACTGTTCCTAGAGTATGAAGACACACAAAATTGAGTCAAGGTGGGATCAAAAAGCATAAAAAAAGATTGCGTTCAATGGATCACCTTTTGTGTTTAGAAACTATTGAGAAAAACCTTCACCATGTCTTATGTAACAATCGTTTTGTGCATTACTGTAGAATATTTCAAATTTCTTTCTTACGTGTCACATGATGTATGGCGCGAAAAATTTCTTTCATCTCTAAAATGCATTATCATTAATTATAACATTATTTCATGAATTTTTTTTTTGCTGCATTTTTTTAAGTAAAGAATGTAATTGTTGGGTAAATTATGATTGTTCCTAGTGTAAATGAGAGCCATTATTGCAACAACAATGTCAACAGGAACATAATGAAAATAATTAGGGGAAAAGAATAACTTCATTTTTTAAAGTACTATCCTTTTGATGACATTTTATTCGGATTGTTCTTATTGTGTTTGGATCTTTTGAATTGAAAAATTGAAGCCTCCAAGAATGAAAGTTTCAAATACTATTTATGGGCTGGCAATTTCACATATAGTAGATATGCGAAAATAGTAGTCCCATTGGTGCCATCGTAAGGGCGGCAAATATTGTTTTTTCATAGAGCAGCAAAAAAGCTGGATTTTTCCCAGCTTACATTTATCAATAGCAAAGGGGATTGGTCAGTTTTATTCATGAAATTGGGAAAGTAGTGAAACACATAGGTTAGGTTAGGTTAAAGGGGCCGCCCACCAAAAAGGTGGCGCACTTAGACCAAGGATGGTCCGTTGTGATACCCGCGGGCACAGACACCTCTTTAAAAAACCATTTTGTTCGCTCAATAAAGCTTGCTATCCTCGCAGGGTTAAGTTCCCCGAGGTCCGATAGGGATCGAAAAAAATAGCACCTCAAATATCTAAACCTCAGTCTAGCAAAAGCCGGGCAATGAAGGAGAAAATGCTGAGGCGTTTCCTGAAACACATAAGTTGCTGAGCTTACTCTGAAGATTCTTAAACAAATTTAAAACAATTATCTTGAAAAAAAAAAAATAATTACTTTAAATAGCTGATTAATAGGGCATTTACATATACGTTTTAGCGCTATTCGTTTAAGCTAAAACGACTAAGTCAAAACGGGGTGTTTACATATGCGCATGTCATTTTGTCATTTTGTGGTTCTCTTTTGTTTGCTTAACACGTAAAATATGAGTGAATATTGAATTTAGCAAAGAAGCAATTATTGAAATTGTGTTCGTTTTCTACATTGGTTGTGGAAACAACCTCACAATTTTTAAATTAGAAATTTCAATTACCATATGTTTTGCATTTTTATAGTGATGACACTCAGATTTCGATATTTTTATCAGTTATAAGCAGGATTTATCTTGTTTAGCTACTTTGTTTGTAAATTAAAACAGGAAAGTTTTTCGTTTTAGTTTTGTATGATAAAATGGGAAAAATCTAAGTTATTTTAGTGCTAAAACGGGCAAAGTTGCTAAAACGCGAATAAAACGACATATGTAAACGGCCTATAATTATGTTAAGCTGCGTTGTGTGAAGTAAAGCGTTGCTTTAAGATTGCAAGATTTTGGGGATTTCTAAATGTTTTCTTAAAAAAACAAAAAAGAGGACGAAAATGAGTTCTCTGGGAATTTTAACTTGGAGCGACTTTCGCCCAGTTAATGGAGTATAACAAAGCGTATTTCTAAAAATTAAATATAAATTCTATGAAAGTGATCATTCAAGACATTACTTGAATAAATATTATGACTCCCCATTGGGTTATAGGTCCTCAAAAATCCTTTTAAATTGAACTCTTTCTGGGGGCATTCCGATAAGTGTCATTTTGGACACAATTCTTCAAGCTCATTTCTGGCTCAAATGCTCCCATTTGGCATTATGAATGAAACAATTTACGATGAAATGCAAAAGTTTTGCATTGTTTTCAAGTAAATATGATGACAATGATAATGAAAAGTTTTTTTTTTGCATTGTTTCAAGAGGTTTTATCGATAATGCAAAAGTAATGGATTACTTTGAGAGCGAATTACACTAGTTAACAATTAAGTAATTCGTTGTGGATTTTTTAAGGAGATCTCAATGGACTTTTCCCCGTGACTTTGGCCTGTTAACCATTGAAATTTGTTAAACAAAATTTTTAAATATCTTAAAAAACCTCGACAGTGCACTAAACATAAGGGACTTTAGTTCGAAAAACACCTGGTTACAAGAACTTGGAGGAATATGTTTCATTGAAAAACTTGCTTTTACGGAAACAGCACCAAATGAAAGACGGGATTCGAAGTATTGGAGTCGTGGAACGTGGTTTCAGAGTACGAAAAAATTATTAGAATAACAATTTAGAGACTCTCTTTTTGAAAATAGCAAACTAATAAGCTGTAAAATGAAGTCATAGGCCTATCAGAGGACGGTGCTGCCATACATTTCTATACTTAAAAAATTGCTGTATTGAAATTGAAAAAAAATTTTTTCATTTTAATTTAGAATTTTCTAAAATATGTTTCGTAATATTGGCCGGCTTTTGGACTTTGTCTAACATAGTTTACATTAGGGGTATTCACAAAGGCGTTTTAATAACGCTGGAAAGTCGGAAAAATTCGACTTATTAAAAAATTTTTATACTGTTTTTGTACTTTGCACAACTTTTTAAGCAGTTACAATTTTCCGACTTTCCTATTTTCCGACGCCTTTGTGAATACCCCTTATATTTTTAAAATTTAATTTCATTTTCAATATTGAAATTTTTTAAGTATAGAAATGTCTGGCAGCACCGTCCTCTGCCACAGCTCTGAGACCATTTTACAGCTGATTAGTTTGATATCTTCAAAAATGGAGTCTATAAATTGTCTTTCTCATGATCAGGGCTTGGATTTTGTTGACTTTTATAAATTTAAAGCATACTTTAAGGAGTAAGAATTTTGTTCAACTCACACAAAGTTAATATTCAAGTCGATTTTTAACTTCAATATGATTTTTTTTTGAAGTTACAAAATCGGTTTAAACTTCAACTTCTCAAACTTATTCATGAAATGTTAGTTAGAAAAAAATTTTTCCCCTTTAAGTATGCTTTAAATTTATGAAAGTCAACAAAATCCGAGCCCTGCTCATGATTGTTCCGTTCTCTGATCGTAGAGAAAGTTTATCTGCTGATCTCTTCATTTTTTTATTTGGTCAATGAATGGAAGAAAATGTTGGTGCTATGTTTAGGATATGAAAGTCTAGACTTTATTTTCCCATGAAATTTGGTAGCGAATTAAATAAGTATTTTAAATGGGTGATATAAATGAGATGCTATGATTTTGGATGCATTTCGCGAGATGAAGTCAGGGGCGAACTGGGTCCCTGTCTTAGGTAACGCGGCCCGATTTTTCAAAAGCCCGGTTGGCCCTTTGACCCCCAGTCCGCCCGTAGATGAAGTCAATGAGAACCTTTAATGCCTTAAATAGATATGTATAGGTACATATCGATAGATGACGCGTCACTAACAATGAGGATAGATTTTTTTTCTATTCTTCCTCCTTATAATATTATACGGTAAATAAGGCTGAATTGATCCTCGTCTTATAATCTCGCCAGAGAATGGAACTTCCAAGAAATTGTTATTTGAAATTAATTAACGCTTCAAATGTACATGTTTGTTTGTTTGTTTGTTTGTTATTGTTGTAGGTATGCATTGTGAAATGACGGAAATGCACACGAAATATGGGACATGGCCATTCGCATTGATGTTCCCATGTATAGTGATGTCTGCGCGTCGGTGTGTGTGTGTGTGTGAGCGCCGAGTACCATTCAAAGTTGCTGCGTTTAGCAGATGTGATTGCGACAGCTTTTACGTTCAATTAAAATTTCCTTAAGTAAACATTTACTCAATTTTGACTTTATTTTATTAGGCGCTAGAATGTTGTGTTCTCGGGCGTGAAAATTGTTTACTCTCGAACGAATAGTTTCTTTCGATTTTGTGACTATTTATTCATAAAATTTCCATCTGCAATACAATCTGGTTTCTTCTATTCTTCTATGAAATTCCTAAGTGCTACCGAGCAGAGTCATTTCCAGAATTAATAACACTGCATGCTGTTTCATGGTAGCCGGTTAATATCAGAGATTCTTTTGTACACATTTCGACATCCATTCACGAATGATCGAGAATAAAATTCAATCGATCTGGAGTCAAGTGTATTTCGATCAAAAATTACCTTCACATGAAAATGCCACTCACAATGAATTGATGATATAATGAAAAAAACATTTTAAGGAGAAACCGAAGAATTAACCATGATTGGAATTGCTATATTAGGCATTAGAAATGAAGAAAAATGAAGGAAAATGAAAGACATCCCGAGATCGCTTCAATATTGAAGCCCGAAAATAATGGTCAAAAATGTTGGATGTTTACTCAAATCTTAAGTGGATTTCGAAAATACAAAAATTTTCTTCTTCCACATAAGATGAATATAGTAGAACTAGACATCAAACATTCCATATCCTCGAAAGCCTGCCTTTGGCCTCGTATTCATCAAATTAGCCGCCCTTGAAAGAGCCTCTTTCCAAAATAAGGGATCGCCATAATATTGTATTGAGTGCCTTAATATTGAAAATGAACGAGCTTTGGTTTCACCCATCAAATTCAATGTTCCGGCGGCTGAGCGGCGGACTTCTTTTAAAAAATTTTTCAATGAAAAGTAAAATTAAAAATTCAGAAAAAAGTTTCGATTATAATTATTAACTTGCTCAGTTAGGGAACGATAAGGAAATTTAAAATCCTCCTGTTAAAACTCTCTTGAACATCTTTGCAAAGGCCTAAGAAAGTTGTGCATGACCACTGCAACGGACTAAAAAAATTCTTCCATAGAGGCGGTTAGAAAATACATATCCACATTTTATTAAAAAAAAAAAATACCATGATCGTGGCATTATCTCGAACCCCACAGCGAACGATCAAGAATTTTCTGTAAATTCTACATAAATCAAAAATAAAAGAAAAAACAAATATCCTGGATGATCAGCCATATTCCGTGAGAAAAAGTTTTGTAGAAGTACTTTTAAAAATATAAAAAAAAAAAAAAAAAATATTTCAAGAAAAATAACTGGTAACGATCGTTATTTTTTAGACCTTATTTCACAACCAACCGCGATCCAACTTATGACCTCAAAAAATTTTCAGATAATTGTTTTGCCTGTTCGGCTTGAATCAGTACATTGAAACCTTCAGATCTATCATGTTCGGACATCACTGATCTAATCTATTAACAAAGAGATCTTCTCCTGTTTACATCTCCCCGAGGAGGATTTCTCTTATGGACGAAAAATTTTACTGACAGCATTTTCTCTAGAGCCTTTAATGGAACTCTCCGATTGACTTACCTGAGAAATCGCCAACACAAATGATCGTAGCAAGAGGCTCAATCTTTGCCACTCTCTCTCTCTCTCTCTCTCTCTCTCTTTTCTCTGTCGATCGTTCGCTCGATCGCTCGCTCACTCACTTCTTATTACTTCTGATCTAACGAGTTAAAATCAATTTACGGATTTATTTTGAAATTGAATTTTTAACACTTTGCGCTAAGTTTTCAATTGATATAATGGTTCTCAATATTTTTTTGTTTTTTCATTTATTTATTAATTTATTTTCCTTTGCCATTTCGAATTGTCAATAAACATTCAAAACGAATCGAATCATAATTGTTGTTGTTTTGTTCGAATATTTGAAAGCACGTTTTTCCGTTACAGCACAAAATCGCGTGTGACAGTGAATTTTTTGGGTTCGGAAAGTTTGCGACTGATAGAGCAGGCACGTCGTAGCTGGTGGAAAAGTCGTGGCCAACTGATTTCCCGATTTTCCTTTTGTGACGAGCATGCTTTAACTGAAAGCTGCTTTGCAACGGCAACGAATGTTTTCATTTCTTCGTCTTTTGTTCGGGCCCTTCTCGGCCCGTTCGCATCCACATCGGCATCGCATCGACATCGGCGGTGTGCTGTGCTGTGGCTTTTCATGCCGGCAAACATAAACCAGCCTGCCAGTCAGTACGTCAAACAGCACGGAATAGGAGCAAACGATTAGCGTACGATAGGGCAATGCGACGCCCCGTAAAATGCATTTTCACATTTGCTCTGTAAGAGTTATGTTAGATTAACAGGACACAAGTATCTAAAATTTTTACAGCTGGAGCTCGCAACACCGAAATAATTGGACTCTCTGAATCGGAATCGCACTTTGGTCATAAAAGATTTAAAAAAAGCATAAAAAATGGGGTATGAATTTCTCCCTAAACAAAGACCCTATCAGGGGGAGAGGTGGAAGAAGATATTCTCTCTAATTCTCTATATAATCTTGTTCTATATTGCTCTCGATTTACCTTGTTCTTCCGGGCCCAAAACTTCAATAGAGAAAAATTGCGAAAATACAGAAAATCAAAAAAAAAAAAAAACTTTCTCAATTCAACTGATAAAAAACAGAATTCAACATCAAATTTGATTACATTTTAATTTAATTTTACTAAAAAAAGTAAAAAAAATATTAAAAAATTAAGGAAAAAAAATGTTCACACAAAAATGGGAAAAATTTATTTTGCTTCTCATTCAAAACGTGTTCTTACTGTACGAACGTTAAGCATTGATTGTTAACAGTCATTCCACAATGGATTCTAAATCCTAGCGTTTCAATACGTCCTTTCGGGGTTGTTCAATGTTACTTAAACTGTGCCGTATTTCGGTTCCTTTCCACACGAATGGCTTCGTTATATTTCGTCGACGATTCCAATTGGTGGGAATCAAGTGTAAACATTGCAGAGTCCTACAGCCTGCAAATGCTATTATGGAATATATGTTGCGCATGAGTTTCATACATCGAGAAGGACGATGTTGCGGGCAACATTATTGTAGCATGCATGCAACATGCTGCCGTAACATTGGCAACAACAAAAGCGATCATGACCCGATCTCAAGCCGCTTTTCAAGGGTATTTTCATATTAAAAATTATCAATTATCGTTTTTCTCAAACGACGTTTGTGCACAGTTTTCTTCATATTTTCGGCCTATACAAGTAGTCAGGATTTGAGGTGAGCAGAGTTCAGACGGGATTTACACAGTAAGACATTTCGGTAAATAAACATAGATATTATTTTTATTTTATTTCTTGTCAATAGAAAAATCTTTTTCTATCAAAATGTCTACCGATTTGAGTCCTACATAGGATACAAGAGTAAGAACTGGACATTGTTTCTGAAAATCGATCTAACCCATTATATTTTTTGGCATGGAATTTGAAAGTATCTATTACTAAAGTCCTCTAATTTGGCTTCCAATTTGCTTAAGAGGAGATTTGGTAGTTGAGTTTCTTCGAAGAAAAAAAGAATGAAATCCTTTGTAACCCAAACTTCTTAAAGGAATCGAATTATATATTTGAATTATTTGAATTTATTGAATATTTTGAATTTTTTGGATTTTTTTTTTGCATTTAACTGTGCTTTTTGAATATTTTATTCACTGGAGTAGGCTTTTTTTTTGTTAATTTTACAATTCAACATTTTAATAGGCATACTAAATCGAACTGATTTGGAATTTTTGACCGTGCATTTTTTTGAATTTTTTGAATTTGTTGAAATTTTTGAATTTTTTTTAAATTTTTTTAAATTTTTTGAATTATTTTTTGAATTTTTTAATTTTTTAAAATTTTTGAATTTTTTGAATTTTTTTTAATTTTTTGAATTTTTTAATTTTTTAAATTTTTAAATTTTTTGAATTTTTTGAATTTTTTTAATTTTTTTGAATTTTTTGAATTTTTTGAATTTTTTTGAATTTTTTTGAATATTTTGTTTTCATTTTTATACATATTCAAATTCCGCGGCTTCTAATAACGTTTGTGAATATTCTCATTAAATATATGTTTATTGGGCATGGCCTTATCTCTGTTGGGTATGAGCGATAGTGAATTTTGATTCCATAGCGAATTCATACACACTTTCTTCACCATTATAACCCAGTGGGAAATGTCCCCCTGACGTCATCGATGAAGTCATGGTGACTTTGGACCCGGAGGAACGCATGCGATTTCATAGACATTTGTTATGACATTTGTACAGGAGTTGAACAGTGAATTCTCACCGGTGACAATGTCATGCTTACGGGAGCGATGGCAAAAAAAAAACATTTAAGTGCAGCACATGCTCTTTTCTCTTTAAATGTCAGTTTATGGAAACCAGTCTACTTTGTCTTCTCTTTGTATTATTTCGTAAATTTTTAAAAATCTATTTTTAAAAATTTTTGTTCGCCTCAGCCAGGGATCGAACCCGCGATCGTCGGATTCTGAGTTGAGCCTCTACGCCACTCCATGCAAACTCTCAGAAACTGACGCTAAAACCTGATTTAAATTTCAGTAACCAATGAGATTTAAGCACATAAACAGCACCCCTCCACGATGACATGTCCCCAAAGGTGTCATGCATGATACTGTCACCAATATTTCATCGATGATATCACTGGTGAGTTTGTCATGCAGGAGATAATTTTCCGCTGGGAAATAAAAGTAATTATTTGAATCTTATTTCTTAACTATATGAATTGTTAACTGATAAGGATATTGATCAAACGGCAATGTGGAAGCAGCAGGATCTTTAAGCATTTCATTTAAAATGGGCTGAAGATAAAGAATTTGATTGCAATGCAGTCAGGCGCGGCAACTATGGGGGGGAAAGGCACTTTTTGCCCCTCCAAAAATTTTATTGGAGGGGCCATGCCCCCCCAATATTTCGGCAACTGAAAAAAATATTTGAAAATTTTGTAAAGATATTCTAGAATATCACACTTTTATTCTGCAGTCCCCCATAATTCATCTGAGATGAATCATCTTTCATATGTATTTCTTAACTAATTTACTACAACTTTTAAGGTCGGTAATTCCAAATTACCCGCCTGTGCCACTCTACTTTTCACATTCGTGCAGAATTCTCCGAACACTGGTTCCAACCTCCTCCAACCAAAATATGTGTCAAAGATTGTCTATAAGTATCGATATCTTTCCCTTTCCGAGAAGGGTTAGAACTTTATTCCAATTGCAGTAGATATACTGCACTTTTTCAATATTTGACATCTACTAAACACTGGGTATTGTTCTCTGCATAAAATTTTTTTTTGGCCCCCCAATATTTTTGGAACTTGCCTCCCCTGAATGCAGTTATGTTTCTTCGTCTACCTTAGAGACCGGGCTTCTGAAATGAAATGCAAAAATTAAAGACAAAAGTATTACAGACTTTTTCAAAAATAATTAACTAATGGTTTGTTTTAGAGACTCTTTTTCTTCCATGGTTTTGATTTTCAACATGTACATTTTTGTCTTTATTCTCTAATCAAAGATGCTTTGCTTGAACATGTGTTTTATTGCCATGCCTCCAATATCCTTAAGGAGTTTTGTTTTTGCCTCTCCGGATT
Organism: Chlorops oryzae; assembly: GCA_020466095.1. Classification (NCBI taxonomy): domain Eukaryota; kingdom Metazoa; phylum Arthropoda; class Insecta; order Diptera; family Chloropidae; genus Chlorops; species Chlorops oryzae. Next base: position 165,572,648 of record CM035806.1, read on the forward strand.
ACCGAGACCCTTTGTATAGAGAATTCATTTCCCCCACTATGGAGACTTATTTGAGATTGTTTTGATTGTGTCTTGACTAAATATAACACCTTTACATTTGGGCATTATTCGAATGTTTTGCTCGGAACTCCAGCGGCTGCCCATATTACGCTGCAAACAAAAAACAAAAAAAAAAAAAACAAAAAAAAGAAGAGAGAGGGGAGACTTTTAAAAAACATTCAACAATTTTTTGTTAAATGATTAAGTATGTAATTAAAAACGGAATAAGGAAAATAAACACGTCCAATCGCTTGCTGCAGAGATCCTAAAAAATGTAGCGCCAGAAAATGCCAACTGTGCACAGTTGAGTACATAACAGTGTCTGTCATATTTGAAATAAAAATTGACTTGAAAATTGAAGAGTATTTTTTTCAAATTTTTTATTTTCTATTTTCTTCTTCGAATTTCTGTTTCTATTTTCTTAATTTCATTGGCATATGGCCAAAAAAATATTCGACCAGGTGAGAAAATCCTCTGATCTTGGCTACGTTTCGAATGCTTAACTCAGAGATTTAGTGAGCAAAAGCAAGGGGAAAAAAGTCAAGCCGAAAGGAAATCGGTTCAAGAATAGAAAGAAAACTGCATGCAATATTAGGAAACCAGAGAAGAGAGCGTGCCTGTGTGTGTGTGTGTGTGTGTGTGTGTGTGTGCGTGATAGAGAGCGATCGTGAGAGGGAAAAATGTTAAAATAATAAATATCATGGAGTGCGTTGAAATTAATCGTAATTTAGAGTAATTTATTAGCTAAATCTTGTGCGTTTTCCATGGATGCATGACGACGACGGCCGCTTCGCGATCCGCTCCTGCGCTGGACGAGCATCAATAACGCAAAGCGGCGGTCATTATTCGCGTTACTTACATACACCCTACATATCGAAGCGGCATGATGGTATTTTGATTTGTTTACGATTTTGCTGAAAAGCGTCTTTATTCTCCGAATGTTTGGCCTGCTTTCGCCCATTCGATCTTATTTTTTCCCATTGCGGCGTGTTTCTTGAAAGTTTTTTCCTCTTTGCGATTCTTCAATTTCATTTCAATCGCACCAAACGCTGCCAGAATTGAGCGCCCTCTCATCTGATCGTGTTTTGATTGTTTCAACGTCATTTTCTTTCTAATTAATGTAATTAAAATTTACGTCTTCCATGCGATTAAAGTTGTGTGGACTTGATTTGGAAATTTTCATCTGATTTTTCTTCATATTATTCTCGGTTTCTCGGTTTGTCTGTTTTTGAATTTTTTCGAAAATTGTTATTTTAATTTATTTTTTCCCCCCATTTTTGCTCTTCGTTTTGCCCGTGCAAAGTACCTATTTCGATTTCGATAATTCAGTGTGGAATTCGCAGGTCGTTAATGATGAATAAATCGCTCCAATAAAATGCGGCGATTGTTCGACGATGGAAACGAATTCCTTACAAATTGAATTAACATTGAAAACTCAAACTATTGCCTTCCGAATCCCAGGGTAAAAGTTTTCGCTGTATGGGATTCTAGGATGGTTCGACTGAATGCAAGAATGCAATTTCGAAGCGGAGGAAAATGCGGAAAATAAGCAAAAACCGCTTCCTTTTCATTGAGAGGACAAGGTTCCCAGATTTTTCATTCCTTTAGCATCAATTGATACGCAAGACCTTTGGCCTCTCTTCGCAGGACTGTACAGTAACATGACATCGTTCATCGTAGATCGGTTTATCGTTTTATTGTATCGCGATCGATTGGTTCGTTATGAACTCAGCTATGAACTGATCAGCTACGTCACACTAAACTGTATATTAGATAAGGACCTAGATTAGGAAAATTTTTAATTTTTTTTAAATTCATTACCCTTAAATGTTCCACTTGTCCTACTTGCTTTCAATTATTTGTTATTGTTCTCATATATAGATACTTAATGTCACATATACCTAGCCATAAGATGTCGCAATTATCTATGTCAAACCATTTCAATGACCAATGCTAATTTATTAAGCCTTAAGGTTTTGCTGCATTGGGAAAACGAATCAATAAAGTTAAAGTTAAAGTTAAAGTTAAAGTTAAAGTTAAAGTTAAAGTTAAAGTTAAAGTTAAAGTTAAAGTTAAAGTTAAAGTTAAAGTTAAAGTTAAAGTTAAAGTTAAAGTTAAAGTTAAAGTTAAAGTTAAAGTTATAAAGTTAAAGTTAAAGTTAAAGTTAAAGTTAAAGTTAAAGTTAAAGTTAAAGTTAAAGTTAAAGTTAAAGTTAAAGTTAAAGTTAAAGTTAAAGTTAAATAGATACGAAAGTAGAGCTGGAGAACTATCGATAGTTGCGATCTCGATAGGTTCGATAGTCTAAAATGATCGATATTATCGATAGTACTATCGGAAGAGATATTTTAAAATTTTATATCACGTGGCTTTTTACATGGAGCCGAATTTTAAAGGCTTTCTTACTCAACTTTCCATACTTTGTAACCAAAGTATACGCAGTTTAGCATGACTCCTATAATTCTCATTTTGTTTATAAAATGGGACACATAAGACTCGCAGAATTTCTGAAGGTTTTTAACGAACGTAATAAAGCAAGAAGGTATGTTTGTTTACCCTATTTATTGGTTTGATAGAGCTAGAGAGCTATCTATAGTTAGATAACACTAGTTTACAGAATTTAAGACTTTCGCGAGAGCAGAGACGAAATGATGGTTTTTAGACTAAATTGGGGTCGCTGATCACGAAAATGGCATCCGTTTTTTTTTTTTTTTTTTTCAAAGAATAGTTTTTGAGATATGCGCAAAAACCGTGTTTTTTGGTTACTTTACGAGATTTTGCAAAATAACTCCAAAATGGCTCGCCTAAATAAAATCATTTCGTCTCTGCTCTTTTTTTTTTTTGTAAACTAGTGTAATCGATAGTTTCAATAATCGATAGGTTAAATAATCGAGTTTCAATAATCGGTCGTTTCAACAATTGTTTGGTTCAATAACCGATAACTTCTATTATCGATAGTTCGATGATCGATAGTTTCTTTAATCGATAGTCAAAATAATCGATCGGTTCAAATATCGATTGTTCGATGATCGATATTTTAGTTTATCGATAGTACGTAGAAGAGCTCTACTCTAAATATGCCGACGACAGCTTTACGTAGAGCTGAAAAATTATAAAGACGGTCTTCAGCGTGCCAAACAAAGGTAGATTCTCTGAACTCTACACTATTTTCTCTAGGTAAAAAACTCTTTAGTGAATTTCAGGATATATACATAGATACAAATATTGTAAAAAGGCACTAGTGCGTCTTTTGTTATTTACAAATCAAATACCAATCGATCGCAATATGGCAACATCAGCTCAAATAAGCTCAAAACAAAGTACATATGAATCTAAAATAGGCACGCTTCCATTAACGGAATTGCCAATAATTAATCCTTCGATTATTTTCAAGAACTCACACGCAGCAACTGAATGATGCTTTTCAATTATCAGGTATAGAGGGGCTTTTTTAATTGTTGCATTTCCTGCTTTATGGTCGTGAATATAAACGATTATTTTTGCTATTGTGCATTCGTATGCATGTGTGTTTGTATGCAGACTGTCAACAAATTCCGAACAAAGCTATTGACTCATAGCGATGACTCATTTGAAATTATTGAAATTATCTCAGCTAATAAATGAAATGAAACCAATGTCGGCTGCAGAATTTCGCAACAGAGGGTGAGTTTTTCTATACCATACACATTATGTGTGGAGGGTATAGTGAATTTGTGCATACGTGAGTAATATCCAGAAACCGAAGAGATGGACCATACAAAATTTTTATGGAAATTATCAGCATTGCCAGGAGATTCGATTGAGCCATGCTCGTCTGTCTGTCCGTCCGTCTGTCGGTCCGTCTCGTCTGTCCGTCTGTCCGTTTACTTATCAAAGGAGTTGAGCTATCTTGACGAAATTTGGTCTGCGAACATTCGCGGGAACATGAGTAAAAAAAAAAGCTCCGCAGATGAAACTTTAGCACCGAAGTTCAAGATCCGACAAAATTCTGCAGTAGCACACTTGCAGCGTATACCAATTCTTGCGAACAACGGTCGGATGGGTTCGTATATGTTTGTAGAAGATAATTTACCTGCAGGGGAATTCCGCAAGCAATGCAACCCCAGGCTTGAAAACCAAAATGGACATAATTTCATTATCAATGGATACTTTGGATATTCAAGTCTTAATTGCAATGATTAGTAGACAAAAATTTTTTTTTGTTATTTATTTATCATCAGGGCTCGGATTTTGTTGACTTTTATAAATTTAAAGCATACTTTAAGGAGTAAACATTTTGTTCAACTCACACAAAGTTAATATTCAAGTCGATTTTTAACTTCAATATGAATTTTTTTGAAGTTACAAAAGCGGTTTGAATTTCATCTTCGCTAAACTTATTCGTAAAATGTTAGTTAGAAAAAATTTTTGCCCCTTTAAGTATGCTTTAAATTTAAAAAAAAGTCAACAAAATCCGAGCCCTGTTTATCATTATAATAAAATTGGCTTAAGTTTACTTCACGGGCGTTTCTGGAATTTCGTTCATACTTGGTATGAATGGATTCCAAATCTGCAATTAGAATTTGGGGACGACGCTTAGTTTAGAAGTTATAAACCATTTTAAATTTGTATGAGAAATGTATACGAACTCCCTTGCAGTTACTGCGTAGCGTTGCCAGACTTAATATTTTGAATCTAACTAGCAATTTGATAGATTTTTTAGTTGCTTCAGCTGTTTACATTTTTCAAGAAGCGTGACCATGACCATCATTTAAAGAGAAAATGTCCCGTCCGTGACCATCAATGGTCGCAATCGTTTCGAGAAAATTAAAAGTTTTGGAAAATTTTTAGTCTTCGGCGCACAGTGCAACGAGTTCATACATACTGGCGACAAAAAAAGAAGGAGTGCTCGCAGAGTTCTGAAATTTGCGAAAATTATTGAAATTCGGCACAATGATTTCTTATAGTGAGACACAAATATCTGAGAATTTTCAACAAAATTGGTCATACCCACCACCCACCTCCCATACAACCCATATTTCTTTAAAAAAAATTTTTTTTTTTTTTTTTTGTGGGAAAATAAGAAGAAATGTGCCTTATCCGGCTATAATAAGCTGCAAGATAAGTGGACACAAGGCTCATGCAAATATTGTGTGCTTCTTTTTAATGCCTGCTTTTGAAAGAAAAAAAGGAAACGACTTTTATGAGTTTTTTTTTGTCGTGGGCGAAATGAGGGGAAATATTTTTCCTCAAATAAAATATGAAATACTTTATATTGAAGAAAATACGAGCAACAAGATATTCAATAAAGTAATCATGAAAAAAAGGGATTTTAATAAACTGCTTTAATTGCAAGACACCCCGGCATATGGCCTCGATGGCCCATACTCAGTTACACTGTCGCCGGAAAGATCGCTAACGAGTCTCATTCGAAATAATTGTGCAATGAATTAGCATAAGCGGACCGACGAAACTATGAGACTAACTGCTGCGTGCTCTTAATCAGGCGTATTAATCTGAATACCCACGATAAGAACGATAAGAGCGACGGAAGTCACCGTTAAGTCATGACTTTAACTTAACCGTAAACGTTAGCGTAAGCACGGCACACTTGAATGCCGGATTGGCATTGGCAGGGGACTTCATTCGCCATCTATCCTGCTGGGATGCCTACCGACCGCAATTAATTTAGTCCAATGAGACATGCGATTACCAAATGCGAATTGAACAGCTTTTGGTTTTAGTTCTCCTTCTGCTTTCACTGTTCTTACTCCTCCTGCTCCATTCCTCCATTCTTTTCCGGGGCGGAGGGGGGTGATGGTAATTGCAGAATTTCATTTGAGCAATTCGAGTCAGGACGATATAATGAGCACAGCATGAACGAACATGGGGCAAAACTAAAAAACAAATGAAAAAAAAAGGAGCATACTTTCTCAATCGCAATTCTAGTTCTCCGATTCGGACATAAAGGACCTAAATGACTGTCATATTTCCTTCCTTCCTTTCCTAACATTTGTGCCTCCGTCCATCATTTCTCCTAGCCATCAAAACACCTAAACGATAAATGAGTCAGATGTCGAATCCATCGGATTTGCAGCAAATGAAATGTAACTCTTAGCGTTCGAAGTAGTGAAGAGCATTAATAAAATGCTCATTCCCCTTCCCGCCAGGCCAACGTTGTTTTCTTTTGCACTTCATTTTGTTAATGAACATTGAACTATGTATATTGGTTGGTCTTATTCGAAGTTTTGAAGTGTCTAAAAATTTTAAGTAAGAAATGCAAGCATACATTAGGGCGTGGAAAAAAATGTATTGCAAATCGAAGAGGACGAAATGAAGTTCAGGGAAAAAGAAAAATTCCTGCATGGTAGAACATTTTACGCATCGAAGCTCGGAGGTCGTTTAAATGTTCTTCAAGCCGAATGGGTATAGCTGCCTGTGTCCCGCTGAAAGGGATATTATTTTTTTTTCTTTTGTTGATCTTTCGATAGGTGCTAGCAGAGAGCACTGTAGAAACCCAGTTTTAGGTTTCTATAGCTCAGTGTCCTGGAAATTTCATTGAAAATCTTTTTAAATTGGTTTTTTTTTAAATTTAATGTAAAAAAAAAATAATTTAATACACTTGAAAAAATTCCTAAAAAAATAATTTAGATAGAAAGATTGAACATATGGCGACTGATTGAAAATTAAGCAAGGGACCTTAAAAAATTTTGAGTTGAGAAAACTTTTTTTATCTAAAGAATAGAAAAATTAAACGATTTTTTTCAGTGTATTACAGTTTATTATCCACTTTCTGGTTTCTTTAACGCCATTTACACGTTTAGACATTTCGATAATGAATCAAATTTTCGATGGCAAAGGAGGCAGGGGGAAGAGAGAAAAACGCTACCATACCACATCCCCGCGCGTCCCTAGCCCACAAAAAGTGTGTTTCATTATCGAGATGTCTTAACGTGTAAATGGCCTCTTTCGTACAAAAATTACGCTTTTAAGATATTTACAAAAGCGCAAATGAAAGGAAAGAGCATGCCATCCTGAACCGACTAGGTCCTTTTAATTTTATAGCAATAATGGTGATTTTTAGCCTATTAGAAAACTAAGCTTATTAGATTATGACCATTTTGAAATCGTTTTAACAAATTTCAGATAAAATTGATTAGTAATTCACGGACTGTTCATGGAAAAACTTTGAGTTCCAAACAGTCTGTGTTTTGATCCGAAAATAAGACACCGAAAACTGTCAAATTTATAAGAGTAAACAGATTTCGGTGCCCTGAATCGAATTTTTAAGTTTTTAATTTTTAGGTAGCTATAACAACTACATGAAGTCCTCTCAACGCCCTCTTCATTTCGATAGAAATAATTTTCAATCATTCACAAGTTGGCCCTCATTTCCCATGACATTTAACTTTTTTTTTCATGTCTTAAACGCCGTAGCATAATTGATACTATGGACGAAATTTGAAAAATTTTACTGTAGTGACATATGGGGGAATTTGTTTTTTTCCCTATATGTAAAATGACCCTGATTCGAATCCGCAATCCGTTTTTGGTTTGGTTTAGAAGTATAAACATTTGAAAATTGCCGAAAAAAGCACGAATTTTTAGATCATTTTGCATTTGCGGCGTTGCCAGACTTTTAATTTGATAAGAGCAAAATTCAGAAAATTTTGTATGAAATGTTGCCATATTTATAAAAGTGTGGAATTAATTTTACTATATATAAAAAATGTTTTTATGAAGGAAATAAATACAATTGTAATAAATTATAAAAGCGCACACAAATACGATTGAATCGATGTTGGCGCATAAGCATTTTTGAAATTATTCTCGGAAGAATCCTTTTCGAGGTATAATTGGCGAAATTCATGTTTTTGCGGTTAGAGCGAAAATTTGGATCCGTTTGTGGAATTCTTTAAGGTAGCTGCGAAGTATACCAACCGTAAGGACCATTTCGATGACGAATCCCACTCTAGCTACGCATTGAAATCGATGAGACGAAGAGGAAATTAAATTAGAATTCGGATCGGCGAGGGAGTAACCCACCAATTGATCCTTTTCAGGACCAAGAGTTGACAAAGAGTGAAATTGTGAAATAAATAAAGTGGTTGAAGTGAAGAAAACAAAGCAGCGCGCATGGAAAAAATTTCACGCTTTACTGTGGAAAACCTCAATTTTCTCCATTTTTTTTTAAATTTTCTCTAATTCTTTTTTTTAATTTCCCTATTTTTCTCTATTTTTCCATTTTTCTCAATTTTTTTTCCTCTTTTCTCCATTTTTTCTTCACATTTCTCAATTTTTATCTTTTTTTATTCGAATTATACAACAACTAGTTAAATCTACAATTGGCAGATTTTTTCAAAACGTCAAGTTGGACTACGCTTTTGCTGTCAGTCATTTCCATAGTGTTTTCATACAAACTTTAAATTGCGATATCTTCTAAACCATACGTGACTCCCAAAAAACGGATTGCATATTCGGGCTCAGGAGGGTATTTTACGTATACTTGCCCCACATGTCACTAAAGTAAAATTAAGCCAAACTTTTTTTAAAGTCCTCCAAAATATTTATCTTCCATTTCAATGTCATTGATCATTTTCAGAGCTAGGATTTTGTTGATTTTAAAAATGTTAAAGCATACTTTATGGGGCAAACATTTTTCCGACCAACATTTTGCAAATAAATTTAGCGAAGTTGAACTTCAAAAAAATTCCTATTGAAGTTAAAAATCGATTAAAATCTTTACTTTTTGTGAGTTGAATAAAATTTTTGCTCCATAAAGTATGCTCTAAATTTTTAAAAGCAACAAAATCCAAGTCCGGATCATTTGTCAATTATCATGGCGTTTAATACTTACATATGGCAAAGGATAATTGGTCCCCCGGCTTAACTTCGTCGAAGGTTCTGTTTTTCGTCACATTCTTCGCTGAAGTGTGTAATCGAAGCTGATCCGTTTGGCACTCTTGTAAGTATGTCGACACCAGCTCATTGAATGCCTCCGGAAGCCACCTAAGTTTCGCTTGAATTCGTAACGATATTCCAATCAGAAAGCATAAAATCGATTCGTCTTGGAACTGACACAGATTTATTCGCCTAACGGAACACTAATTTCCACGATATAATTACAAAATCCTATTAATATGTACATATAATGTACTAAAAGGCCATTGAATAATAAGGCAGTGAAATTCTCAAAATCTGCACTTTCTAGTCGCGAAGACACATTATTGGCTTAAACTCGAATTGTCCGAATATGTAAGATTCCACTGCAGCTTCCAAGCCAACCATATACGGATCGCTATGAAAAAGGGTGCAAAAGGACTCCATTTAAAGCACCCTGACGAAGTGTTTTCGGAGTTCCCGCATAGGAGTGCTTAATGACTCCTAAAGGAGCTCTTCGAAGCAGTGCTTTTGACAAGGCCTCAAAAAAAACAACGCCTGGGAGCATTTAGGGAGAAAATTAAAAAAAAATTATTTCTGAAAGATAGTCCAAACAGACTCTGAAGGATCATTCTAGCAATCATGAAAGATAAATTTTGAGATCCCAAAAAGAAAATTTTTTCCATATTAGGCTCCGTTCTCTTTTCTCCCGACAAAACGCTCATTTAGAGCTCCAATCCGAGTGTTTCAGGAGCATTTTTGTTCCGTTAAAAGAGCCTTTAGGAGCTCTGTGCGTACTCCTTTGGTTCGCTGGTTTGATTCTTAATTTAATATTCGATTAACGGAATTTCAAACCATGCCTATTTTATTGAGCACGATGTTTAAGCCCACCGATTTTCATAACAACAACAGTAATAAAAATTCAATTAAACAACGTGTAATTTTACAAGACCATTGTCAACATCACAAAAAATAGGGTGAAGAGGCAAAGGAACAGGAAGAAGACGAAGACGAAGAAGAGAAGAAGATGAAATACAGTTGAAAGCCGTGCTGAAGGTAAAGACAGTAAGCGAGTGCATAAAGGATGAAATAAAATTTATTGGCTCTATAAATAATGTCAATATCTGAAATTTGAGCTTCAAGCCGAATTAGTACATGTACAGGCAAAGGTCGCAAAATTGAACCGGAATGCCACATGTCGAAAAGTCATTAATAATACAACGAGAAACTACCGAAAAAATTATCCGCTGACAGGAACAGAGCAGCGAACGCCGCAGTTCATACTCCAACTCCGATTCCAACACCGTAAACGAAAACGAAAACGAAAACGACACCGACACCGACACCAGAAACCGACGCCAAGGGAGCAAATGAGCGCACACAAGCCAAAGAATCGCAGCACCCTCGGAAATGTCAAACGTTCGGTATCGACTCTAGCGACTGTCAAAGAAAATTTATAGAATCCAGCGATACAAGCATACGAGCATATACAATGTATTTGGTTGAAGCACACACTTAAAGCGTCCGCCGCAATCCATACCGACGAACTTAGATCTCGCAAAACACCCTGTTCCCGGTCCCCGATCAACGGTCCTCTTAACCGCTAAACGGCAAATGCCACATATCTCCATGGGAGGTAGTTAGTCGCCCCCCCCCACCAGTGGCGAAGAGTCAAGACCAAAAGTATTTTGTGGTTGTTTCGATTGTTTCGTGTCTCGATTTTTTGTACCCAGCGTAAGCAGGGCATATTAGTTTTGTGCGGATCTTGTAACACACTCCGCAGGTATTGACAAATATACAGGGTGTTCCGCTTGTGAAGGTCAACCGGTCGGGAGCTGATAGAGGAGGTCAGAACTAACAAAAAATCGTATGGAAGGGATCGCAAATGCACCCCTGAAGAATTATAGGGCCTCAAAGATTTTAGGCAGTAAGTCGAGAAAAACAATTCTCCCACGATAATGGTTAATTGTAGAAAAAAAACTTAAATGCAATTTGAAAGCCAATTGTATGTGCTTTTAGGAAAAATTAAATTGATGGTAAAAATTTGACCCATTGAGGGAAAAATAAACGGTCAAAGTGAAAAAATCTGAAAAAAATTTCAATTTTTTTCACTTTGGAAGCCATTTTGGTATGAAAAAGTGTCCAATTAACACCAAAATTTTTTATTTTATTCAAAATGCTGGATCGATTTCCTTTAATTTGGTACCCCAAATGTCTAATAAATTTTTTGAAAATAAGATGAGAAAATTAAATATCTAAATGAACATCTTATCAGATGAATGAATTTTGTTCAGAATTTTTCACTTTGAAGTCGGGCCTGACCGACTTTAGCTTTCGTAGTTGTTTTTGTTTTGGGACGGGGGTCTTCTGTTCTTCGGCTTTGTTTTTGTTTTCGTTTTCGTTTCTGCTATGCGTTTTCTTTCGTGCGGCTTCGACTAATTTCAATATCATCAAAAATTAATTTCACTAATTCGATTAGGGTGAGTCACAGCGGCGAGTATGAGGAATAAACCAGCAAATACGGTCGAACATAGGAACATACAAGCACGCACGCACACATTCACACACCATGAGAATTTATTTTTCTTGCAAAGAACTAAGAACTAAGAGCTTCCATTTTCGCCAGGTTAAACGTGTCAAACGCCGTCAGCGACGGACGGACGGACGGACATGGCCAGGTGTGGTACCTACGGCTCTGCTACAGAATAACAAGGACCCTTGACTTTTTACGCTTTAAGGCGTTAATTCATTAATTTTGCTAAGCTCTCAATTTGTATGTGAGGCAGCGATTCGATTTGAATTCCGGAATTCAGAGAATGCCTGTCGAAACAAAAGGAATTTCTTCTTTGCTTTCATTGAATTTCGTTCAATTTAAATAGTTACATAGAATGGCCGGCGATAAATGTTTCAAAAATTTAATCATTCATGGACTCCACCGATGCGCACTTATCCATAGAGCAGGCGAATCGATATGTCTTCTCAAATGGTACAGTTCTTTTGTTTTAGTAATGAGAAGAGTAGGAAATTTATCCCAAAAAAAAAAAAAATAGTAGTAGGTAGCCACTTTTATTTGCATACCGCGTTTCAACTTCACGTAAATCCTCCAGAAATGGGCATTTTTAGGTGCATTTCTAATAGTTATGGACAGGGCTCGGATTTTGTTGACTTTTTTAAATTTAATGCATACTTTCGGGAGTAAAAATTTTGTTCAACTCACATAAAGCTAAGATTCAAATCGATTTTTAACTTCAATATGCATTTTTTTGAAGTTAGAAAAGCTGTTTGAAGTTCGATTTCGCCAAACTGATTCGCAAAATGTTGTTAAGAAATATTTTGGCGCCATAAAGTATGCCTTACATTTTGAAAAGTCAACAAAATCCGAGCCCAAGTTATGGAAAACCAAAACCATATCAACGTAGTCTACGTGTCCCATGCAATTGCTCCTATTTCCGGAGTATGATCCTCGATAAAAGAGGAATGAATAACACCGGATACTAACAAAAAAGTTTAAAATACTTAAAGGTCTCAAAGAGGTCGAAGAGACGATTTTAGAAACGGGCTAGGTTTGAATAAGCACCTACAGTCGACTCTCGTTAATTCGAAACTCGCGGGCCTCTAAAAATATTACGAATTATCGAGTTTTTGAATTAACGAGAATCGACTGTATGAAGAGATTTTGTAGATAACTCGTGATCACTGTGAGTTATAAAGAGGTTCGAATTATCGCAGGTTTCAATTAACGAGAGTCGACTGTACCAGGCGAATCCCCTTCAAATAAGAAATCAGTCTAATCGTGCCACATAACAACAACAATCCCATCCACGCAATTAGTGTCCACAATGTTACTTTAACGTAGATTTAATGGACTTAAATTCGCAACCGAAAAATAATTTTACCCTCAAAGCTCAGTAGTCTGCCAAACGAAGCCGGCCCCAAAATTCATTTACCGCGTACTTCTGTTATGCGTATGGGGAGGCACTTCATTCCATCGTGCCTTTATGCCGTTGCTTTAATTAAATTTTCTTCAAATTTTCAGCGCATTGTAATTCAGAAAAATAATTTGCCCTTAAGGTACTGTTAATGTTTGCCTATAAGCAGCAGCCCATTCTTAAATTTAAGCTTTTTATTATGTTTGAAATTTTTTATTTCATTTGTCTTTTTTTTTTTTTTTTCATTCCTATTTTTCTTTTATTTTTTTTTCTCGCCTCTTCAGCACCTTCAATTTTTTTTTTTTTTTTTGAAAATTAAATTCATGAAAATGTTGCGGTGCCGAGCGCGGTTCTTAAGTTTGAATAAATGAACCTTTTTAACAACACGAGCCATGCATGAAACTGCAAGCATATACATACCATATGCGTATGTATATGGGCTTGTGCCAAAGAATAAAACGCAATACACACAGCAATGTGCGCTTAGCACAAGCACAAGAACTCAAAGAAACAGCTAAGCTCTCTGAATGCGAGTGCCATTTTTGTTTAATTTAATTTTATTTTATTATCACGCGCTGCTGCATATGCTTAGATTCGTACAATAGATTCAATTGTGTCATTGCACAGTGGAGCAAGAACGTTTCATCTAGAATTATCATTTAGTCATTTATCGAAGGGAAAATCGAAAAAGCGAGACGACTTTTTTTTTAAATACGTCTTAATGAGGGGGAGAAGTTTCAAAATGAAATTTTTTTTTATTTTTATTATTTTATTTTTTTTAAGTATTTTTTTATTTTTTATTATTATTATTTATTGAAAAATTTTTAAAAATAAGAAGGGATAGCTTTTCAGGCTATCGGCCCGACAATTCTTTAATTTTAAGCCTCAACCAAGGGAGTGTAATTAAGGCTTCGAGCAAATCCAATAAACTCCCAAGAGTCTTGCTGGAGATGAGTATACATTGACATGCCTACAGGAAAAGACACATATTTCATATGAAAAGAGTTTCTTAAATTTTTTGAACACAAAAAATTGTTTTTCGAACTTGTTACGAAGCGCCATCCAGTTTACCCACCAAAACATTTAGATTCCATTAGAAGTCCTTTAACACTCCTATTCGGATCAACCCGAAATAACTTTTTCATGGAGCTTAAAAAGGAGTCCTTTTACACTCTTTTTCGGAGTACTCCGTATATGGTTGGCTGGGTATATTTTCCGTTGTCCTGTTAGAATAATTGTAGTTGCACTTTTTTACTATTATTCATTATTAATTTTATTATTATTATTAAATTTGCAATTATGTCAATATTTTTATTAAATTGGATAAAAAATTAATTTTTTTTATATATACTCATATATATATTTTCTAATATTTGCAGTTTACAAACTCAAACCCAATATAACATCTGGTTTTTCGGCTGTCACGATTACGAATTTTATCACTGATATTCCTATGTTTCTTATGATGGCTATAATACCTTTAACCTTGCTACATGTTTTCAAGGTTTTGGAAAACTACTTTATTTTCAACTTTATCTTTCATATAATGGTTAAGTGACACCACATAAGGCTCTTTTTAAACATTTATTGGCAGCGTACAAAGTAATTGATGATGAAAACTCGATTTGTTTTTGTATTGTTTTATGTGATAAATTCTCTATAGAATTATTAAGGATGATAACTTCCATTGATCAGGTTACTAAAATGGCCCAAATTTCATAGATAAAGCACTTTAAAGGTAATTTAAAACAATACAAATACAACAAAATAAGCATTTCCCTATGTTTCACAGAAATGAGGGCTGACTATAACCATCCAATCTTCTTAAATAGTGGAATTCAGATGTGTTACTATGATAGTACATACCCAAAAATTGTTTTAAGGAACTGGGGCATTTTCATTTCCGGTAGACCTTTCTGTGGAAATCCCCATATGGTTGGCTGGGTATATTTTCCGTTGCCCTGTTAGTAATTAGTTGCACTTTTTTTAGTAATATTATTATTATTATTATTATTATTATTATTATTATTATTATTATTATTATTATTATTATTATTATTATTATTATTATAAATTATTATTATTATTATTATTATTATTATTATTTTATTATTATTATTATTATTATTATTTTTATTATAATTATTATTATTAATTTTTTATATATATACTCATATATATATTTTTCTTTTTGCAGTACAAACCAAACCCAATATAACATCTGGTTTTTCGGCTGTCACGATTACGAATTTTTCACTGTATTCCTATGTTTCTTATGATGGCTATAATACCTTTAACCTTGCTACAGCGTGGAAACTACTATTTTCAAATTTTCATATAAGGTAAGTGCACCACATAAGGCTCTTTTTCATTGCAGCGTACAAAGTATTGATGATGAAAACTCGATTGTTTTTGTATTGTTTTATGTGATAAATTCTCTATAGAAAAACCAAAAATTCTACCAAAAAACTTTATCGGAAAAGCTCCAAAAATGCGATATAAAAAAAACGGGCCTTACGAGGAACATGTGTGAACCTTAAAAGGTCCACTTATTCCTTGTTTGAGATAATTAACCCAAACCGAATAGATTAATAAATCTATGTCATTTAAGAGCCGGATTTCCATAAGTCTAGAAATGGAAATTGAAATAACCCGTTAATAAGCTTTCGTTAATCCTTTTCAATAATTAAAAAAAAAATTTTTTTTTATGCATTCCGACAACGAATTCGTTCCCCTGTAAGCAAACGTGAAGGAATAAAATCGAATAAAGAAAAACATTCCGCAGTTTAATTTTGAGGAAAGCATAAAGCGACGTATTCGTGTGCGTAAAAAGTCACACCACATTCACAGCTAAGGAAGGAAGCAACAGTGGCGTAGCGAAACATTTCGTCGCCCGCGGCACGATGGGGGAAATGCCGCCACCTCCAACCGACCTCATTAAGAATGCCTTTATAAAAATTGAAATATGATTTGGCGCCCGGGTCGGCTGCCCCCTTTGGGCCCCTCCTCACTACGCTACTGGAAAGCAAAGATCGACTAATTGTCTGCGGGCGTTTCTGTGCATTCCTATAGCATCTTTAATGGAGGACTTTAGGTGATTCAAGTCATTGCGAGGGCTTCTTACAAATTTGTTTACAAAGTTTCGAATTAACACGTGCATCAAATGTATACCCACCCCATATGCAGGTTTGAATGTGATTAAGAATTTTTTTTTTTTTGTATTGAATTCGGCTCTATTACAATTCAACATAATATTAAAATAATCTCATTAGAATAGTTCGACTTCAGACTTTCAGTTTTGCTTTCACATGGCTCCCTTATGCAAAGAACTTTCCTATAGAAGACTCTTTATTTCTGACGGATCTATATATTGCTCTTTAACAATTTTTTAACTATCAAGCGGAGATATTTTTTTGATAACTTGAAATCATGAAAAATTTAAGGAAAAACGCTTAAGATTACGTATTTTCACTTGACAATGTCCTTCTGACTTCCGCTTTCTTCCAGTGAGAAAATATTAAATATATGATTTATTACCTTTTAGAAGATATTGATCTCTCTCTTCTCTCTCTCTCTCTCTGTAGGTACAAAATTGTGATATTTGGGTACCCCATTCATATGAGGGGTCGGCGTTGCGATGATTTTATTTCCGCAATTTTTTTCAAAATTTCTTAATTACATGCAAAGAAATTTCCATGCCATATTCCATTGCTCTTAGGCAACTCCCTCTATTTATGTCCAAGTAATGTATGACTGTGCTCCGCTTACGCGTGCCAATTTCGCCTTGGGTATCGAAAATTTTTGCGAACCTTGGTTGAGTTTCGGGGCTATCTGTCCCTCATAAAAACCTTTTCAGCTATTCACCCAAAAGATTTCATATAAATACTACTCGTTTGATCAAATATTTGATCCGCGGGTGCATCATGCCCGCAAGCACCAAACGGTCTCCTCGCGGGAAGTATTCAAAATGGATCTTATTGCACCCCAAAAAATAGGTTCTTCCAAGAGTCGTAAAGCTCTCTTAGCATGCAAAGTACTTCAGCGTGATGTGTTCCTTCTATAAAAATTTCAGACCATTTACAGGCGCAAAGAATTTCTGCAATTTTCGAAGCACACTTTTCGGCAGCAGTTTATTTTGTTCGTAGCTTCCTACATAGTGTCCTTGAATCTCACAAAGTAACGAAGGGAAAACACGAACAAATTTAAATACGCTTGCATGTTCTTAAATAATAACCGCAACGCGAAATTGTCTTTTTGGCACGAGAATATGACTTTCACGGAAATCATTAAAGAGAACACCGAAATTATGGAGCATATACATATTTAGTGTCTGCTCTCCCAATAAACGTTCCATACTTTAATCCTTCGGAAGGTAGTTGTTTTTTTTTTTTTTTTTTAACCAAGGCGCAGAGAAACCCACCCATTTAAATGAGATGACTGGGAATGTTTATTATTGAATCGGCTTACTTTAACCCGTTAAATACCAACGAATTGGATATTGTTAATATATATATAATATAAAATCTACGTTTCATCAGATATCCTTAACTCTAAATGGAGTACAAATTAGTTCGCTTGGCAATTAAAATTAAATTAATGGAATACTCGTATATTACTCGGTATCTTCAAAGGAAAAGCCCGACAGTTAAGCTGAAATTTCAAAGAAAAGCTTTTATGAAAGCAGTTTCCTTTGGTAGTCAGTGGTAGACTGTAAGCCCTATCTTTATACAGCGCCGTAGCAATTCTGTTTGCGTAGGCATATGGCAGCTGGGCGTGGGGCGGAAATTTTTCGATATCATGCAAAAACGAAAATGCGTGGGCAAAGTCTTGCCTATGGTTGCTACGGCACTGCTTTATACTCCCATACAGTGGCATATTTACCGAATAGGCAACGTGGGCAGCTGGGGCCTGGGGCGGCAAATTCTGACCGTCAATGCATCAATAACAGAAAAAGCGCAAATTAGGCTGCCCTCTGAGGTGGCAAAATCTCAACTGCCTTGGGCGGAATACTGTCTTAATCGGCACCTGCTGATAATAATGATAACGATGTCAGTGGTGGTAAAGATGATGATGATCACTATGCTGATTATCACTATGTTGATGATGGTTAATGATGATGACTGATGATGATGATCGTTAATCTGATACTGATAGTGAAGACTGATGAGAGATGATAATGATGATGATGATGATAATGATGATGATAATGATGATGAAGGTGCTCATGATTATGATGATAAAAAATGATGCTGACTGATAATAATAATAATGATGATCGTTATGCTGATACTTATAGCGTTTGAAGTGATAATGAGACGATGATAAGTATGACGATGATGATGATGTTGATAATTATGATGATGATAATAATGATGCTGATAATGACTGATGGTGCCTGATGATAAAAAAAATGTTGATGATGACGGTGATGATGAATCATGATGATGATGGTGATGATGTTGATGATGATGTTGATGATGATGAATCATGATGATGACGTTGATGATGATGATGATGATGGTGATGATGATGATGATGTTGATGATGATGATGATGAATCATGATGATGACGGTGATGATGATGGTGAATCATGATTATGATGGTGATGATGACGTTCATGATGATGGTGATGATGATGATGATACCGATGATGAATCATGATAATGATGGTGATGATGACGGTGATGATGGTGATGATGATGATGATAATGATGATGAATCATGATAATGATGGTGATGATGATGGTGATGATGATGGTGATGATGATGATAATGATTATGTTCGTTATGCTAATACTTATAGCATTGATTGATATGATAATGAGTTGATGTTAAGAATGACAATGATGATGATGTCGATAATTACGATGATGATACCGATGATCATGACGATGAAGGTGATAATGATGATGATGTTGAATAATGACTGTGAGAATGATGATGACGACGATGATAATTATTATGGTGTTGATGTTGATGATCATAATAATTATGATGATTTTTAAAGATGATGTTCTTGAAAATTTATAATCGCAATGCATTTTTATGTTAGTCCGATTATTTTAGGAACATATTAAGCTAATTCTTTTTTTCCCCGGTTATTGTTTTTTATTTATTATATATATTTTTTTTTGGTTTTTTGAGCATCGGGAACTTTTATGGAGCCGTTGACCGTGTCTGCTGCTTTTGACTCGTTTATACTGCTTCCCCGTGTTGTTAACAGCTTAACTTTTGCAGTTTTCCTTAACGTTCGTTCGCGCGCTGATGAAAATTGCCTTCGTTCGCGTCTTTGCTGTCATTGCATCGCACAACCGTTCCGCCATATTCTTATTCCAAACTTTCCCTTCCTTCGTATTTTCCCCTTGCACGTTTTCCCTGTTCGTTTGCCGTTTGCCGTTTCCATTTTATTTTATTCCTTTGCTGACAAAGTCATAAATGCGGACATTAGCGGGTAATTTTCTTGCAATTTTGAAGTCGTTAGCGGCTGCGGTTTGAAAGCCGTCGACGTTGAGAAAATTTAATTTTTGCATTTTTATGAAAATTTCGCGAGAATGTTGCATGGGAAAAACTGTTAGCGGGACTTTTATTGCATTGTGCAGTAAATAATGTGACAATGATATAGGATGACAACGAAACCCGTTAGAGGTAAAGGGAAAATAGAAAGAAAAACTAATAAGGAACCAAAAAAAAAAAGAAAAAGAAAAAAGGCATGAATAATAACAAGACTGAGAATAAGAATAAAAAGGAAGAAAAAGAAGAAAATTGGTAAGATACGATAATTTATGTGCAGCAAGAAAAGTAGAAAACCCATTTTCGGCATCAAAAATGAGCATAAACAAAAAACCAAAAAAAAAACAAAAAAAAAACAAAGAAAAACATGAAAAGAAAAGAAAATTAAATAAAAATAGTAAAAAAAAAAACTAAAAGTAATCAAAAGAAATATAAATTCTAAATCAATTTAACTGTCCGAGAGCAATGAATTTGAACCGAACCCATTTATGGCGTTAGAGCCATAGCGAAAGGACGTCCAAATATTGCGAGAATAAAATAACAAACGAGCAGAACTCTAATCAACTAAAATGCGTTTACGTTTTTAATTTGTTGTCCGACAAATTGTAATTTCCGGACATTCACAAAATTGAGTTTTTTTTCTCTTTTTTTTTTTTACCCCCATCCGTCTATTTTCGTTTTCATTCATGTTATGTTCGAGAGATACCAGGCAAGTACCAACAGTCGCACGTACGAACATGCACGTAGTTGAGTGCGTGTGTGTGTGTGTTTGATAGTTAAGGCGGGTGTTTTAATACGTAAACGCCCAACAGGAAATACAAACACATACAAACATATATGTTAATCGAAAGCGAAGGCTTCAATTATGTTGCTATCAAAACGTATGCATCTAGAATCCCCCTTTTCAGGCATAATTCCTACTGGGTTAACTGGACTAACTGTTCGTATATGCTCGTATATGCGTGCGTGTTTCGTCCTGCTGCTGTTGGGAGTGTTTCGTTCTTCTTCGTCCCATTCCATTACGTTTGCATTTTTCATTTCACGCTCTTCACGTTATGTCCTTGTGATTAAAGTCCAGCTCCATCTCCAGCTCCAGCTAACTCACACTATCGCATCAAAGTAAGAAAGGCAAGAAATCAAGCCCGAAACACCTTACCGCTGCCGCTGCCAACAGACAAAGTTCTTTGGTCAGTTACGTCTATTTGAGGAATTTTCGATAGATGTAGAGCTCTATGCTTTGTATGATAAAAATCACATCCACTCCCTGAATTTCGTTGCACGCGATGGTGATTATCGTGCTACGAAACAAAAGTCTTCAAGGTTTCGCGCTGCGAAGACTGCACGTAACTTCGCTAAATTAAGGGAGTTGCCGTGCTGTTTAGCACTTTCGTGCCACATTCCGTCCTTTGCCCTTAACTTCTTCCACTTGGTGTTTTACTTTCTTTCACTATTTTCGCTTTGTACTTTCTTGTGTTACATATTTGTTTTTTTCTTTTCTCTTTTCTTTTTTTTTCCCGAAGTCATTATCATTACTATAGTGGTAACAATATTCGTTGAGTGCTATTCAGTTTGCTACATCTTTGGTTTGGTTTTTCTTTCCGTTTTGTCGGTCTCTGACGTGCAGCTGTTTAATGCCTTACTCGGCCTTGCCCAACTTTTGGCTTTGGCTTTCGACTTGCGAGTTTGAACCTTTTGACTTTTGTGTTTAGCATTTACAATTAGTATTTTCGGTAACATCCTCTCGCATTGAACTGCCATAGCGTGGTCGGTATGTATGTATGTTTGTATTTTGTGATTCTTTTAAAGAGGGTCGCAAAGCTAAGCACCAGGGGACCCAGCTAAGCAGGGATATTGGTTTTGTTGAATTTTATTTGTAAGTAACATGCAAGGCATTGAAATTATGGTCTAATTTCTGTCTGAGGGTCTGTTTTAGAATTGAGATTTCTCAAATAAAGAAAAAAAGAAGAAGCTAGGGTGTTATCTTAGTCAGACGAATCTGTTAATACAATATCCGACACAGGTAAATAGTTAACTGTTAACTATATAGTGGAGGCCTAAATCTGAGCTCTTATTCACAATGTAATTGAAATACCGACCTCGAAAAAATCGAAGCTCAGATCAATTTTAGAGATTTTTGTGATAGATCCTACTACTGCAGGTACCCATAAAAATGGTCCGATCAAGTCCATTCTTGAATGTTTTCTTACTCATCTCCCCGTCAATACGCATACCTGATTTCGTCAGGATAGCTCAACTTCTTCGATAATTAATTTGTATACAGACAGACGGACTTGGGTAAATCGAATCTCTTGGTGGCGCTGATCATTTCTATTTACATTTGTATGGTGTATGTACCTTGAACGTTTTTAGGTGTTACAAACTTGGATTGCTTGAGCACAAAGATGACTTAGAACGGAGGAGCTCTTAACTATTGATTTAGCTTCGGCCTTATCTGTCGTAAGCCCCTGGTTTCAAAACGAAGTAGCATATCGTTTTATGTACGTTTGATAGCTTTTCTAATTGCCTTGAATTAAGACCTCTACCTAGTTTTTATATACCAACGTAAAAGAATGAAATCTGGGACTACTGTACCCGCAAATTCTGTGACCATCGATTCGTTTCGATTAAATTTCCTAACTTAGAAGAATTGAACTTCAACGCAAATTAAAACGTTTAACAAGAGCAATTCTGATGATACCTGACACCGCAACTATATAACTAGGACCAATAGAACTTCCATACCGCCTTACTCATAAATTCCTATAAATACCTATAGATGAACTATTCTTTACGAATTATACAATCGGGCAATAGCTTATATACCTATACCTACTATACCATATAACCTATACCTATACCTATACTAATACCTATACCTATACCTATACTATACCTATACTATACCTATACCATACCTATACCTTATACCTATACCTATACCTTAACCTATACTATACCTATACCTATATACCTATACATAATACCTATACCTATATCTATACCTATACCTATACAATACCTATACCTATACCTATACCTATACCTATAACCTAACCTATACCTATACCATACCTATACCTATACCTATACCTATACCTATACCTATACCTATACCTATACCTATACCTAACTACCTATACCTATACCTACTATACCTATACCTATACCCTATACCTATACCTATACCTATACCTATACCTATACCTTTACCTATACCTATACCTATACCTATACCTATACCTATACCTATACCTATACCTATACCTATACCTATACCTATACCTATACCTATACCTTATACCTATACCTATACCTATACCTATACCTATACCTATACCATACTATACCTATACCTATACCTATACCTATACCTATACCTATCTATACCTATACCTACTATACCTATACCTATACCTATACCTATACCTATACCTATACCTATACCTATACCTATACCTATACCTATACCTATACCTATACCTTTACCTATACCTATACCTATACCTATACCT
This sequence comes from Chlorops oryzae, assembly GCA_020466095.1. Lineage (NCBI taxonomy): Eukaryota > Metazoa > Arthropoda > Insecta > Diptera > Chloropidae > Chlorops > Chlorops oryzae. The sequence goes on from CM035806.1 coordinate 165,595,495, forward strand.
AATACCTATACCTATACCTATACCTTACTATACCTATACCTATACCTATACCTATACCTATACCTATACCTATACCTAAACCTAAACCTAAACCTACACCTAAACCCAAAGGGGAAAACTTCAGTTCATCGTGATGAACCACAGAAAGCTCAAAAGCTTAGAAGCAAGGACGTTTTTCCTTTTTTGTACACAACAACAAATCGTTGTTAAGGCTCTGAATAGCTATACTTATCACAAAGACCAGACGAGTCACACAAATGACAGCATGTGGAACACACGCTCCCAAGTCCTTGTGCCACATAATTAACCCAATTAGGTGTGAGTGTCATTCTTAACGGAAATTTATGTGACTTTTTAATTATGCCATATGCAAGCCGCCGCCGCCACATACAAACATTGTAAATTCCATTGCCGGAGACTGTAGACTCCGGAGTACGGAGTACGGTCTGAAAAAAACACTGAAGCAAGCATGCAGACTGCAGATTCGGAAGTGCTTAAAAGTCCGTTTTCTCGGAACGTGGACGTTTCTCATTTCTATTACCTTTAAATTTCAGTAGTGCACAGCAAAGCAATGGAAAGCAGGATGGAAAAAAACAAACGGGAAATGCCACAGAGTGTAACCTCAAAACACCTGCGGATTCACAAAAGTGATGTACAACGCTCAAGCACACTGGTACACAGGAGAATTGCCATACCAAGAACTGGTAAGAAGAGGTACAGCAAAAAAAAAAAAACACAATAGGAAAAAAGGGAAATATAACCAACAAAAGAGCAGCTCAAGTCGCGACAGGTAAATCTTTCGAGGCGCCAAATCGCACCTTGCATTGTGCCTCTCGGCTGTGGCATCCCAAACGTGAAACGGTCTCATTGTCCGTTTGACTTTTGTTGCATTGCGCTTTGAAACCGCAGAGCCAGGAGCAGCAAGCAGCAAGCAGTAACAGTCACCGAACACCGCCGAGAGCGTCGGCAATGTCATCAACTGCAAAGCGGCCAAACTGCACAACGCACAATTGCACACTTGCACATGCGAAACACGACGACGACACGACGACAACTGATTGTGGCATGCGAGGTGAATCAGAAGCAAGCAGCAAACGGCAGGCGGCAGGCAGCCAACGAAAGCGTAGGAGCGTGGGGGCACGGTGTTTAGGAGAAGGCTGATGGTTGGGCAATGACACGTAGCGAGGCGAGCGGATGGCAAAATGTTAAACATTTTGTACAGTGTCAGTTGCTTCCGTTTCCGTTTGGCAATAGTCCTTTTGCTCCTTTGCGTATTTTCGCATTTGAAGCACTTGGACCGCCACCAAGAGCACGCAAGCAGACCGAGGAGCATGCATGCGGCCAGACAAACTCCAAACTTTAATGCTTGAAAGAACGCACGAACGACCGAACGACCGGGCGAGCGCACGAACGGCGGAGTAACGCACGGGGACGAAAGTCTCATTGCCTCAAGACGGATAGAAGCTGAGGTTGAGGCCGAGGCTGGCGCTGGCCAGCGTTGTTCAACTGGGAATTGGGCGATGGGAAAATACCAAGGACGAGAAATAGTGGCAATCCAAAAGGACAGCATAAAAAATAAATAAAAAAAAAGGAAAGGAAAGAAATCACACAACACAAGCGTTACAACAACAGAAACAAGCAACAGAATAGAATAGAAAAGAAAAGAAGAAAGGAAAAAGTACACAACAAAACGGATAAATGCAAATTAAACTATCTCAAAGTGAATTCCCCGACAGGAGCGTTCAAGGATCGTGGCATGTGCTAGGAATGAGATTTTCGAAAGGGTTTACGAAGTTTGAAATAAAATTTCGTCGGTCGCTCGTTACATACATACATACTCCGCTGCATACATACATACATATATATTCCTTTCGTGTTTCGTTTTTCTTCCGCTTAAAGCCGACTCTCGGGTCATGAGCGTTGCCAAGCAAGGCTTTGCTTAAGTAACATTTTACATATGAAAAGGCACGATTTGCATGGTAGATTGCTCCGAATACCTTAACGAGTCGGCATGTGTGCGAGTTGTCGGGGTGTCCGGGTGTCATCCGGCACTCCGTACGGGTATCATGCCTTCGAATGCACGTACAACACGTTCGTGTATTTTGTTGAGTGTGAAGTGTGTGTGCCCATATTTGCGGTTCCGACTATGGCTGAAAAGGTGATAAATGTCCTTGCCGAACGGGTCGGATCCGAGTGGATTGGATAGGATCGGATCGGATGGGATTTCAACGTTGTTAAGTTATTGTGAAAAGCAGTTTATGTACGGATTATGAATTTTTAATACACTGGCTAAAAATCTGGCATTAGGCTTAGAGAGCGTGCTTCACTGTAACGTGCATTGTCATGCCTACGTTGTGCTGTGCTATTCTCTGTTGTTTTGTGTTGTGTAATAAAGACAAAATTCTCCGTAACTTCATAGAGATATCGTTGCGTTTTCTTCTACTTAAAAAAAGAAATGGTTTTTTTTTTTTGAGCATTCATTTCTTAATTTCCAGTTGAAGCTGAATTCTTGGCGCAACAATGAGTTCATTTTGGGAAATTCTGAATTCACTTTGGGGGTTCTTTTTTAAAAATTTCTTTTTGCTTAGCTTCTAGCTTCGATTTGCAGCCATGGGTAAATATTGTTAATTGAGAGGAATAATTTCTATTCTTGGGAATAATTTCGATTAGATTTGGGACTTTCAATTGTGTGTGCAGGGCCCGATCTAGCTTTTTTGCCACCATGGGAACAACGGCTTTTGGTATACTTTATCATAAGGACCATTTACTTTAAAAGTGGTTTCGAGTATTTTGAGCCATTTGTGATCAATAAATTTTTTGGTAGAAAACTATAAAGCTTTTTAATGAAAGATCCAACATGCATTTTATTCAAAAGCCAATGAGTCAAACTTTCCCAGTTAAATATAAAACCATCCAAAGATAATCTTAGACTACCGTTTTCCGATGTATTGAATTACTCCACAAATCTCCGAGCATTGTGAATTTTGTACACCGAGAGAAATAACAACAGTTAAATCAACTACTTAAAACAGTTAAAGTAAGAGTGGTCAAATAAACTGTATTCCGCGTTAAATGCACTGAAAAAGGCAGTCAAATGAACAGTTGAAAAACAGTTACTTTTTATGTTCAAATTCGCTTTCGTTCACTTAGACGTATAAGTTCGCATTCTGATCAACCGTCTCCGGAGGTTTCGATAGCTCAGTGCTTTAAACTGTGACTCGACAGTCGTGAGCTTCGGGGTTCTATCCCAGCTGGCGGCGGGAATTTTTCTGAATTTTTTTTTTAATTACAGTTTTTTTTTTGTTCAAACATTTCCTCCTAAATTTTAAAGATTTTATTTATTTTATTTTTTTTTAATGGTTCATTTTCAAGCAAAAAATTTGGGGAGTGAAACAATTCCTTAAGCACGTTCCTCAAAACTTGAGCAACCATAAACTCAAGTGAGCATTTTGACCAACAAATTAAATTCGTTCGTTTAGCGTAATGGTTAAGACGTTCGCCCAGCGAAGTGGAGGTCAGCGGTTCAAGGCTCGGCTGAGGCGAGAAAATTTAAAGAGATGAAAGAGAAAAAGATTTAAATAGAAACAAAAATAAATAAAGAAAAAATATAATAATTTAATAAAAAATAAAAAATATTAATAAAAGAAGATAAAAAAAAGTCAAAGCAAAAAAAAAATTTATTTTTTCCCAGTCGCTGGTGACAGTTGATTTAACCGCGAGACAGTTATATCAACCATCAGGTAGTTATATCCTTATTGACTGTGTTTGTACTGTTGAGTTGACCGCTACTACACATAAGCTAAGCAATTAACGGTGAACTCGGTTATTTTAACCTGCCTTTTCAGTTAATATAACTACCTTTTTCTCTCGGTGTACTCCTTTTGAGCATTCCATGCCCTACGGGCGAGTAATACTTTTCAGCTCTTAATGGAGATCAAACAGAGAGTACATACCCTTTCGAATTCGAAATGTAGGACAAGGAGAGTAGCAGCAAAAAGTGGGCAATAGTTTTTGCCTCCTGTAATACCACGTATAATGGGAAAACAAAGAAAAACAGAAACTGGACACCATCATCCACGACCTCAGCTGGGAGTCGTACCCCGGGACTCTCGCTTCGTTCTCAGTCAAAGAACGGCACAGAGGCCGACAATCCATGCTAAAATGCATTAAAATTTCCTGAGAAATTCAAAAATAATTCTTTTTAAACTATTGAATTTTGAAAACATTTAATAGCGTTTAGGACCTAAACGAACATGATTTTTGCCCGTGCTGCCCACTGAATTTGCCCTAGTGATGTGCGGAGCCGCTTTACGTGGAATTGTCCGACATCCACTGCACAAAAAATTGATGGCTTCTCTTTGCTGCCTTCGGGGCATGCAAATTCGACATATGAGATTTCTATATTAATGTAGTTTTCGCAATACACACACACACACATACATATGTATATATATCCTTAGTTTGATGAGTTTTGAATGAAATGAATATCCTTTTGTAAAAATGGAGAGTTCAGTTTTGAATGTTTTTGCGCAAAAAAAAAAAAAAAAAACAAGTTTTTCATAAAATTTTTGAATTTGATTTTTTCGTTGACAATCAAACATGTAATAACATGTCAGCAAAAGATGAAAATTTTTTTTTTAGCTTTCCAGAAAATATTACAGCAAAAAATGTTCACCTGAAGGCTGTTTATCATCAAGCCAATATGTCATAATAAAATCCAAAATGGTTATGTTGATTCAATAACACAGGCCTGCATAAAAAATCCCTTTTTAAATTGCAGTGGCGATTTAATTAGATTTTTGTGTCCTGAAAAATTGAAAAATATCAAAAAAATTCCATCACGTCAGATTTTCGAATTATTTGTGGGTCCATTTCTGGACGCGGCTGCGGGAGGACGACGCTTAGTTTTTTTTTCCCCCCAGCAAAAGTCTCTTTCGGTAATTTACTAGTGCCATTGATATATGTACTTATATTGAGTGGTTTGCGAGTTATAAGTGTCTCAAAGCACATTAAATCAATTTTTGGGCGTGGCAGTACGCGGATATCGCCCAATTTCACTTAGGATCATGCTTTACCCGTGTGCCGAATTTCGCGATTGGTCCAGCCGTTTCGAAGGAGATCCGACCACAGACGGACGAACGGACGGACATGGCTTAATCGAATCTCCTGGTGACGCTGATTCTATTTTCATTGTCCGGTTTATATGGTCTATCTCGACTGGTTCTGGGTGTTACACACGTGCGGACAAATGCATTATACCTTCGACTCAGGAAGTGTCGGATTGGGTGCTTTTCAGACTGGCCTAACTGTGCCACCCATTAATTGTCTTCAGTGTGATTCTTCTAATTATTTATGAATTCACCGCCGAGTTTAACCCTTTCAGACACGGCGTCACTTATAAGGGACAAGAGCTTATGAGACTTTAATGCTATCGGTTTGGGAGCGTGTCTGAAAGGGTTAATCAAGCCTTTCGGATTTTTTAGCGCTCAGGGTATTCCCTTACTCCCTTGCAGCATTAATTTTCACATACTAATCCAATATTCCCTTCTGCGAAGACATCTCAGAGAAACAATTATGCATGACACAGTCAGCTATACGTCATCGATGACAGAACTGATGACATACAGGTCTATGCAGGTGATATTTATCTGCTAGGTATATTCATATGTAAAAGGTACGTACATAGCATACTTTTCGGCGTGTTCTGTTGCCATTTAGGCTTGCAAATATTTTTAACTGTCTGCCTCAAACCCTTTCAACTTGACATTCAAAATTTGATTAGAACCCCCACATATGCATAATTTAAATATTTATGCACACATATATACATGGATATGTGTGATTGTGCGCACATACATACATACATATGAATGTTAATGTCGGCAATGTTGCCAATTTAGTCACTTCAATGGAATTCTTTACATCTCGCACATCATCGCCATTATTGTTGGCAAGTGTTGTTGTTGTTTTGCTTATACTTGTTTTTCCATTAGATGTAAACACAGGCTCTGCTATATATATAATATACAAATTCATACACATGCATTTGTCATCGTATGCGGACATACATACATACATACATATGTACATTGTACAAACGTAGCGACTTTGTAGTTTCCGCAATAGTTTTTGCTTTTGTCGGCGACTCCACGCGGGCAACAAACAGCATTTGCTTGAAATCGGGCGGAAGAGGGGGTATATGGGGGTCCTAATTTTATTGCCCGCATACATGCAAAGTGTGACTGCGCGCGAATTCACCGTTTGATAGCTTTTTGCTTTTCCGGCATATATTGTATTTAAAGATACATTTCAAGCAGTGTAGATAGAAGAACAGATAGACAGTTACACATGCACAGATAGTTGTCCCCTAGGACCAACGTGTTCCCCTATCGTATTAAATTTATATCGCAAGCTCTTTCCTTCATTCCGTAATACCGCAAGTAATAAAAGTGATTTTGTTTATGTTCACGAAAACGGGAGAAACAGCCAACCCAACAACAACAATAACAACAACAATAACAATAACAAATGGAACAACAAAAAAAAGCAAAAAGAAACAAGAGAAAAGGTAAAGGTAAATATATACATACATATTGCAGTTAACTAAATTAAGAGGCCGTAAAATTGAAGTTACAATTGGATAAACTTACAAGCAATAAGACAAAGAGCGCACGGAAAGTGAAAGTTTTTTATCGCATGAGAGAAGGAATGCTTCTCGGTATCAAAAAAAAAAGTATGCTTAAAATATTAGCATAAGTTTTTTATTGAAAGAAATGGCCAGTGAGAGAATGAATAATAAGATATCCTCGGCCGTTGTTGGAATTCTTAATGGCCATTTTTTTTTTTTTTTGATAGTGAAAATGACATGGAAAAGGGAAGTTAAACACCAAGTGACAATAGTGGTACTCATGCAGCTTCGCAAATGCCTTCGCAACTTTTCCCATCGTAAATTTTCATATAAATTTTGACGGTTGTGTGACAAATTTCTCATTTCCCACAATTTGCGAAGCTGTATGAGTCCCACTAATGTTTAATTTTTGTAATAATTACAAAGAACATATACATTTCTACTGAGCACTTGTGTAGACTAATGCTACAGTTCCACTCATTCATTACCGACCCTTCATTAGCGCTAATGAAAATTTAATGAAAAGAGGTTCCACTTTCAATTAACCGATTTTTCATTAGCTAAACAGCTGATTCAAATTGTACGAGGGTGGTCTGAAAAGTTTGTGACCTAACAAAGATACGAGTCATAAATTATTTATAGTTTTTTTTATATTTTTCTACATAATTTCCTTGACACATGGCGCGAAAACTCTGATTTTTAAACGCCACAGAGCGGCAACAGAGCGTTGAAAATGTTTATTTCAACAAGTTTTCGGTCTAATGTAAGCAAACGCGGCACACAATACGCAGAAAGCTTTTTCATGCCTAATGGCTCTACGCACATATGCAGTAAGTAAAATTGCTATACTAAACACATGCAAAAAAAAGTACTTTGAATTACTTCTGATACTTCAACGAATACGCAGATTTAAAGCAATAGAACATGTAGGGTTGCATTTAAATCATAAATTTTCTATATTTCTGTCGACCTGTCATCAAAATTTCAACTCTGATTTCCTTTCTTCGCAAGAACGAGCTCTATACTTCCTGCATATCTGCGTAGAGCCCATAAGTCTTGATTCAATATGCGCCAAACAAGTTATTTGGACTTGTTAATGGCCTCTGGAAGATCTCTTACTTTAATTTGACGGTCGTTTGGCATTATTTGGTGAACTTTATCGATGTTATCATCAGTGGTTGAAGTTTTTGGACGTCCCGAACGCTCATCTTCTCCCAAGCTATTGCAGCCAATAACAACTGAGCGTCCTAAATCCCTGAAATATTGGTGAGTACTCGTCAACAGAGACGCCATCTTCACGTTAAAGTCGGAAAATTTTCAGATAACCCTCGTACAAATCAAGAAATGACAGCTTGCCAAAGCAAGATAACCAAAAGGCAAAGGGAAAAACTATATCAGCTAGCCTATTAGTTTTGGTCAGCGAAATCTCATTATGCGCTTTTTGCTTGACCACTGGCATTGCGAAAACAAGATTTATTTCGACAAAAAGCTTTTAAATTTTTTTTGGCGGAACCCATTTCTTTTGAAAATCAGCTGGTCTGGGAAAGTAGAGTTGCATTTTCACTTACTAGAGATGGCGATACATCCGATAAATTCAAGAATATGGAATGCAACCATGTTCATTAAACCTAATTAAAAGTTAATGTCTCATTACGACCTCATTATTGGCCAGCGTTTTGTATGGGTAATGGCAACTTAATGGCTTCATTAGCGCGGTATTGAGAAAATCCGCTAATTAGCCCAAGTGGAACCGGGGTATAAGGCTTATCATGGCATTAGGTCAAAAACTGGGTAATTTTGCTAACCGAAGGTTAACGTTTCCTAAAATACCATTCGTTTCACGACTAATGCGCATAATTCTCAGTAACGTTATAAGTTGTTTGAATTTTCAAAAACTTTTATGCACTCCAAAGGCTCTGATGAGTCACGAGTGGCTACGTGCCGAAACATTGCCATGTCCGCCTAATGCTATGTTCTCACTAGGCCGGGTTAGGGTTATCGGCGAAAGCCAGGGTTTCAAATGTCAAAACGCATATAAAAAAAATCATCTAACCCGAAAATATACCCTGGGTTAACATTTAACTCTGAGGTTAGCGCAGAGTTGCATTTGAAATTTTCAGTTACATTTGCTAACACCGAGTACAAAAACCGGGTAAAAATTTAATACGCCACTGGCAGGAAGCATTCACGTGCAGAAAATATATGTGGGGAAGGATGCACGTATTTGGATATGTAAATTTTGATCACAGGTCGTGGAACGTTTTGTGATGCCGCTTTCACTATTAGCTCCATTAATCTTTTTTTGGTCCTGCGGACATTACAATGCTCTTCTGATACTATTGCTTCCAATATTCCTTTGGCTTTTTCAGCTTCTTTAAACATTTCTAATAAAGCAAATTCAATTCTTATTTACAATTTACAGTTAGGGTTAGTAATGCGATTAGCCGCAGTATGAATTTTCACCACTTCGGAAGTAGTGTAGAAGTAGTGAACTTTCCGGCTGGGTCATATGACGTTAGTAAACCTTAACTCGCTCGAAGCTGATATAAACGCTTTGAGTTAAAGGATCGGGTTACGAACTTAACCCCTATAGTGAGAACATAGCATAAGATGGAGGCGCAAAGAGGTTGAATTCGAATAATTTTCCAAAATAATCTGAAAAAAAAAAATTTTTTTTCCCCCCTTTTTGTAATGTTTTAAGCTTTTCAATTTTAATTTGATTTAATTAAATGTATTTTTTTTTGAATATTAGTAGTTTTCTTATTTTTTTTTTTTTTTTTTAATAAATAATTTTTATTCTCGTTGCTCTGTTCTATTTAGTCTGCTTTTCAGGCATCAGTGTCGTATGAGCGATGCATGGAAACGAAATGCATACCACATACGTCATCAGTTGAAACCTTCGAAGCGACTTTCTCATTTAATCAATCAAAACGTATCATTCATTCAATTCTCATATATAAATGTTTTAGATTAATGGATTTTATTAAAACAAAAAAGCAATGCAATTGAAAAATGAATTTTGGGATTTTTTGGGAATATTTATTTATTTATTTATTTTTTTTTTTTTCATTTTAATTATTTATTACTCGCATGACATGAAGTTTATGATACAGTCACCAATGCAACGAACTACCACCGACTACATCTACTTATGCCAGAAACAGTCAAACAATGCTACATACTTGTGTGAGTTCTTAGATTTATAACCGCTTCTGCGTGTAGTTTGCCAGTTCTTTCAGCATTTGCCGGTAATGGCAAATGTCAACGCCAGAGCGTTATACCATAAGCGAGACAAAATTAATTACACTCCGTGGAAATGTAATTACGAGAAAACTTATCCCCCCCCCCTCCGCACACACAAACACATAGACACTCACAAGTATACAAACACAAATATAGACAAACAGAAAAAAGGGAAAAGAAACGGAATTATTAGGATTGTTAGCAGCACGATATAAATATGTATCTATTTACGTATATGTTCCAGAATAGGGCTAGTGAATTCGATAATCGGAGGCAAATAATTGGCAAGCATGATTATTTTGTGACAATTTATTTGGGTTAGAGGCCAAACGAATGATTTCTCTTGATGCCAGACCAAATTCATTGGCTAAACGAATTGCTTCGGCATGCTTAACTTGGCCATTAACATCATTTCCCATTGCGATTATATTTCAATTTGCCATCCTTAATCTTTCGTTCAATACATTCATTCAATTTATGATGGAATAAATATTTTAAAAAATCCTTAACCCTTGCCGTTCAATGTGATAAAGCTTTTAAAGATCATACATCCCCAATCAAACTTCGAATGATTAAAAAATCGTCGTTCAGAAGTTAAGGCCAAAATCCAATATTGCGAGAGTGCGCGACGTCACGAAAATGTTTTGCGTGACGCATTTCAATCTCCAATAAGAGTTTGATAGCATAATTTCGTTTCTAGTAGTGCAATATTTGAACCAAGTACCCATCTAACGAGTACCGGGTACTCATAAAATCTATACGTTATCACATGAGCTAAAATTTTTAATTAAAAACTTTCAAAATGAACCAAAATTTGCGAAATATTTTCTCTCTTTTTCACGGAACGTTGAACAGCTTTTGTTTTATTAGTTTTCAACGAGTACCCAATAGCGAGTACTCAAAAAAATAGCTACATCATTAACCTGTCAAACTGTCTCGCAATGAGAAATATTCAATTTTTCAAACTTTTCTCGCTGCGAGATCTCTCGCAATATTGGATTTTGGGCTTTATCTTCACGTATCTCCAAAAAATATTTTTTTTTTGAGAAATTGACTTTTAAGTTTCAACAAATTATATAAAAAACAGCTTTGATTACTAGAGCTGTAAAAATGCTAAACATTTACACTACTCGAGTTTATTCGATACTTTTCGTCAAGTAATCGTTACTTTAGTACTCGTTACTAAGTACTCGAATATATTTTTTCAAATATCGTTCACGAACGAATAACATTGCATGAATAACTCAATGTTGATAAAGTAATAAAAACTCCCTCATGCTCTTTGAATCTTCACCCAGTATTTAGTAACCGAATATCAACTCAACTCAATCTACTACCATACTGTTTTGTGCACCCCATTACATTAGTACTTTATTACTCTGGCAACCATCGGCTGGCATGTGTGCAAAAAAAAGTTCTAGTAACGAGATACTTCCATCAGTAACGAGACGTTATTGATTACTGACTAGAGTAATCGTTACTTTTTACCGAATAGTAACGATATTTTACAGCTCTATTGAATACATGAAAATAAGTAGGCAATCCGCAGAAGCTTCTTATTATTAGACATTGTCCAAAAACAGTTTGTGGAGAAACATGAAACGAACGAGAATCAATGACCAAAACCGAAAAGAATCCAAAAAATTTAAGATACCCGATATCGATAAAAATTTAATATATCTAAGAAACCATAAGGGATAGGGACGTGTGGTAATTGAGCACAGATCGATAGAATTAAAAAATTCATAACACAAAATGGAACGACGAAATGATTCAGCTTATGATTATTCCATCATCGAAGCATTCATATAGAACGGAAGCTCTTAGCAGGCCCGGAATTCGTCATTTCCTGCTGGGATTACACATAATTATTAATGTTAGTAACGCTCGTTTTGCGACATTCTTATCGAGCCCCCCCACCGTCACACGTCTCACACGACAAAAGCTGTCATACGGCCTTGCAGCGATACTTAACCGTTATTAATCATGTGAATTATGATTAACACTCTCGAAAAGAACAAGACACTCGACGCTCGAAATCATTAATTAAAATTGACGAATGACTGGCATGTTTCACATTTATGCGGGTATTAAATACGAATGGAAACGGTTTGACTCATTGTGAATACACAATTTTGATTAAACTATATAAGACCATCGTGAATGGGTCAGATTGGCAACACTGTATTTATGTAGTAAAGAAAATTACAACTGCATTATCGATTGATATTGAAGAATTCTCTCGAATCCGTCTAGAAAATCTCGATAGGCTAGTGAACAAAAAATAAAAAATAATAATAATAATAAATCTCCAATAAAACTCCAAGCGAAAGTAATTGCACGCCTATTTTAATTCATTTTTATTACCTTCCCAACCATGTGTGTACGTATGAATGTGTGTACCTCATACAGGAATCTTATACGCCCATTATGCAAATTCTCTTAAGCCATCTCCATTGGCACTTACAACAGTCTTACGTAAATTAGCAAATTTTTCATACACAACCCGAAGGGGCAAGTGCGTGCTTTAAGCTCATAAATTTTTGCATTTCAACTGAAAATGCTGAAGAAGAGAAGACACAACATGAAAGTGCTGCCGTTCATAGTTTGTGCTAAAGCAAAAAAATAAAAATTAGCTCAAGGAAAATTTTCACTGCGCCATTGTGGCCGAGCCATGGTGGAAATGGAGCCAAAGTTGCGAGTTGCTCGAAAAAAAAAAGACGGGAAAATTAAAGCATTTTTCTTGCTAGAAGGTTTCCTAAAAGGTTTAACAAAATACTTATGTAAGATCCTGGCGGAATCGATGAGTCTTGCAGACAGCATTGGCAGTTCGCTTTGAGTTGAAGTCTTTTGGATTCTGCCAAATTGGCTTCAATGTTGCGAAAACGGTAGTTTCCGGTTGGAATTATAGTTAGCAAGGTGTCAGAGATAGCCTGTTTTGGAAAAAATTTAATTTTTTTTTTAGATCACATATTTAGTATAAACTTTTGTTTTGGAACTTTTTCTTTAAGCGATAAAACTCGGGAAATGGGCGTTTCGAATTTCCTACCGTGACACAGTGGGTTCGCATAATACATTTGAGTGTAAAAACTATACGGAGTGTTCGCAGAGTGATGCAACTTGGCACATTCTGAATGAAGTTTTCATAAAAATTTGTTTTCGTTAGAGCCAGGGCTCGGATTTTGTTGACTTTTATAAATTTAAAGCATACTTTAAGGAGTAAGAATTTTGTTCAACTCACACAAAGGTAATATTCAAGTTGATTTTTAACTTCAATATGAATTTTTTTGAAGTTACAAAAGCGGTTTGAATTTCATTTCCGCTAAACTTATTCGTAAAATGTTAGTTAGAAAAAAATTTTGCCCCTTTAAGTATGCTTTAAATTTAAAAAAGTCAACAAAATCTGAGGCCCTGGTTAGAGCAGTGCTGGGAACTTGTGGGAATTTTCCCTTTTTGTGGGAGTTTTAGTCAAAAAATTTGATCAAATGGGAAAAGGGAATTTTTACTTTCGCGTAGTGTAAAATGTGGGAATTGGGATTTTCTACATTTTGTACGATGGTTAACACTGTTGACACCGCGGAAAAAATATCGATCGACCAATATATCGTTGAAATCAACTGTTTTTTCAACAAGTTTTGTTTTCAAAGAGATATCGATATTAAAAAGTTCGTCGATGTTCGGTTAATCGATGTTGATTCGACTGTCGAATAAGATTTAAGCGTATATAACCTCAGAATTTTGAGGAATTTAATTTGTTTTGTTTTAAGAAGTTTCTTTTTATCTTTGTTCACATAATTTAATAAATTTGTAATAAATAATATTTCAATTTCTTATTCATTTTCCTGTAAAAATGTGTTCATTTAACAAGTGGGAATTTTTGTGGGAATTTTGATGAGACTAAAGGGGAAAAAATGATAATTTTAGGAATTTTTGAGGTAATTCCAGTCAAAAACAGACCCCAGCACTGGGTTAGAGCACACATTTTGTATAAACTTTTGTTTTGAAATGAATTTTTCATATAAAAATTTTTACCCTAAAAGTATACTCTAAATTTCTTTCTTATTACATTGCAAGATTGTATGAACTTCATTTGAAAAATGTTGTAACATATTTTACTCCAGTAGAGGCAAATTTGCTTAGAAATTTTTGTGGGTCAAGTGGTTTTTGAAAGTTAATATTATGAAAAAATTAACAGTATAAACGATTTCCAAAACAAAGTGTTTTTAAGGGGTGGCATCGTGCTCTGAAAACGCCAAAATACAAGATTTTTTTGTATAGGGAATTTCGTTTTTCCTTGATACTCGTAGTTTCCATAATATAGGTCCTTTTTGCTTGGGCCAAGTGGATTTTGAAAGGATTCTTTCCGAAATGGGTACTAACTATAAAATCGGATTTGTTTTAGGGTGTGGCAAACGATTTCCGAAATGAGCAATTCCGAATTTCTACGGTTTTTAAGCTATACAGACCATATATATAGGGTTAATGTGTGGTTCTCATTTATTGGGGGTTGTTGGGCCCTTGTCTATTTGTGGTTGAGACAGGTTAAACTTATTTTTCGATGCCACCTGGATTTTATGGCTATGTTTTTTTTTTAAATTATATGACCTTGTGGTTTTGGTTTTATGACCTTGTTTTTAATTTTGAATTTGTTGGTGTATGCCGATCCGGTAAGTTCTAGTTCCTGATCAGGTATTTGAATAGCCATGAGGAAATATTTCCTTTATCTCCATTCAATAGGATCGGTGGTTGGTGCTTATGTATTTGAACGCTTTCAGCTGTCTCTAGTTTCCAGTGTTCCTTCAAGTTTTTGATTATTTCTTTATGGTTGATGTCGATGTTGTGGCTTTCTTCCAATATGTGTCTTGCGACTTTTGATATTGTTTGGCTTTTTCTTTTTGCTTGCTTCACTCTTGCTTCTTTTATATGTTTTGTTCTGTGAACCTGACGGAGATGGGCCTTTTAGTTTGCCCGATGTATACTTTGTTGCATGTGCCGCATTTTATTTTATAAATTCCAGATTTCTCGAGGTTATTGACGGGGTCTTTCGTTGATTTCAATTTGGCCGCTAGTTGGTTTGTTCTGCTGGTGTAGCCAATGTCGATGTTAAGATTTTTAAGTTTATATTTAAACCTTTTGGAGATGGCGTTGTTATATGTATGTTGTTGGATATTCTCTTTAGTTTCGGTTTGTCTGCTGTTAATGTGGTGAGATTTTTATGTTCCAATTGTCTGCTTTTCTTTTAAAATTATTCTGTTAATGCTGTTTTGGCTGTAACCGTTTATGTCTGCTATTTCTTGAATGACTCGAAAAACACATTACATATTCGGAGTGCTGAGAAATATGAGTCCGAAACGAGTCTGCAATATATAGAAAATAAGAAAAATAAAATAAGGTTCAATTTGACTTTTAACGTGTCGATGGATGAGCACATGACTATTAAGCGAGTATTTCGAAGATCGAATCCCACATTGGGGGAATTTAGAAAATATTGAAATTATGAATAAGTTTAAAACGGAGAAATATATACAGGGGCAAGCAAAAGTGAGTATTGACACCGGAGCTATAAGGAGCAAACAATTTGAAGATCCCAACATGTGCTCACTTGTGCTCGCCACGGTACATTGGTTCTGTTCCTGCACTCAAGAAAACAGCTCTCAAAATCCCTCTCATTTCCGAGATCGTGCAGTAAGGGAACAGTTTCGGATAAAATTTGGCAGTTTTGTGCAGTACGGGAACGGACCTTTTGATAGATATCCATATATTTTTGATTATAAATATCACTCAAAATTTTTGAGTCTTTTCAAACTCATGAGTATGAGTGCCGAATGAGTAATATATGACTCATAATATGGGCTCCTTCGGTATAAGATCTCGAACTCATATAGGAGGGGAAGCACGATCTTTTTGGACTCCTAAATGATCCCATTATGAGGGCTCACACTCCGAATAAGGATTCATAAGTGACTCATTGAGGACTCCAAATGTTTGCTGGCAATCTCAAGAGGAAGAAGCAAAAAATTTATTTGTACTGAATGCACAAAGACATACACATGGGACCTTTTTTTTGCTGGAGGGAATCTAAAGTCGATTTAGTTTTTCATCGAATTCACTATTTTCGATTAAGCCTAATCCTCTTAAATGATCGGTATTTCCAGGCTGGCCACTGTCACCAGAATTATTTCGCAGCTGCTGCGACAACTCGTGATGAACAGAAGTGCCAATGCGACTGACATCGGCGTTCGACTCCGATGTGTGAGGACAATGAATGGCAAGGAAGCTATGGCTTGCAGCATCAAAAGCAAGAAATATATGTATATGAAATTCAGTTTTCATGAAGGAGAAAATCATATTAATTACAAATTAATTTAACCAAAAAATTTATTCATAACAAAGTAAAATACTCTAGCCGAATTGAAAAAAATCAAATATTACCAAAATTCCATTTTTTTTACTCGCAAATTACGGTAACATTGTTGTCTTCTTTGGGAAGACAGGACAAGGCGCTGCAATAGTCTTGAATAAGACCCATCAATAACAATGGGTAGCCGTGATCCCATCCCCATACTGGACCATCACTATGAATATTCTGTTTAAAATAAAGGTAAAAAAAAAAAACGAGAATTTTGGTCTGACTTGGGACATTAAGCCTACGGAAAACTGAACAATTTCCATCGAGTACTCATTTTATTATTATGTATCTTTTCGAATCGTCTGAAAATGTTCCATTTTCCTTTCATGTTCAATGAACTTCAATATGCTTAAACTCACTGGCCCACTGGCGATTTCATTTCATTGCATTTCGTTTCGTTTCATCACATTTCATTTATTTTGCTCCGTACTAAGCCAATTTAATGACGAATGCCGAGGAGAACAGAAAAATACGGAAAATAATGCGAGGAAGGGAATAAAAGTAAATGAGAAATACAATTGAAAGTGCTACTTGATGCCCATGCGATTTAATTGGATATGGGGATTTAACCTACAAAAGCAATATACTGTGAACCAGAAATGCTCTTACGACGCGTACGCTTCTGTCGGCCGTAAGCCTGCCAAATCGAATGGCGAAATGAATTAAAGGAACCAAAATAAATGTGCTCTATAGACGTTTAAATTACGATGTGAAGCTAGCTGATACTACAGTTGAAGTCTGTTTTGAGCGAGGAGTAAGGGGAATTCTTAATTTCGGGGCTAGACCTCCGCAAGGGGGGCGAGATTTGTTTGACAGCTGTGAGGTTTTATTTAATTTTTTTCTCATTATTTTGAAAGAAGAAAAAAATGCACGAAAATTGAAAGTCCAAAAATTCCTCCTGTGGACTTGGTAGTACCAAGTATTAAGTACTTGTACCAAGTTGGGACCATTTAATAAGTATAAATGTGACACCTTAAAAAAATTTCACAAACAGAGTCCACAAAAAAAAAATCACTCTTCACCAAGTGCAGTGAACTCTGCGAGCAAAAAGTTGTGAGTCTTCTCAGAATTAAAATTTTTTTTTTTAATTTTTTTTTTTTTTTTTGAGCATAAAAGCCGAAAAGCAAAGAAGCATTAAAGCATGCCCACTATGGTGAGAAAGGGTTACCTACTCTGTTTCTGACTTCGCTCTGACTCTGCATGCAAAATATGATAAATCACGGCAATTATCGGGCCATCAATCAAAATTATTCTCTGACATTACGCCCGCCTAATTGAATCACCTCAAGCCAATGTTTTATGCTCAAACTTAATCTGTGTATCACTTATTCACTTTCCCGCTCGCTGGCGCCGTCGCTCCCTCTCTCTCTCTCTCTCGTCTGGCTCCATTGATTCGATTTTATGGATTCGCATTCGCAGTTAAAAGTTAAAATTCAATTTCAATTTGGAATGAGAGCTTTCTTATCTGAGTACAAATGTAATTTATACTTCTTAACCCATTAATGGCCACACATTGATAACAGACTAAAAAAAAAAAAAATTGTTACATAAATGAAATAAATAGATGACTTCAAGCTTGAACGGACTAAAGAACTATTCCCATATGGTAATACCGGAGTTGCATGGATTAAAGAAGGCTGTAAAATTTATTGGGAAAAAATATGTTAATGTGCCGAAAGGTCAACGTAACAAGATTAAGAGGGGGGCGGGTAAGGATTCAGTCGGCTTTTCTTGGCTTTTTAACATCAATATTAGAATATAGAATATGTGTAAAGTCAGGTGTCGGTATAAGTGAGACTTAAAAACTGGAGAAAAAAAAGAACTTACGGAAAATAGGCAAAGCTCGTCAAATGTCCCTTCAAAATGTTTCTTTTTGGACTGTTCAGCACAAACTTAGGCAGCTGCGTGCGCCATACGTGTGCAGTGAGGGTCCAAATATATATATATATATATGTAAGTAACAAAACCTTTTTTGTTATTAATAAATTCGTTTTTATTGAACAATAATAAGGTTTTTATTTACAAGTTTTTTTGTTTAAAGAAAACTTAATAATAATTTTTATAAAAATATTTCTAAGCTTATCAATTTATTTTCTTTCATTTTTCATTCCCAATGTCACTTTGATCAATTTGACAAAGTGAAAGAAAATAAATTAGAAAAAAGAAAATGTGTGTTGCTATGTTACTCCTCCCACCCCAAAATAGTGCAATGTCCTCATTGCGTATCTGGTGAGTTTAGGACATTCTTACTTTAAAGTGTGCAGTGTTACAATAGATATTTACAATTCATTGATAGAATAATTATTTTTCTTTTTCCTTTTAAAATGATTCTTATATTTTCGTACATTTCTGGTTTTAAACTTTACTACAAAGTGTTCCTTATCATCTTCTGCTTTGACCAATTTTACTTCTTTAAAGGGATTTTGATTTTTATTGAGACGTTTTCTGACGTTTTCTGCATTTACGTAATTTGTATCAATCTGATTTTCGTTTCGTGCTTTATTTGAATTACGTATTCGATTTTCTTTAATCAATTGTGGATTAAATTTCGGTGGTAATTGATTAAAAAAAATATTGTATGGAGTTTCGCCTGTTGTGGAATGTACTATATTGTGGTTATAAGTGAACAATGTTTGCTCAATTTGAAAATATTGAAGTTCTTTGTTGCCTGATGTGTTTATTATTCGTAATTTTTCATTGAGAGTTTTGTGTAAACGCTCTATATCTGATATTCCAGTTTTTCCTGTTGTAACTTCGATTTTTATGTCTAATTGGGTACACCAATCTTTTATGTTAACGTTGTTAATACCTTGATCTTGATCTATCTTTAAGATTTTTGGTGGGCCCATTGTATTAAAAATTTTGAGTAATGCTTTTTTTTGTTTCTAACCAATTTAATGCATTTACTTTTTCTACAGTAGCGAATTTAGAATAAATATCAATACATGTCAAAAAATAAGATTTTTCCCATTCCCAAAAATCAATGACAAATTTTTCTCTTCTTTCATAAACGGGAGGGGTGATTTTGAAAGGGATTTTGTGCGTAATGTGATCATATTTGCAACGATTACACAATTCACATTCGTTAATGATCTTGGTGATTTCTTTTAAATAATTAGGATAGTAATATTTTTTTTTTAAACAGCTCGCTACTTTTTCTATGCCTTGGTGCAATCCTTCTAGATGGGTTTCGATCACTTTTGTTTTAAAATCAGGGTAATTAAAGATATTTTGAAGTTCGATAGTAGCTCGTAGTATTTTATTTCGTCTATTGTTAACTAACGTTTTGTAAATATTCTGAAATTCTAAAAAATCTTTATTATTTGGCATGAAGATCGTTACTTGATGGTTTAGGAGATATGATTTAATTATTTCTTTTATCTTTTCTTTTGTAAGTTCTGTATAATATATTGTAGTTATGTTGTTTTTAAAAATTTTTTCAGTATGGACGCTGTCTTGGGTACTCTTAATTAATTTCAACTGATTTTTATAAATATTGAGAGGTCTCTCAGAGATTGGAATAAAATTTTCGTTGTCTTCATCTGCTGAGTGAATAGTAGCAACATTTGAAATTGCCTCACCCAAGTTGCATTTTTGAACGCAGTTTCGTGATAAAGCGTCAGCTACATGATTTTCTTTGCCTGGAATATATTTTATATCGAAATCAAATTCATTTAATCGTAGTTTCCATCTCTGTAATTTGGAGTTGGGTTCTTTTAAATTATGAAGCCATTGAAGTGGTCGATGATCGCTATTGATAATGAATTTCCTACCATATAAATAAGGTCTAAAATATTTTGTAGCCCAAACTAAAGCGAGTAGTTCTTTTTCTGTTGTAGAGTAATGTAATTCATGTTCGTTAAGTGTGCGACTGGCAAAGCAGATGGGACGTCCTTGTTGGCTTAGGACTGCCCCAAGTGCTACATTAGAAGCATCTGTTGTTAAAGTAAATAGTTTTTCATAGTCTGGATAGGCTAATATAGGATCTTTGGTTATTAAAAGCTTTATGGTGTCTACTGCGTTTTTATATTCGTCATTAGATATATCAATTTTATTGCCTTTTTTAAGACAATATGTTAGTGGTTTTGTTATTTTTGAAAAGTTTTTTATGAATTTCCTATAAAATCCGGCTAAACCAAGGAACTGTTTTATCTCTTTTTCTGTTTTAGGAATTGGATATTTTAAGATAGCTTCAACTTTATTAGGGTTAGGTTTTATTCCTTTTGGAGTAATGATGTGTCCTAGAAATTCAGTTTCTTTTTTTAGGAATTCGCTTTTACTTATTTGAATTTTAAGATTAGCTTTGCTAAGTCTGTTAAATACTCTTTCAAGGGATTCAATATGTTCCTGCAAAGAAGTACTAAAAACGATTATATCGTCTAAATATACAAGGCAGTCTTTTCCAACAAGTCCATCCAAGATCGTATTCATCAACCGTTGGAAAGTGGATGGGGCGTTTTTGAGACCAAATGGCATCCTCAAAAACTCATAATGTCCATTTTGTGTGGAAAAAGCTGTCTTTATTCTATCCTTTGGGTCTGTTTCTATTTGATGGAAGCCTTGCGCTAGATCGATGGTACTGAAGTATATACACCGACCAAGCTTATCAAGAATTTCATCTATAATTGGAATAGGAAATTTGTCGTTTATAGTAATATCGTTTAACTTACGATAGTCTACAACAATTCGCCATTTTTGGGTTCCTGAGGAATCCAATTTCTTGGGAACGACCCATATAGGAGCAGAGTATGGTGATGTACTATGGCAAATTATACCTTGATCTAACATTGATTTAATTTGTTTGTTAACTTCGGCTTTATGGACTTCGGGGTATCTGTATGATTTGACATATATAGGATCCTCATGAATAGTTTTTATCTGGTGTTTTATACTATTTGTAAATGTTAAGGTATCCCCTTCTTTATAGAATATATTTCTGTATTTAGATAATAATTTCTTAATTTGAGATGATTCTTCTTTATTTAAATGATCTAGTCTAAATTTGGTTTCCTCAATACTACTTACTAAATTTAATTTTTTTTGTATTGGGTGATTTTTTAAATTATTCAAAAATTTGTATTTAATACCATTTAAAATTATATTTTCATCTTTTATATCTATTTTAGCGCCAAGTAGCTTGAGTATATCGCATCCTAGTAACCCATCATGTGTTTTTGAAAAGTCATGAACGTAAAACTTGAGTGTGCGTTTTGAATTGTAGCTAAAAATTTCTATTACATCTTGTAATATAATCTCTCCTGTTATTGTTGATAATTTAATTGGTCTTGTATGGGAACTTTCTTTTTTTAGTATGTTGGGTCTAATAAGACTCACTGATGACCCTGTATCTACTAGAAATTTTACTGGTTGGTTGGCAATCTTTAATTCAATTTCAGGTAAGGTTCCGAGGCAACTAAGTGAAAATTTTCAGTATCTTGGTCCATTGGTTCTGGGGGTCCGAAACGTCTTATCCGAGATTGATTTGAATTATGCCTTTGAAAGTTTAGTGGTGGTTGAGGTAATGAATGTTGTGGGTAATTGTAATTTTGGGTAGATCCTGAATTAGGTAAAATGTTTTGTGGTGTATAAGATGGTCGTAAATTATTTTGAAATGTCATTTGATTCTTTCTATAGTTGTTCCTCTTTAATGGTTTTGCGTCATATACGTCATTTTCTTTCAAAATTTTTATTGCGGAGTTAATATCCGTTGCTAGGTTAGCATTAATCAAAGCAGTAAGATGGTAAGGTAATTCTCTTTTAAGTGTTCTAATACTAATTTGTTGTAATTCGTTACTTAAAAATGACTGTGTAGATAAATCGGCTTTGCTTAATTTTATGTTATCCTTAATTTTGCAAATTTCGGTGTTAATTTCTTCGCAGAGTGTTTTTACGTTACCTTTAAATTTTATGTTGTTGATTGACAGAATAAGAGTTGTAATTGGTGTATGGTCAGCAAATTCATCAATTAACAGTCCTTTGAGTGTTGGCCAATCTTTCGGTTGTTCTTTCCTTATAACGTCTAGGGCTGCGTCGCGAAGAGTACTTGTTATACATTGAAAATAAAATGGTTTTTCCTCGTTAGCGAGTGAAGTGAAATCAGGAACTATGGTGTCTATGTTGTCGATAAATAAAGCCAGATAGTTTCTATTGCCATTGAATGGTAAAATCAGTTTGATAGTTTGCAAAAACATTTCTCTTTTCTCCTTGGCCAGCATGGTATCGGTGTTTATTTCCAGGATTTTCAATTTCTGACAAATAACGTCCAGTTGATCACTGTTCATAAATATTCGAAACGATCCACTTTGCACCAGCTTTATTTGGAAGAATTTCGGAGTAAACGTTTGAAGTTGTTGCAGGATTTTAATTCCTCTTATAAGTCGCAATACGCAGAAATCCTTTTGTTAGACTCCTGGAATCACAACTCTTGAATCCGATTCAAAAGATATCTTTGTCCTTGTTTGAATGTAGGCTCGTTTAAAGGATAATGTTCTTTTATCCTGAAGGACCGACTGCGCCAGTAACAAAACCTTTTTTGTTATTAATAAATTCGTTTTTATTGAACAATAATAAGGTTTTTATTTACAAGTTTTTTTGTTTAAAGAAAACTTAATAATAATTTTTATAAAAATATTTCTAAGCTTATCAATTTATTTTCTTTCATTTTTCATTCCCAATGTCACTTTGATCAATTTGACAAAGTGAAAGAAAATAAATTAGAAAAAAGAAAATGTGTGTTGCTATGTTACTTGTATGGATGTGTTTTGGCATAGAACCATCCCTGCAGTAAATGTGGGGAAAATTGACCACTTCGTTACCACTGTCATTCTATAGACATGGTCAACGAGGAGGTCTACAGTTCCATTTTCTGGAGCATTCATGTTATGAATTTGCTGCGCGGAAAACAGAAGGCTCCGTAGCGTAATGGTTAGCATGTCTGATCATCAACGCGAAGAATTCGTGTTCGAATCCCAGGCCAGGCGAGCAAAAGTGGAAAAATTGTAATCTATACTCTTTTTCTACCGTCCGCGTCAACAGTACTACTGACCAGTAATGCCCTTCGCAATGCAAACCGCTATAGACAATTAACATTGCTTGTCATTACAAAACCACCAATAGTGGAGACAAACAATAGACATGCTATTGACGAGCGAACCATTATGAAGGCATTTATTTTAGTGCCTATGGTGGCTCAATGCGTTGAGTGCTTGCCTTGAGCTCTGAAGATCGCGGGTTCTTTGCTGTAGTTTGAACCGGGAACTTTCATACTGCTGGTCGAGAACGCATGCTCTATGCTATTGAGGCCTCTGAGATGTGTTCAGCAAATATGTTAAATGAATGAAATTTAGCTGTAGAAACCTCGTTGATTGTTTCTATCGGATTCACTGCAGCAAAAACTCACAAAAATTAAATATATTGACTTCTTGTTGACATGGTCGACAGAGATGAGCTATACCTATTGACTCATTGTAGACATTGGGTCATGTGCCGACAGGCTTCCTGCAGGGAATGGAACGGTGTGTAAGTGTATTTATAAACGTATATTTAAGGTTTACACAAGATTTTATTTAAACATTTTGTATTTACGTAATTTTCTTTGTTTTATTTTTTTTTTTTGCGATAAAAAAAATTCGATGCGATTAATTAATTTATTGGACTAAAATGTTAATATTCAGAAAAAAATCATTTGTTACAACTATTTATTGAGGCAACTTTTGGTGATAGCAAACTTCCCAAGCCGAAGAACAAAGTGATAAAGGTGTCAAATTTTCTTAAGTGGGCCACTTTTGAATCGATAGTCTCAGATTTCAGTCATTGATACGGCATTCCATACACTGAGCTAACTAAACCATGTTTTTTTTTTTAAAAAGGGCGCATTATTATTCACAGTCCTTTTGATTTTCGAGCAGAACGAAAATTTCAAAAGAAAAATAGTTGATTTAATTTTTTTTTAATTCGGTATAATTCTCATTTGGTTTATAACATAGGACATATAAGATATATATTCATCTTAGAACTTTTTAAGCATCGCGAAAGCAGTCACATGACAACGGAGTGACGAAATCGGATTACGTCCATCTGATGGCTATTTTTGGGGTTATGTTCAGCAAAAGGCTCTGTGCCGATTTGCTTTGAACGTTGAATAAATTTGTTTTGAAATATCTTCTTTAATAGCTTTTTTAGAATTTTTTTTTTATTTTAAAAATTATCTTGTCATTTCAATTATGTCCGTGGTTAGTTTAACAAATTAAATTTTAAATCCATTTTTGAAAATTATCATGTCATTTCAACCTGAAATATGGTTGATTCAAAAGGAAAATCTTTATTTTTTTCAACAAGAAAAATTGTTAAAATAAAAAATATTCCTTGTTGAAGCCGTTTTGTATGTTTTTCGTTTTGATTTAACCAGTTTTCTGGTTGATTTTTTTCTTTGTGTAGCCTTGGAGCTAACAAAAATCCTTTCAAACTTATTTTTTGAAAAAAAAAATTTTTCCGCTAGTTATTAGCCGTCAAAGTTTTCGGTAATGGCTTTTTTAAAAATTCATAAATCGCGAAGAGTTTATCGAAACTCAACGTTCATTGCATCAAAATTTTCATAAATTAATGTACTTTTCCATAAAAATATTTTTTGTAAATAAAAAATAAATTTTTCCTAAAAAGAAATTCCAGTTATCTTTTTAATTGAAAATTTAAAAAACTTCTCGACCTGTAGAATTTTTTTTGCCAATTTTATTCAATTCTACAATCTTTATGAAAAATTTTGGTAAAAAAAAAAATCGGTTATCTATAGTAGGTCAAAAGTTATGCATATTTTTGTGACCCCACTTCTACCTCTAGCGTACGTTTTCACGCGCGAGTTTGGTTGATTTCTTAGTGAAATTCTTGAGCTTGGTTTCAAACCATTTTACTAACAATGCACTGGCTCAGGATGACTCTGCTGATTAACATGGCCTCAGTCAAGCTACAAGAGGCCGAAATAGTGCCAGAGTAGCTCGGTCGATTGTAAAATTGCCTTCAGACTTCATCTCCACACTAGAATCATTAGCAGATGAGGTCAAGGTAATAGGTGAATGGGTGAATTAAAAAAAAAAAAAAAAAACCAATTCGAAATTTTCTGGGTGCGATTGGTGAAACTGAATTGCTCCCACATAACAATAAAGAATATTGGACTAGAATTTTTGAAATATTATATAAATGGGAAAGGTTCTTACTCTTTGAATAATCAGGTACATTAAAATATGAAAATTTAGTCCGTTTCATTTTATTGTGAATAAGACGGTTAGGTTGTAACATGTTTTTTATTTTATTTTTAATTTTTTTTTTTAATTTAAATTTTTTTTTTTTTTTTTTTTTTTTAATTATTTATTTATTTTATTTTTTTAATTTTTATTTTTTTTTCTCAAAGTGGTAAGCCTTTCAAATATCAAATATTTTGCGTGAAAAGTATCTTCTCGACCTTAGATGGAACTTCAATCCATGAATCGTTTTAAGGAACTTCTTTATTTGAATTAAACAACCTGATAACTCTTTCCACTTCCTTTAATTATTCGTACTTGAAACTCCTTGTTGTATGCATAAAAATGAAACGCGTGGCCCATTTTACAAGGCTGGTTTTCATTCAATACCTGCTACATTCCCTTTCTTCTGCTAACCGAACGTCGTCCACCCACATTCGTCTCTCTCCGTCTCCGACACGACCGGAGCGTGTTAAGTCCTTTATTCTTGTAGTTTATATGCATGTGAATAACTTTTTTAATGATTTGAAGTCCAAAGGATATGCAACAGCAAAACTGTAAATTATTTGTCTTTCCGCTATCTATTCGTTCAAAGTCGTCGGCTGGGGTTTTTTTCACGTATATATTGCTTTGCTTTGGTGCAACCTCGACGGATCCATTCTGTTGTTTGCCAGTGTTTTTTTGTTGTGTTCCCCCCCCCTCGGTTTTTTCTCCCATTTTTATTTTTTTATTTTTTATTATCTCTTTTTTCGTTTGTTTGTTCCGCCACGATTCGCAGTGTGTTACTTTTTAGCCATTCACCATCAGTATTTGCGGCTAAGTTACTGCTCCTCGTACATAATGAATGCAATTTTCAAGTTTTCTGCACTCATTATCGCCGCATCAGGAAACGAATCCACTTCTCTTTGGTGCTTCTTTCGTCGTGCGATTGTGTTTTCGCTTGTTTGCCCTTTAAACTATCTGGGCGCGTGTGTACAACACACCAGTGTTCCCCTTCATATACACGTTCACTGTGCTGTTGATTGTCGGAATATGTAAATTCTTCTCGAAAAGAAAAAAAGAAAATTCACACTAAATTCAGCATGTGGCTTTGCCGCACAGTGGGTCTAAATCACAATGAAATACGAAAAGAGTTCCATTATATTTATTTTTTCTAATTATATATTTCCTTTTATTTTACAAGGGTACAATTTTTCTAAGAGAAACGAAAAAGAAAGACAAAGTATTGAAAAGAATTCTTAATAAGAAACCAAAAGAAAACCACTGCAGACTCTATCAATTTTAAAGCTGAGAGGCATCGTCATATTTTTAATTCTCCATTTTTTTAATTTAAATAATAACTTACACCTATGAAATTCCGTATAGATAATTTTATTTGACATTTAAAAAGTCCGTTGTATCTTAGAAAAATTAAACAGAAAAAATATGAAATTATAAATCAGTCACTTCTCTTGAATATTCTGTAATTTGGTGGTTAATCCTTAAGGCATAAGTATGTACCTCCATAAGGTTGTCCATATCTTAAGGTTC
This sequence comes from Chlorops oryzae, assembly GCA_020466095.1. NCBI lineage: Eukaryota > Metazoa > Arthropoda > Insecta > Diptera > Chloropidae > Chlorops > Chlorops oryzae. The sequence goes on from CM035806.1 coordinate 165,622,538, forward strand.
ATAAATTGATGATCTTCAGATCAGATCTGATCGCATTCGAGTCGAAGCACATGTAAAAATATAAGGAGTTTCTAAGCCTGATAAGCCGAAGCTATGTACGAGTATATCTTAGCTTCTTTGCTTCTCTGCATATTCCATTTAAGAGGAGTCGTAAATGCTTTTAATTGTGAAACATTGTATGATTTTATTGAGTTGAATATTTAATAAACATGGCGAAAATTATTTAATGTCACAGCTGCCACATGCAACATGCCAAATTCAATATTCCACATGCACAATGCAACATTTCACATACAACATTCCAAATGCAACATTTCACATGCAACATTCACATGCAACATTCACATGCAACATTTCACATGCAACATTTCACATACAACATGCCACATGCATCTTTTCTCATACAACATGCCAAATACAACATTCCACATGCAAAATTTCACATACATCATTCTATATGCAACATTCCACATGTAAAATGTCACATGCAACATTTCACATACAACATGCCACATGCATCTTTTCTCATACAACATGCCAAATACAACATTCCACATGCGAAATTTCACATACATCATTCTATATGCAACATTCCACATGTAAAATGTCACATGCAACATTTCACATACAACACAAAACGCTCAAAATGCAAATACACATACATGCAACACATACATCATTCTATACAGACATCCACAATAAAATTCACATGCATACATTTCACATACATACACAAAATGCCAAATACAACATGCCACATGCAAAAATGCAACATTTCACATGCATCTTCTCATACACATGCAAATACAACATTCACATGCAACAATTTCACACACATCATTCTATATGCAACAATCCACATACAACATGCAACATTTCACATACAACATGCCACATGCATCTTTTCTCATACAACATGCAAATACAACATTCCACATGCGAAATTTCACATACATCATTCTATATGCAACATTCCACATGTAAAATGTCACATGCAACATTTCACTTGCAACACAAAACGCTAAAAATGCAACATGACACATACAAAAAGCAACATGCAACATGATACATGTTACTTACCACATTAAATACGCTTCCAGTGCAATTTTTACAACAATTCTAGATCACGGTTCCTCCTCGTGCACTAAAATGCACCTTCTCTTACCTTAAGTGTAGATCACCCCTTTCCCAGCAAGAGAACACACTCGGATTGATGCAAAGCGGGAGAAGAAACTGAACTAGTCCTGGTAAGGACTAATGAATGCGATAACAGTTTTAATCCTATTCTATTTCCTAAAGGGCATTAGTTGTTATTCTTGCTTTCATTTGTAACAATCATTCGGAGGGCACAACTACAACAACAGAAACAACAACAGCAACGAGAACACAATGAATAAAGAAAAGCAACAATGGCAAGCGTAAAAGAACACTTTAATTTAAATGTCGGAAGTAAGGAACAGCTAAACAAGAAACAAAAAGCAAAAACGCTGCTAAACTTCAACACCAAAACAAAAGAAAACGAGATGAAATCACAAATGGAAAGAAGGAAAGGCAAGAATAAACCGACCGGCCGCGGCGGTACTCTGGAATGCAGCAATACAACAACAACGCCGACAAAAACAACAAAAACAACAATAACAACAATAACAATAACGACGAAAATAGCAGTAGCAATAACAACTAGAACGGGCACCCAAAACAACGGAGTCATTGCAATTTGTTGCTGATGAAAATAAATTCACGTCATCAACATTTCCTTGCTGTGGTAACAAAAGCCACGCTTCCATGCTTTACGCACACAAAGCCATGAACGCAAAAATGGAAAAAAGAAAAATAAAGACCACAAAAACAAAAATCCTCGCATGCATGCATTTGGTCATGAACAGCTAGAGTACTCTGATCCTGATCCCTTCAATCCTTGTGATTGTGTTGTGTTTCTTTCTTTGAAATGTTCATGTTTTTTTTTTTGTGTTATTTTGTTTATTTTCTCTTTTCTCATTTCTTGTTCGTTCGTCCTTTCTTTTTCGATATCCACGCTTTGGTTATTCGGTATGTTCATTACTTTCATCTCTCCTCTCCAGTGCGCACAGCGAATGAGTGAGTGAGTGAGGGCCAAACGAAAGTGCAGCAGCAAAACAAATCTGAAAGAAAAATGAAACGGCACAAAAATTCCAGCACAAATCTAGGCGCATTACATTGAATGGAGAGGACGCATGCAGAGACACACACACACACACACATCTCTACATACATACATGCACAGACGGCTGCCGTAGCCGGCTGAAAGCAAAAGTGTGAATTATGCCATTGCAAAGGAATGCAATCAACGGAATTGTAATTTAGCGGAAACGGATGTGCGGCGTTGAGTTAGGAGCTCGCTCTTCTGATAGACTCAAGCGTATGTGTGTGTGAGTGTATGCGTGAAGACTGTGTGCGCGAGTGTGGATATCGCTTAAACTTGCGTGCGGCTATTTTGCTTCTTAATCGAGGTTTAAGCATTGAATGCATACAATAAACAATGATTTTGGAAATTTTGCATCGTCAACAATTTTGAGAATCCGAATGTGGAATCGGAATGAGAATCCTTCAAACTTGTCCTCAAGATGTCTGTATACACAACATGACCGAGATCATGTCTTTCGCTTAGCAAAGTGAAGATTCTTACTGTTCCAACAACTATAGTTATATTTAGTTCACTTGATTCTGGAAAGAAATTTCTAGCAATAACAAAGGTTTCCTTAAGATCCGGTCAGGTTTTCATGAAAACTATCGATCAATCATCCCGTGTTATAGTGAAGCTGTAAATCAATAATTCCTTTTCGAAGCTATCTGGGAAAAGGTCAAAATTCGAAAAGCAATATTCTTACAAAATCTTTAAAAAAAAAACTACATTAAAAAATAATACTTTACACTTTTACACAATTCCGGATTCCGGATTCTGGATTTTTCCCTCATTTTTTGAAATATGTATATTTCAAAATTCCGGTTTTCATAATTCCGCATTTCATGTTTTCCGAAATATATTCCGGAATTAATTAAGAAATTGATAAACTAATAATATTAGTCTAATATAGACTTCAATTTTTGTGCTAAATCGAATCTCCTGGTGACGCTGATCATTTCTATATATATTTTGTATGGTCTTTCTCGACTGGCTCTGAGTCACAATTTGTATCGGGTGTAAGAACTTTCATCTACACTGAGAATTTTTTCAACAAAATTACATATAAATTAAATTATTTTTCAGTGTACTCTAAATTTTGTGCATATAATTCCGAGTATTACTTTTCATTAAGCACCATTTAAATGCAAATTTTAATTCTCTCCTTTTTCCTTTGTTTTTTCGTTCTTTCTGAATAGTTCAACGCAAACGCTAGTGACCGATTCTTTGGAGCGATGAGGCCAAATTAAACAAAAGAAAGACCTTACCTCTCAAACCCCGAGGAAATGACCGGAATCTAATGGATCTCGAACGAAATTATTGGCATAGCTTAACGTTAAGTATTAAAATAAAAATAATACAATGCATGTAAAATTTTGTCACTCTGTCAAATAACTGTGCTATATGAATTTGTGATTGTGATTGTCAAACTTATTTTAATCATTAATGTAAGAGAAAAGTCTATGTTTTCAATGCCAATAAATTAAGAATAATAGAGGAAAGAAAAGTTGTAAAAATCCTATTAAGAAACACCACAATTAAACAGGTGAATCCAAAAAATGTATTCTTTCCTTTTTAAAAACTAACGGCTTTTAGTAAACGCCAAAATAATACCAAAAAACCAAAATTTTCAAAACCCCAAAATTCCCAGTAGTTTCCGAGATATAACGACTTCAAGTTTCGGATTCCACCTTCTGTTTTTCCTGTTCGCCTGGTGAATCAGAAAAATTTTTGAACTGAAATCCGCATTTCTCGGGCATATGATTTTCTCGATAGCTAAAGTCTTTTTTGAAACTTCGGCGGTAAGTATGCAATCTTTTGAGCCTCCAGAGCACTTTGCAATGAATAAATTTTTAATATTTCCTTGGGTAAGGAAAATGGAAAATGTGCTTCAAAAAGGGAGAAAACGTGGAATTTTCCAGGAATTTTCTGCACGGGAATTTTCTTTAGCATCCGACGAATCATTTAAGAAAAAAAAATTTTCAAAAACCCTGTAGGAAATGTCATTTTGATACAGTTAAACCCGATAAACTTACCTTATTCAAAAACATATAACGGCTTTATTTTCCCGCCAAAAAAAATATTTCAAAAAAACTTCAAAAAATAATCAAAAAACCAAAATTTTCAAAACCCCAAAATTCCCAGTAGTTTCCGAGATATAACGACTTCAAGTTTCGGATTCCACCTTCTGTTTTTCCTGTTCGCCTGGTGAATCAGAAAAATTTTTGAACTGAAATCCGCATTTCTCGGGCATATGATTTTCTCGATAGCTAAAGTCTTTTTTGAAACTTCGGCGGTAAGTATGCAATCTTTTGAGCCTCCAGAGCACTTTGCAATGAATAAATTTTTAATATTTCCTTGGGTAAGGAAAATGGAAAATGTGCTTCAAAAAGGGGGAAAACGTGGAATTTTCCAGGAATTTTCTGCACGGGAATTTTCTTTAGCATCCGACGAATCATTTAAGAAAAAAAAATTTTCAAAAACCCTGTAGGAAATGTCATTTTGATACAGTTAAACCCGATAAACTTACCTTATTCAAAAACATATAACGGCTTTATTTTCCCGCCAAAAAAATATTTAAAAAAAAACTTCAAAAAATAATCAAAAAACCAAAATTTTCAAAACCCAAAATTCCCAGTAGTTTCCGAGATATAACGACTTCAAGTTTCGGATTCCACCTTCTGTTTTTCCTGTTCGCCTGGTGAATCAGAAAAATTTTTGAACTGAAATCCGCATTTCTCGGGCATATGATTTTCTCGATAGCTAAAGTCTTTTTTGAAACTTCGGCGGTAAGTATGCAATCTTTTGAGCCTCCAGAGCACTTTGCAATGAATAAATTTTTAATATTTCCTTGGGTAAGGAAAATGGAAAATGTGCTTCAAAAAGGGGGAAAACGTGGAATTTTCCAGGAATTTTCTGCACGGGAATTTTCTTTAGCATCCGACGAATCATTTAAGAAAAAAAAATTTTCAAAAACCCTGTAGGAAATGTCATTTTGATACAGTTAAACCCGATAAACTTACCTTATTCAAAAACATATAACGGCTTTATTTTCCGCCAAAAAAAATATTTCAAAAAAACTTCAAAAAATAATCAAAAAACCAAAATTTTCAAAACCCAAAATTCCCAGTAGTTTCCGAGATATAACGACTTCAAGTTTCGGATTCCACCTTCTGTTTTTCCTGTTCGCCTGGTGAATCAGAAAAATTTTTGAACTGAAATCCGCATTTCTCGGGCATATGATTTTCTCGATAGCTAAAGTCTTTTTTGAAACTTCGGCGGTAAGTATGCAATCTTTTGAGCCTCCAGAGCACTTTGCAATGAATAAATTTTTAATATTTCCTTGGGTAAGGAAAATGGAAAATGTGCTTCAAAAAGGGGAAAACGTGGAATTTTCCAGGAATTTTCTGCACGGGAATTTTCTTTAGCATCCGACGAATCATTTAAGAAAAAAAAATTTTCAAAAACCCTGTAGGAAATGTCATTTTGATACAGTTAAACCCGATAAACTTACCTTATTCAAAAACATATAACGGCTTTATTTTCCCGCCAAAAAAAATATTTCAAAAAAACTTCAAAAAATAATCAAAAAACCAAAATTTTCAAAACCCCAAAATTCCCAGTAGTTTCCGAGATATAACGACTTCAAGTTTCGGATTCCACCTTCTGTTTTTCCTGTTCGCCTGGTGAATCAGAAAAATTTTTGAACTGAAATCCGCATTTCTCGGGCATATGATTTTCTCGATAGCTAAAGTCTTTTTTGAAACTTCGGCGGTAAGTATGCAATCTTTTGAGCCTCCAGAGCACTTTGCAATGAATAAATTTTTAATATTTCCTTGGGTAAGGAAAATGGAAAATGTGCTTCAAAAAGGGGAAAACGTGGAATTTTCCAGGAATTTTCTGCACGGGAATTTTCTTTAGCATCCGACGAATCATTTAAGAAAAAAAAATTTTCAAAAACCCTGTAGGAAATGTCATTTTGATACAGTTAAACCCGATAAACTTACCTTATTCAAAAACATATAACGGCTTTATTTTCCCGCCAAAAAAAATATTTCAAAAAAACTTCAAAAAATAATCAAAAAACCAAAATTTTCAAAACCCAAAATTCCCAGTAGTTTCCGAGATATAACGACTTCAAGTTTCGGATTCCACCTTCTGTTTTTCCTGTTCGCCTGGTGAATCAGAAAAATTTTTGAACTGAAATCCGCATTTCTCGGGCATATGATTTTCTCGATAGCTAAAGTCTTTTTTGAAACTTCGGCGGTAAGTATGCAATCTTTTGAGCCTCCAGAGCACTTTGCAATGAATAAATTTTTAATATTTCCTTGGGTAAGGAAAATGGAAAATGTGCTTCAAAAAGGGGGAAAACGTGGAATTTTCCAGGAATTTTCTGCACGGGAATTTTCTTTAGCATCCGACGAATCATTTAAGAAAAAAAAATTTTCAAAAACCCTGTAGGAAATGTCATTTTGATACAGTTAAACCCGATAAACTTACCTTATTCAAAAACATATAACGGCTTTATTTTCCCGCCAAAAAAAATATTTCAAAAAAACTTCAAAAAATAATCAAAAAACCAAAATTTTCAAAACCCCAAAATTCCCAGTAGTTTCCGAGATATAACGACTTCAAGTTTCGGATTCCACCTTCTGTTTTTCCTGTTCGCCTGGTGAATCAGAAAAATTTTTGAACTGAAATCCGCATTTCTCGGGCATATGATTTTCTCGATAGCTAAAGTCTTTTTTGAAACTTCGGCGGTAAGTATGCAATCTTTTGAGCCTCCAGAGCACTTTGCAATGAATAAATTTTTAATATTTCCTTGGGTAAGGAAAATGGAAAATGTGCTTCAAAAAGGGGGAAAACGTGGAATTTTCCAGGAATTTTCTGCACGGGAATTTTCTTTAGCATCCGACGAATCATTTAAGAAAAAAAAAATTTTCAAAAACCCTGTAGGAAATGTCATTTTGATACAGTTAAACCCGATAAACTTACCTTATTCAAAAACATATAACGGCTTTATTTTCCCGCCAAAAAAAATATTTCAAAAAAACTTCAAAAAATAATCAAAAAACCAAAATTTTCAAAACCCCAAAATTCCCAGTAGTTTCCGAGATATAACGACTTCAAGTTTCGGATTCCACCTTCTGTTTTTCCTGTTCGCCTGGTGAATCAGAAAAATTTTTGAACTGAAATCCGCATTTCTCGGGCATATGATTTTCTCGATAGCTAAAGTCTTTTTTGAAACTTCGGCGGTAAGTATGCAATCTTTTGAGCCTCCAGAGCACTTTGCAATGAATAAATTTTTAATATTTCCTTGGGTAAGGAAAATGGAAAATGTGCTTCAAAAAGGGGAAAAACGTGGAATTTTAAAGAAATTTTCTGCACGGGAATTTTCTTTAGCATCCGACGAATCATTTAAGAAAAAAAAATTTTCAAAAACCCTGTAGGAAATGTCATTTTGATACAGTTAAACCCGATAAACTTACCTTATTCAAAAACATATGGGGGGGGGGGGGGGGGGGAGCCTCAGAGCACTTTGCAATGAATAAATTTTTAATATTTCCTTGGGTAAGGAAAATGGAAAATGTGCTTCAAAAAGGGGAAAACGTGGAATTTTAGAATTTTCTGCACGGAATTTTCTTTAGCATCCGACGAATCATTTAAGAAAAAAAAATTTTCAAAAACCCTGTAGGAAATGTCATTTTGATACAGTTAAACCGATAAACTTACCTTATTCAAAAAATATAACGGCTTTATTTTCCCGCAAAAAAAATATTCAAAAAAACTTCAAAAAATAATCAAAAAACCAAAATTTTCAAAACCAAAATTCCCAGTAGTTTCCGAGATATAACGACTTCAAGTTTCGGATTCCACCTTCTGTTTTTCCTGTTCGCCTGGTGAATCAGAAAAATTTTTGAACTGAAATCCGCTTTCTCGGGCATATGATTTTCTCGATAGCTAAGTCTTTTTGAAACTTCGGCGGTAAGTATGCAATCTTTTGAGCCTCCAGAGCACTTTGCAATGAATAAATTTTTAATATTTCCTTGGGTAAGGAAAATGGAAAATGTGCTTAAAAGGGGAAAACGTGGAATTTTCCAGGAATTTTCTGCACGGGAATTTTCTTTAGCATCCGACGAATCATTTAAGAAAAAAAAATTTTCAAAAACCCTGTAGGAAATGTCATTTTGATACAGTTAAACCGATAAACTTACCTTATTCAAAAAATATAACGGCTTTATTTTCCGCAAAAAAATATTTCAAAAAAACTTCAAAAATAATCAAAAAACCAAAATTTTCAAACCCCAAAATTCCAGTAGTTCCGAGATATAACGACTTCAAGTTTCGGATTCCACCTTCTGTTTTTCTGTTCGCCTGGTGAATCAGAAAATTTTTGAACTGAAATCCGCATTTCTCGGCATATGATTTTCTCGATAGCTAAAGTCTTTTTTGAAACTTCGGCGGTAAGTATGCAATCTTTTGAGCCTCCAGAGCACTTTGCAATGAATAAATTTTTAATATTTCCTTGGGTAAGGAAAATGGAAAATGTGCTTCAAAAAGGGGAAAACGTGGAATTTTCCAGGAATTTTCTGCACGGGATTTTCTTTAGCATCCGACGAATCATTTAAGAAAAAAATTTTCAAAAACCCTGTAGGAAATGTCATTTTGATACAGTTAAACCCGATAAACTTACCTTATTCAAAAACATATAACGGCTTTATTTTCCGCCAAAAAAATTTTCAAAAAAAACTTCAAAAAATAATCAAAAAACCAAAATTTTCAAAACCCCAAAATTCCCAGTAGTTTCCGAGATATAACGACTTTAAGTTTCGGATTCCACCTTCTGTTTTTCCTGTTCGCCTGGTGAATCAGAAAAATTTTTGAACTGAAATCCGCATTTCTCGGGCATATGATTTTCTCGATAGCTAAAGTCTTTTTTGAAACTTCGGCGGTAAGTATGCAATCTTTTGAGCCTCCAGAGCACTTTGCAATGAATAAATTTTTAATATTTCCTTGGGTAAGGAAAATGGAAAATGTGCTTCAAAAAGGGGGAAAACGTGGAATTTTCCAGGAATTTTCTGCACGGGAATTTTCTTTAGCATCCGATGAATTATTTAAGAAAAAAAAATTTTCAAAAACCCTGTAGGAAATGTCATTTTGATACAGTTAAACCCGATAAACTTACCTTATTCAAGAAAATATAACGGCTTTATTTTCCCGCCAAAAAATATATTTCAAAAAAACTTCAAAAAATAATCAAAAAACCAAAATTTTCAAAACCCCAAAATTCCCAGTAGTTTCCGAGATATAACGACTTTAAGTTTCGGATTCCACCTTCTGTTTTTCCTGTTCGCCTGGTGAATCAGAAAAATTTTTGAACTGAAATCCGCATTTCTCGGGCATATGATTTTCTCGATAGCTAAAGTCTTTTTTGAAACTTCGGCGGTAAGTATGCAATCTTTTGAGCCTCCAGAGCACTTTGCAATGAATAAATTTTTAATATTTCCTTGGGTAAGGAAAATGGAAAAACTGCGTCAAATAGGGTGAAAGTGTGGAATTTTAAACTTAAACTTAATTTTAAACTTAGACTTAAACTTCAATTTAAACTAAGACTTAAACTTCGACTTATACTTAGACTTGAAGTTAGACTTATACTTAAACTTAGACTTTAACCTAGACTTAAACATAGACTTAAACTTTCACTTATACTTAGACTTTAACTTAAACTTCGACTCATTATATGCAACATATGGAACAACTGCAACATATGCAAGAAATGAAACAAAGGCAACATATGCAACATACGCAACATATGCAACGCAATGTTGCTCGCAGTTTAGCTTACAATGTTTTTCTTAATGTTGCTCGAAATTTTGCTGGCAATAATGCTGGAAATGTTGCTGGCAATGTTGCTCGAAATGTTGCTGGCAATGTTGCTCTTAATGTTTCTGCAATGTTGCTGGATATTTTTCTCGCAGTGTTGCTGTAAATGTTGTTCGCAATGCTGCTGGCAATGTTTCTGAAAATGTTGCTGCGAATGTTGCTAGAAATGTTTCTGGCAATGTTGCTGGAAATGTTGCTCCACTGTTGCTGGCAATGTTGCTCGCAATGCTGCTGGCTATGTGAAAACACGTTTGAGTGGGCGTGGCACAAAAAATAGGCGCGGCAGCGTTACGAGGTACAAATTTTCGCGTAATACTAAAATAATAAAAATAATAATTATAATAAAAAATTTGAATGTGCTTTGAATTGTGCTAATTTTTTGAAAATTTTTCTTATTTTGGGCCCATTTTGGCTACATTTTGGCGTGCATTGGGCTCGATTTTGGGCGCGTTTCTTCACTACCCATGCCCGGTTTGGGCTCGATTTGGTCGCGAGACTGTTCATTATTTGGGCCCGGTTTTGGCCTGCAAAATAAATACAAATATTTTTACTCGGGAATCAGACCTAAATTTTGTGAAATCAAATGTTTAACTTAACTGATTCACGAAGTGAAATTAAGTTACGTTCCATTAAGAGTACAGGCTCCCTTTGCTATGACAAATCATTAACTAATTTATGTTAAGTAATACAGTCGCAACTCTTTTATATATGTATATATAAGAAGAAGAAAAATGCCCTACAAATGTAGTGAAAAATCTTTTAGAAAATTCGCTATAGAGAGACTGTATATCGTTGAGTCACGACTTACTGAGCCATTTTCAGTGAAGTCACATCGAACTGAAATTAACACAGCTTTTATTTTGTTTGGTTTACAAAAAAAAATAAAAAAAATTTCCGCATGAGAAGAGGAAATCAAAAAAGGACAAAAAGAAATTCAAAAGTACTTTGAGATAAATGATCAAACAAGGTAATCCGGAAATCGTACGCGCAACAGGATTTACGACCACAATGGTTAAAAAAAGAGAGAGAGAGAGAAGTGAAAAGAAACTGCCCGCTAAAGCATATCTGAAAGCAAATCGTCAAAAAAAAAAAAATAACAAGAATTTATAAATCAAAAATGCACTCAAAGCCCTCACAAGCCAGCGCGGTTCGGTGCGGTGCGGTGCGATGCGTTGCGGCTTGTCATTGGAATTAAGAGCGCTTTAGACAGAGCGGAACAAGTTTTTTTCGGCTCTTTTTTGTTGTTTTATGTGTTTTTGAAATGTTTTTGGTTTTTGAACCGCTGTAAAAATATATAAAAACCACGATACCGCCAAACCAAAAATGAAAGTTCGTTACACAACAGCATCGAAAGGATTAGCGAGAATGCGTCTCAAAATTGAAATAGCCATCGTGCTTTTGATGCTGCAAGCCGTTTGGATCCGCTGTAGCTTCGTTGCCATTCATAGTCCTCACACATCGGAGTCGAACGCCGATGTCAGTCGCATTGGCACTTCTGTTCATCACGAGTTGTCGCAGCAACTGCCAAATAATTCTGGTGACAGTGGCCAGCCTGGAAATACCGATCATTTAAGAGGATTAGGCTAAATCGAAAATAGTGAATTTGATGAAAAAATATATCGACTTTTGATTTCCTCTATCATGAGAGGTCTTATTTGTATGCGTATGTGTATGTGTGTGTTCAGTACCAAGCCCCAAGTGTAACTTTTTGTTTTTTCTTTTAATTTTGAGCTTAAAATTGAAATTTTTATAAAATAAAATAAGTTGAAACGCTATGAACCAATTTAACGGCAAACATTATTCAATCAACGAAATTTGTAAGTTCTTTGTCTTAATTGGATTTTTTCTTTTTCGCTCGGATCTTTGGTAATAAGATCAGCTCCGTAAAGAAGGCGATGGGCATTAACGTAACTGAGAAGTTTCTGCTAAAGCAAGGCAATTATATTTGACTTTTTAGTGCACTTTTGAAAATTTACAGATGTCCTATAGTTTGCTTGACAATGTTCGCGAGATGCCCGGATTTTTGCCAGTGGGCTCGAGTGTATTGCTATCTTTAAAGCCATCCTCAATGCCATTTCTTTTTGATACCCGACACACTCTGATAGACCATCCAAAATATATATAGAAATGATCAGTGTCACCAGGAGATTCGATTTAGACATGTCCGTCTGTTTTTATACAGTTTTCTTATCGAAGGAGTTGAGCTATCTTGACAAAATTAGGTATACGTGCTCACGGAGACATGAGTAAGAATAAGTTCGAGAATGGACCCGATTGGACCATTTTTAGAAGTGCCTCTAGTACTAGGGTCTATTACGAAAATCACAAAAACTTCTCTAAAACCGGAGTTTTTCAAGATATTTTGATGAAAATTGATATTTGAACATGTTTAAAGGCACGTTATTTAATTTCAAAAAATTGAAAAAGTGGGCGTGGCATAAAGGCGTTTTTCGAAAATCGTCTCCTACTCTCGAAATTCAAAGGGGACTTGAAATTTAGCACTTATGCTTCCTTTGCAGCCATAAACATCCTCCCAAAAAATTTCCTTGATCGGTCCATTTTTAAGGGTACCTCCAGTACTAGGGTCTGTTCAGAAAAATCCCAAAACTGCCTCAAAATCGGACTTTTTCGCAATATTTCAATAAAACTTAGAATTTGAGCGTATATTTAAGCCTCCGATTGTAATTTAAAAAAAAAATTGAAAAAGTGGGCATGGCAAAGGGGCAGTTTTCATAAAGAAATCTATGAAAAGTCGGTATATGGGGCCCCTTAGGACCCTAAAAACCTCTTGAATATTCTTTCTTAGTGGTCCTGTTTTGTGGGCGTGGTTTCAAAATTATTTATACATGTGTGTCTGTGTCGGGTATTTTATTGTCAGACTATAACGCCCTTATTTGTTATAAGTATATATATTTTTTTTGTGTTTTCACTTTTTCTTTGGCTCAATTTAATTAAGCAACAATAAAATAATTTTTTGTTAATTTTTTTTTTATAATCAAAATTTCTCCTGTGTGTCCTAAAGCTCCTTTTAATTATTTACTGTAAATATTTAATAGAATTTACACCACATTTTCTCCACTTAACCTCAATCAACGGCTTTCTAGTGCCCTACACCATTGCGGTTATCCGCAACAACATCCACCAAAGCGGCATGTCACATTCTGAAGACAATACATATTTACGACACACACAAAAAACAACAACGCTCTCAGCTCACAACTTGAGTAAATACTCAATTCGCCCCCCTCCGAATCACGAATCAACAAAACATAAACCGTAAGCCCGTTCCCAAACCTCAACACAAGAGTCATCAAAGCCAAACCATATCAACTGGTAGAAATGTAAGAAGATGAAAAAAAGTACATTCTCAAACTCTGTCCCATTCCGGCAACTCCAACATCATTCCACTCAACAACACACCACCCACCCCAGCCACCCCAAAAAAACAAAAAAGTTCCAGGCCCCAACGACAGCAGCCAAGGCACGACAACATGTCGAAACAGTGCTACGCAAACATTTTACCACTAAATCGAAGACAACAGACTATTATGTGTTGACGCCGTCGTGGCCCACTTGCCCATTGTCAAGTAGCCCGCACTCCATCCCATACAATCCCACACCGGCCCCACCCCGTCCCGTCCTGCTGTACCCATCCGAGTACCTATGCACGACACCGCTCAGCGGCCACAGTGGCGCGTTTTCAATTAGTCGCGCCGATTTGATTTTACACTTAACGATTTTTCGCACTTAATTAGAAGCGAAAGTCGGTCTGGTATGGTCTGTCTACCTTGCCGTCGTCATCATGCCCTGCGCTGCCCCACTCTGCCGCCGCCGTGCGCCGCCATGCCGTGCCGTGCCTGACATTGAGCCACGACGACAGCCGAAAACCATGATTTGATTAAAAGCGAAGATGAATTTTAATTAAAATCCTTTCACAAAAAAGGGTAGCGGGGTGGAAGCGATGAGAATGCCAGTTCAACATTCCCCCCATTGCGTCAACTCAAGCTTAAGGTGGCCTCTTTTATTTTCTACTGCGGTAAATCGTACGGCAAATACGAACATTCTTCGTATTGAATGGATTTACACCAATCACCCTTGCCCTTTCGAAATCAAAGTTTCAAGTGTCTTAATAGAATAAGAGCAAGAGCAAGCGAGAGAGAGAGAGGGAGAGAGAGAGAGAGATAGAAAGAGAGAGAGAGAGCGAGTTAGGGAGGTATGAAAACTAAAGAGCCAAAGATAGAGAAAGAGAGATTTGCGCTTTGCGGAGTTGAAGAGGCGAATCTTGAGGAAATTTTTAACTAAAGTGCCTAATCACGAGTGAAGAAACGACAAACGACGAATCGACAGCGTCGAAAATAGCAAGGATCTATAATTTTCGCAATTTCATTTCATTCATTAATTTATTCAAAATGAGAATTAAAACGAAAGTGGAAGGATGAGACTGAGAATGGAAGCGAGCAGAAAAAGTATGAAGAGGTATATAATTGTTTTTCGATTCGGGTCGAAATTTTTGGTACTTCCGTTTTAAAAAAAAAAACCCCTCCCCCATTTGAAAGAGAATTTTCGATTTGGTTCTTTAATCCTTGTCAGGTTGCCAGAAGTGCTGGGGAGTTTTTCACACACATGAAATTTTATTAATTTTTCCATTTGTTGACCGAGTCCCTCGTAAAGGCCAGCAACATCGTCAATATGTTTCCCCCTTCACACATATGGACCTACCTAAGCTGGTCCATGTTATTGATGCGACGAGGTGTGCTCATGGTATCGACCTTTCCCGACACTATTACAGTTTATGATGCCACACCATCATCGTTGGGGGCACAACAGTCTCAGTAAGCTGTTGTTATCGGGACAACCCGGAAACGGCTATCAGATGCGCCATATTTTGTAGTCTAGGGATGAGTGTCTAAGCAACTGAGTCAAAATGAGAAGTCCTTTATTAAAATTTCCAATTAGAAATATTCAGGACCATTTGCTACTGTTCCGATTGAATTTCTTGCTCCGAAAAACAAAGAAATTTTATGAAAATTTGGACATTTTGAGAGGATAACGCAACGGAAAACGTTAACCAGATCTCATTATATCCTTTTCCATTTCCATTCTGTTATTCTTATCCTAGCTCACTTAAGTCCTCTAGTCCCTAGCTAGCACTGAGATCCTCACTATTTCGTCGTGGCTCGCAGGTACGTTCGCCAGAGTTGAGATCTTTGGATACTAGTCGATCAATAGTTGGAGAATGGCTCATTATGCACTAATGCATTGAGTCATAGTGGCTTAGTGATGATAGCATGACGTTATGAATGTGACCGTTTCGTCTGATGTGACAAATATTTCGCAGTATTCTCATATTTGGTACTCAATCAATTGAACCTGGGACTGTGGAACTCATTGTCTAATGATGACTCTAAACGGCAATCGCTTTCAAAGAAGACTTTCGGATTAAATTGAACTTCATCGATGGACCGTTCGATCATTCTATGAATTACCTCGAGGAAATTTTCGAAGATTTCATCGGACACACTTTTTTTTTCGTTGCCGATGAGCCGATAAACTTTCCACTGAGTCAGGAGGGCCCCTTAACGAAGCCCTCGAAGTCCCTTGGCATTCAAAACTCTTTGATCCACACATCTCGGGATGTTCCACTCAGCCATTTGGGATGAATTTTTTTGTGTCTATCTGAGGAGCTCGACTTTTATTCGAATAAAATATACAATTTCAAAGTATTTATTATTTTCGTTCTCCATTTTCCCCCTTTCTGGCGATAGTTCGTCGTCCCATGCAAAGATCGCAGAAGCGAAAATCTTTGATTTCATCTCCACCATTCGAATTGCTTTTGATCATTCTTGGAGCACACTCAAAATCGAAATTCAAATCAAAACTTTTTCGAACTCAATTCGCCCGATTCCTCGGTTGACCGATCAAAATCGGCCGCCGCGAGGGAACGCGCTTTTAACTCACTTGATCTCGCGGAGCGGAGGGTAAATTTTTAATCGACCGTGCGTTTTTTTTAATGACTTTGTTCGCTGAAATTTTCAGACATTAAATCAGTTTAATCATTTTTCCTTCTGATCATTTGAAAATCCCGCAAAACACTTCGCTTTTGCCTCTCGATGGCGGGTTTTTATTGTTTGCACTGTTTGCGAAATTTGTTCCGCTTATCGTTAGAAATGTTTCGAGCAATCCAAGGGCATCCAACAAATGTGAATCATACATACATACATACATAAATACATACATTCATATATACATACATATTTCAATTCGGCTGAATGATATTCGATAAAAGGAATCCATAGAAGTGGCAGGCAATGAAACAATCATGACGAACTTATTAAATTTTGCCCTCGCAAGGACAATCAATGATTTTGAACTTTCTATCAGCTTTAAATATATGAATCAAAAAAATGAATAGTAAAAAAAAAAGCATGTTCTCCATAGCCCTAAATGAAGTTAACGGCTTTCCGCTTAGAGGCGTTCCGGCGGCTTTTCAAATTCTCGCATTCCCATAACGAGCAATGAATCGAAGTGGCACGCCATAAATAATTTAGCACAATGAATATTATTGCGCTCGAATATATACATACACAGATAATGGGAACGACACGCCAGGACAGCGCTCACAAGGACTGGTGCAAGGACAACGTACTATTCTCGCCGTTCTCGGATGCTGCCAAAACGCATAACAATCAAAGCGAAGACAATAGAAACAAAAGCACCAACTTCTCGCAATGTAAAGAAAAAAAAATGGGAAATTCTGATTTCAAATTTCAAATGAAAAGCGAACGGCAAAGAAAAAACAAAATAAAAAACACACACACACAAGGTTTTTCAAAAAAAAAATTTATATAGGAAATAAGCAGTCAAGTCCCTAATTTGCGGTCACTTCCGTATCCTGTCAATTCTTGCATCCGAATACAATCGAATCTTAACCTAAGTTCGCATTTCGAAGGTTCCACTGTCCATGAAAATTTCCCTTCGTACAATCATATGTATACAGGGTGTTCCATACTCGATGGAACAAAAAAAAGGAGGTGATAGGGGGGGGTCCAGACGGACCAAAAATCGTATGGCAGGTCGCAAATGCACCCCTGAGGAGTTACATGCAATATTTTGGTTTTTTCACTGGTGCTCCTCACTTACAGGCCGTAAATTCAAAATCACATATGATATGAAAAGCTTGGCGGTTTTCCGTTAACACTGCATGCTACGATTTTAAATAATTCAACTCCGTTTTCTCTGGTACTACCATCTAAGCCTAAAATAGTGTAATTTTGGCATTTAAAGTGATTTAATTCAAAAGAAATACGATCGAGCCTCTTTTTTTTTTACTCTTTTCGAAAACTTTGAGTTTTTCTCTTCAATTTGATGACCATGGTTGCTAAAGAAAAAGTTTCACAATCAATGCAAAACTAAGGTTTGAAAAGAATTATTTTGTATTTTTGACTCCCAGTAAAGTTATTTTAATCAAATTTATTGAGCACACTTTTAGGCAGTATGAGAAAAAGAAAAATCTAAGAAATTTAAAAATTTCTGAATAGCGTTTTAGATTTACATATCCGCCTAAAAGTATGCTCACCAATTTAGTCGCATTCTTTCCGCGCCTCTAGCTCCTTACGAGTGCAAGATGTACCCCCCTTTCCATACAAATTTTTGCTGGTATGGGTTGCCCCTATCACCTCCTTTTTTTTTGATCTATTGAGTATGGAACACCCTGTATATGTGTAGTTGGAAAAAAAAAAGGGAAATTATGCCTTGAAAACTTTTATACCCTACGGACATTCGATTTTTTTTTGGTAGGTATTGTCTCTCAGAGGTAATTAAAAGCTTCCACTCAAGATGTTCTTCAATTTCGATAAGTTTTCTCGAGAATCGATAATGCACTCGCCAGACAATGTATATGGGTATTTCTAGAAAAAATTAAACTTTTTGTCACGTCCGAACATATCTAATTGCCTTTCTGATCGGCATAAAGTATAAAAATCCGGAAGAGCTGCACGATAATAATTAGAAAAACAATTACCATTTTCCACATTCTTCAATTCGGGACTTAAAATTGATAAAGTAACTGTCACGTCCGTTTGGAAATACCCATATACAAATGCCGATATCGCGATGGTAGCGAAAATTGATCTACCAATTTTTGTGACTTGTCTAATCGATGGCTAAGCATGGGTTACATGAAAACTTTGGCTATGTTTTTATCGCTTTTTATCTTCGTATCGTTATCAAATGCATTCATATTGAGAATTCTGTGGCATATCTTTTCACTTTGAATCGATGCTGCCAATAGATTGGTGGTAGTTTTCCCTTGGGGACTTTCGCAAAAATCCCTCTTGATATGTTTTCCATCGGAAGATGGTTACTTAAAAAAAAGTCCTTTTGAAAAATAATTGGGGTGGGGGAAAAAAAGGAACATGAAAATGAGAAAATTTCCACAATCTGGCATCACTATGACTATGATATCCTTTCGAGCATTTTTCGAATAAGCCATCGCCGCGTTACAAGGTACTCTCGCTCCGATGAGATATCTTTGTAGAGTATCTTTTATGCAAAGCATACATACATAAGTATGTGCATATATATCAACGAAATACGGGAAAAATAAGAAAGCGAAAATGGAAGATGAAAAGAAAAAATATCCTACATACATACATACATATATTTAATCGGAAAAAGGAAAAATAAAATTCATATAGACAACTTCAGATAGGTTCGCAGTCACGTGCAATGCAAAAGCCATTCATAAAAAAGTTTTTGGCCCTTGTTTCCCCCCACCAGCCGCCGCCTGCTGGCGATTCCATTTCGTTTCGTATCATTCGTTCGTTTGTTTGACTGTTTAGTTTTCGGTTTCTTTGTTTGTCCATTTGTTTGTTCATTTATTTGTCAGTTGAAGCTCGTGCGCCATTGTCTCTTGGTTTTTCATAAACAGTTTTCCATATAAAGCCATTAAAACCAATGAATGCGGTGTAAAGCGCAAACAAAACTCACATTCGAGCGCAAACAAAGATGAAATGCTGGCTATCCGGCCGGGGCTGCATGGAATGGATTGGAATCGAATGGAAGGCATAGAGTCGCAACGGATCGGAATGGCTCGGAATGGCTCGGGAACGGAACGAAATGAGCTGAAAATTAAAAGCGCACAGCTTTTCAAAAAAAAAAAAAAAAAAAAAAACTGAATGAATAAGAAGAAAGAAATAGAAATAGTCCAAACAAAAAGTGTTCTGAAAGTCAGTGACCAGTGACCAGCACTTTTTTTTGGAATAACGCCTCCACTTTTATATCGTTTCTATCTATTTTACTATCGTACAACTTTTCTAGCAAAGTGCATATAGAATGTATGCAAATATGAAAATTTTGCCCAAATATGGTGGAGGATATCCTCCATATTCATTTCGATGTCTTTGAATGGGTCATCACAATATGATCTACCATAGTTCTTTGGTTTCTCTTTAAATTTTCTGCAAGAAACTACATACATATGTATGTATTTCGAAATGGGTACTTACCCAGCCGGAAATCTTGTCATAAATGACCAATTCATTAATTTTTTCACCAAGGTTATCAAGGGGAAAATTTGAGTACTTCTCAATTGCAATGGCATTGTCATCGAGAAGAAATGTTATTCATCGCAACTCCAATGGCATTGTCATCGATAGAGGTATCGATACGACGGAGTAGATCTACTCCACTTTCGATGACTAACTCGTGACATATGCTCTTATGACTGCCAATGCCGCTTATGTGTTAATTTCATTAGAAGTTTGGTGTATAATCAGGAGGAGTCGCGGCTCTATGTCTTACTGAAATCATTGATTGTTTCACCGGGACATTTCCGGCTGGGTATACATACACGCAGAGAAAAAATATCACATACCCAATTATATTTTGCAGGCATTACATTTGTAATTGGGTATGAGGTAATTATATTTTCATAATTACGTCCAATTAAATATCTAATCGCCTGCAATGATATATGTAATTGTATCGAATTATATACATACATACAAACCATACATAACTATATATGTCACTCAGGAGCCGTTTCCATTTTGGGCTCTTTTCACCACGGTCTTGGGTACCCACCAAAATGAGAATTTTTCACTTAGGTACTCACAAAAAGTATTTCTCTCTCGCTCTTTTTTTTCCTGGCGAGTAACATCTCTTTCTAACTGGCGTGAAACGTCCCGCACAATATCTATGAGAGTGACATATATGGTCATATGTGATACAAACGCGTTATGGCATGATTTGGTGAAAAAGTTCAACTGTGGTGAACCACGCCATAAGCCGAGTGTTGTGGTGAACCACGTAATAGAATGTTGTAGCCAACGATAGTTTTGGCCAAGTCATATAGTTCTATATGTTCTCCACGATTGGGCGGAATATATTTCACCACATCATATTCGTGCTCCACCTGCCCCTTGGAGTTCCTAAGGATTTTGAAAATTTAATCACGTTACTTACGATCGAAATTATAAACCATTTGAGAAATATAAGAACAAACTGTAAAATAAATGCAATCACATACTCGTATATAATTGCACCAATGCTTTAAATTGTAAAAGTAATCAAATGTAATTACATATGTGTCAGAACGCAATTACATATGGGTATTTCTAGAAAAAAGTAAACTTTTGTCACGTCCGAACATATCTAATTGCCTTTCTGATCGGCATAAAATTTTCATAAGTATAAAATTCCGGAAGAACTGCACGATAATAGTTAGAAACAAAATTACCATTTTTCCACATTCTTACAATTCGGGACTTAAAATTGATAAAGTACTGTCACGTCCGTTTGGAAAATTCAATATATAAAATTTAAATGCAATTATTAAGTGATTTGGTTAGATTTCATTTTTCGATGTATTGTTATATTAATAATGCAATCGGGGCAAGGCTCCAATCGCATATGTTATTGGTTCCAATTATATTTCGGGCACTTATTTCTCTCCGTGTACCTGCATATAATTATAACTATTCGAGGACCATTGAACTTTTTTAATCTTGAACCCCAAACCAAATCAATTGAATACACTTTTGCAAAACAACTTTTTGAATATGATAGACCATTTGCCACGCCCATTTTTTTCAATTTTTGAAACCTAGTTCATTGAAATGAAAATGATTGTGAAAATTAATTCTTGAAAAATATCGAAAAAATTTGCGTTTTCTGTTTTGGTTGCATACAGTAGAACCTAGAACTGGAAGTACATACCAGAAAAATTAGTCATTTTCGAGATGTGTTCTTTTTTCAAAAAAATAAAAAAATTTTCGCGTGGAATCTCGTCATTTCATTGTATAACATAAAGAAGTATTTCAGTATTTCTTTTGAATTTTTTGAATGACATTTAGAGGTCGCTACCAGCGTTCAAAGTTTTCCCTTACAAACTCAATAAAAGCTTTTGTTGGATTCATAAAAAATGTTTAAAAATAACACAGGTAAAGCAAGGCAATGGATTTTGAAGCATTTTGGTTAGATTTCAGTTTGGCTCAGGGATGGGCAAAATGGGAAAATACATCGATATATATCGTATCGATTTATTTAAAAAGCATCGAAATTGAAACGATACTATCGGGGAAGAAATATCGACTTTTCGATATATCGACATTATAAATACCAATTAAAATGACTATTGTACTAAAATACAGTACAGTGTAACTTCTGCTTAAGGAGAACCCTCCTAAGCGGACACTACTCTAAAACGGACAGATTTCAGGAATTTGTGCTTGTGCTCCTGCTTCTCAAATCTTTCCTTTTAAGCGTACACCTCTGTTAAGCGGACAGATCTTTCGGTCCCGTAGGTTGTTGCTTAAGACAGAGTACACTGTACATATTTTAGACAAAATTGGAGTGTACAAAAGGACGTTTTCGAGTTCTCAGATAGAATGATAAGATATGATACGAAAAGATAAGACACGAAGGATTAAAATGCCGCTATATATCCAAGAGAAATACGTGTGAAGCACATGTTTACAACGACAGACATATACAAAATATCGCTTTCGATGTCGGGAAAAGTATATCGATGTACGATACATCGCCGAGGAAAAATATCAGTATAAATTTTCGATATATCGTTTTAAAAACATCGATATTTTGATATATCGATATTTTTTGCCCATTCCTAGTTTGGCTAAAAATATGAAAATTATCGAAAAAAACTTCCATCACGTCAAAACGAGTTTCAAGAAAATCCCTTTGAGATACGCGATGTTGAAAATGTATCTACTAAAATGCACGTAAATCGTCATATGGGCATTTCCAAACGGACGCGACACTTAAATGAGCAATTTTAAGTCCCGAATTCAAGTATGTGGTAAATAGTACTTTTATTTCTCAATACTTTCGTGCAGCTTATGCGGACTTTTATATTTTTCAAAGTTTCTATGCAGTCCCGAATGGCAATCAGCTACAATATACGGACGCGACAAAAAGTTTACTTTTTCTGGAAATGCCAATATATGTATGTAATTCGTATGAAATTAGTGTAATTTTATTCCATGAATTTCAATACTTTTATCATTTTTTCTTTGGCAATGCTGGACCGGGATTTTTTTTTTTTTTTGTGTTAAATGCACATTTAAAATTTACATATAAATTACCATTCATCAATATTTTATACAAATTTTCATATGGCTTTGGGAAGTTCATAAGTCCTCTACACAACAAATTTGATTGGGCGTGGCACAAAAAAAGTGGGCTTGCCAGCATATCGATGTTAAATTCGTCCAATTTTCTAACACAACACTAAGAGCTCTTCTGAATTTGAAGTCTGTAGGTCAAAAAATGTGAAATTGGAGTCACCCCTTCATATGGAGGGTGGGTGTTGGGGTGGTTTGATTTCCATAATTTTTTTTTTTTTCAAATTTGCATACATGTATGCAAAGAAACGTCCATGCTGTTATTTCATTGCTCTATAGAGTAAAAACTCCTTCTATTTTCGGCCGCCAGATGTATGGAGACGCGACACTGTGCGCCGCCGATTAAAAGAATTGATTAAAAGCGTTCAATGTTCTTAGTTCTTAGTCACGTTAACTTAAGTTAACTACTTAAGCTAGCTGATAAATTATGATAAGGGAACAGAAAATCAAAACACTTTCATAAATTCAATTATTGAAAATTGTCAAAACGTTGTACATAATCACCCGATTTATCTGACTTTATTAAAAGACCTATTAAATGTGCTCTACTGAAGTATGCGATAAGAATTTCCAACGAGTTCGCGATAAGACTCGAATGACAAAGAAAAAAAGAGAAGAAGAAACAAAAAGCTTAAAAAGTCTGACTGTCATAAAAATAAAACTACTGCGTTTAAAATTATTTAGGCCAATAAATATATTCGAGTGTTGCGATTTATTATCGATTCCCTGCAGGAAGCCTGTCGGCACATGACCCAATGTCTACAATGAGTCAATAGGTATAGCTCATCTCTGTCGACCATGTCAACAAGAAGTCAATATATTTAACTTTTGTGAGTTTTTGCTGCAGTGAATGCGATAGAAACAATCAACGAGGTTTCTACAGCTAAATTTCATTCATTTAACATATTTGCTGAACACATCTCAGAGGCCCCAATAGTATAGAGCATGCGTTCTCGACCAGCAGTATGAAAGTTCCCGGTTCAAACCACAGCAAAGAACCCGCGAGATTCAGAGCTCAAGGCAAGCACTCAACGCATTGAGCCACCATAGGCACACGAACGGCTCCTGCTATTGACGTACTAAAATAAATGCCTTCATAATGGTTCCCTCGTCAATAGCATGTCTATTGTTTGTCTCCACTATTGGTGCTTTTGCAATGACAAGCAATGTTATTTGTCTATAGCGGTTTGCATTGCGAAGGGCATAACTGGTCAATAGTACTGTTGACGCGGACAGTAGAAAAAGAGTATAGATTCACTACTGTCATTTCCTGCAGCGAATTTACATATCATCGACTAATAATAAAACCGTCACAACTTAACAATTTCGCATTTCTCGAACAAATATCTAATATCCTTTGGAGCCAGCAGAAAATATTGGTCCATTTTATTAATTAATATTAGTCTTAGTTAGCTGCTGAATTAATCAACATTTCGTACGCTTATATGCCTGCCACACGTAGATCGAAATTGCTCAATTTCAAAAAATTTCAGAACAATTTTAACATTTAAATTTTGTTCTGAAATCGCTCAATATTAAATTTTTCAACGAAATTTAAAAATTTTATGTACATATGAACAAAATTCAAACAAACGTGAGCTGATTTTGAATTTTTAGAATTTTCTTACATTGTTTGTTGTACTACTAACTGCACCACCTTGAGTCAAACATAAAAAATTCGATTTGAAAAATTTTGAATTATGCCGGTTTACTGATTATATGTATTTACCCAGCAAACGTTCTGAGCCCTGAAAGACTCATATATGACTCCTTATAGGATTCGGAGCCCTCATAATGAGCTCTTGCGAAGATCGTCTTATATGAGTCCGAAGTCATATAGCGAAGGAGGAAATTTTGGAGTCATACATCTATGACTCTTTCTGATCTCATATCTGACTCTTATTTCATTCTTAATATGAGCCATATATGACTCCTATCGCACTCAAATAGACCACAACTAGTCCACACATAATTTACTCATACATGCATTCAACTCACCTCTTTAACATGGGGCCTACATTGCAAAGAGAGTAGTGCATGCAAGACTCATCCATGGTGAGTCGTTTTGGGTGAGTTGGAGGTCAAATGACGATTTTGTTAATTAAATTAAATTTTTTAATTTTTGTTTTATTTATTTTGTTTTTTTCTTGTTTTTATTTTTTAAATCTTTTTGTTTAAACATTGTTAATGTTTTTTTTTTAATTTTCTCGTCTCGGAAGAACCTCGAACCTCTGATCTCTGGGGTTGGTAAGTCTGCGTCTTAACCATTACGCTAAACAAGGAAATTTATTATGTTGATCAAAATGCTGACTTGAGTTTTTGATTACTCAAGTTTTTGTAAAATAGAATAGAATTTTTCAAGCAAGAATTTTTCAACTCAAAAATAAATATTTAAAAAAGATAATATTTGAAAAAATACTTACAAATTAAAGAAAAAATTTTATATTTTTCAAAATTAACTATTAAAAAAATTTAATTAAAATATGAACATATAAAAGAACTTAGGCAATAGAGAAGCCAGGCGAGCCAGCAATCGAAACACGACCTACGTGGTTGCTGAGCGAGAGTCTTACTCACCGCCCCTCGATCTCTTAAGGAACAGTCAGCGGTGAGACCTTTAGAGGTCGACCTTAGGTTAGACGTGCTCCATAGTTTTTATGGTCTAGTTGCTAACAGTCTCACCTAAGGTGGGTCCTATTTGGCAAACTGACCGCTCGTTTATTACAGGGTATTGATTAATACACATACATTTCTTGATTTGTACACCGAGAGAAAAAGGTAGTTATATTAACTGAAAAGGCAGGTTAAAATAACCGAGTTCACCGTTAATTGTTAGCTTATGTACAGTAGCGGTCAACTCAACAGTACAAACAAAGTCAATAAGGATATAACTACCTGATGGTTGATATAACTGTCTCGCGGTTAAATCAACTGTCACCAGCGACTGGGAAAAAAAATTTATTTTTTGCTTTGACTTTTTTTTATCTTCTTTTATTAATATTTTTTTTTTTTTTTATCAAATTATTAATATTATATTTTTTCTTTATTTATTTGTTTCTATTTAAATCTTTTTCTCTTTCATCTCTTTAAATTTTCTCGCCTCGGCCGAGCCTTGAACCGCTGACCTCCTCCACTTCGCTGGGCGAACGTCTTAACCATTACGCTAAACGAACGAATTTAATTTGTTGGTCAAAATGCTCACTTGAGTTTGCTCAAGTTTTGGGGAACGTGCTTAAGGAATTGTTTCACTCCCAAAATTTTTTGCTTGAAAATGAACCATTAAAAAAAAAATTAAATAAATTAAAACCTTAAAAATTTAGGAGAAAATGTTTGTCTTCCAAAACAACTACACTCTGAACAAAAAAAAAAAACTGTAATTAAAAAAAAATTCAGAAAAATTCCCGCCGCCAGCAGGGATAGAACCCCGAAGCTCACGACTGTCGAGTCACAGTTTAAAGCACTGAGCTATCGAAACCTCCGGAGACGGTCGATCAGAATGCGAACTTATACGTCTAAGTGAACGAAAGCGAATTTGAACATAAAAATTAACTGTTTGTTCATTTGACTGCCTTTTTCAGTGCATTTAACGCGGAATACAGTTTATTTGACCACTCTTACTTTAACTTTTCTAAGTAGTTGATTTAACTGTTGTTATTTCTCTCGGTGTATTGACGTCGGTACTATTATGTAGAAAAAATGGAGTACTCTTTCGCATTATAAGGAGACACGTTGTTGACATGGTCAATAAAGATGAACAGTACAGTTTCTCAAATGACACCGCCTATAAATACTGTTGACGTAAGTTTTATTTTTCTTATTTTCGACATATTTCTGATTCATATAGGACTCATAAATATGAGCTTCTTATTTTCTATATATTTCAGACTCATTTCGGACTCATACATATTTCGGAGCGCTCAGAAAATGTTTGCTGGGTAGATATTCCGCGATTGACGTATCAATTTTTTTAAATGCACGAA
The DNA here is from genome assembly GCA_020466095.1 of Chlorops oryzae. Classification (NCBI taxonomy): domain Eukaryota; kingdom Metazoa; phylum Arthropoda; class Insecta; order Diptera; family Chloropidae; genus Chlorops; species Chlorops oryzae. Next base: position 165,649,207 of record CM035806.1, read on the forward strand.
TAATCTTCCCAGAGGATATCATTCATTCAATATTATCTAAGATGACGAGAATTTAATAAATCGGGCATGTCACAGAAAACGAATAGATACGACAGAAAACGTTCGATTTCGCTTACATTTTGTATGAAAATTTCATTGATTTTGAACGTTTTCAATCGCATTCGATTTCTGTGACATGCCCGAATAATATTTCAAGGGCGTTTGACTCAAGGAATAGAGCTCATATATATACATATATATTTCCATTTCTTCATAAGTATAAAAACTTTATGTAAATACAGATGTTTTAAGCTTTTGACGTCACGAATTCCGCATTTCCATTCTGAGACGCGCATTCAGAATGAAATAAATAAAAAAAAAAAAATCAATAAAAAAAAGAGATAAAGAAAAATGCTAAATTATTTTAAGAGCTCCGATAAAATGCGGCACTTAATTTTCTATGTCTATTGGTATTTTTCTTACGATATAAAGAGGCATTTCATTTCTTAAAATTGTGTTTGTTACACTCATGTAACTTTGAAAAATAAAATTTTTTTTTTCTTTTAATAAGTGAAAATGTTAACAGTGAAAGCTTCAATCACGTACTGATCCATACTTCATAAATATCTTTGCTGGCTAGGAACTTCCGCCCGCGTTTTCTGAAAGATAATTAAGAGTAGACTGGGAAAATGCCCTAAAAATACCCTTAATGTGTCCAAGTTAATGGAGATGGAAAGTTTTCTTATAATCTTTCACTAATACCCAAATCAAAAAGGGTATAACAATGGACCTACCTGGTGTAAGTGCGCCCTTGGGGGCTGCTCATCTAATCTAACCCTAATCTATACCCAAAACAAGAACATTTCAAAAATAGTTTTTTCATTCATAAAAATGTGAAAATTCGAACGGATTCGATCCGTCGGAATACATAATCAGGCCGAATATTATTTTTCCTATTTTAGTCACAATATCTTGCATTGAAATTATAACTGCAATGAATTGAAAGGAGCCCCCCTGAAAATGAAATATTTTCCAATGAGTATAAAATTATAAAACAAAATACCTTAAGGTCATTTTTCAGAGGAATAAGTTTTCTCTTTCTGGGTTCAAAGAATTTTTCGACGTTTTATTGCACTTTTAAGGAGCCCTGGTGGTTATTTCTTCTTATGGGTATCTCTTCATATGAGTGAGCACAATGATTGTGAATCCACAGGAGTTTTCACTGTGCTTTCATGTATGAACATGTATCATATTCATTTGTGAAAAGGCAAAATACTCAAATACGATGATGAATAAACGCAAAGAATCTTTGAATTGGATTTAATTTTCGGCGCATTTTTCACACGCTCCAAGCCAATCGTACTGAGGTTCTTCGTAAAAGAAACATTTCGAGGGAATACAAAAATTTAATTCTTATTCGCTCGAATGTAAATAGTTTTAGGGCTTCGGCAATGCTTTGAGGAAATGCATATCTAAGCCCGTTGCGTTGAAGGGTACAACAAGAACGCTGTCACGGCCATTGATAGTTGGCGCTCGGTGCACGTATCGATGATATACACACGGGTATTTGTGCCCGTTGAAATGCCTAAGTAAGTATCTTGTTTTGTCAGGTTGGCGAACCCATATTGTATATTTCCCGAGATAACAATTGACAAGCAATAGCAACTAATCGCACAGACACACATTTCGCCGTACGGAAGACTATAAAAGTACATTTCGTGTTAAATGAAGACATTAGATTGTTGAGGAAAATCGAGGGGGCTTCAATTATTTTGTCACTCTTCCACTATATCGAGGTGCAATGTTGCGAAATCTAACGCTGATATTGCTCCTATGCAGCGCGGCCTATATGTGCAGTGCCGTCGCGAACGATTACAAAGGGTGAGCGGATAGAAAATGGGAATAATTTAACATACCTTCAGTTTTTGTTTTTTCTCTATCTCTATCTCTCTCTCTCTCTCTCTCTCTCTCTCTCTCTCTCTCTCTCTCTCTCTCTCTCTTTTCATGGCAGTTACAAGATCTACGATATTAATGCGAAAAATGAATACGAAAAGGGGATTTTGTTGCGACTCTCGGCCAATGAGGAATACGATTTCTTCGATCTGCCACGATTGATGGGGAAAGCGGCACGTGTTATGATCAAGCCCGAAATTCAAAATGATCTTGAAACATTGCTCGATCACTACAATATGGCTTACACGTTGGTCAATGGGATTTCGGTAGAACACTGGAAGAACAGCAGCGCAATCGAATTGAGAATGCACGTTCGTTGCCGGCCGCGGGTGATCTTGTCTCCTTCGACACATTCCTAAAGCATTCGGAGATAAACGATTATCTTGATAATTTGGCACTTCGATTTCCGCAGAGGGTTGCGGTGAAAACCGTTGGAAAATCGTATGAAAAACGTGATATGAAGACGATAACAATTAGCAATGGCGACGGTGTTGCCAATAAGAAAATCATTTTTGTCGATTCCGGTATTCATGCTCGCGAATGGATAGCGCCGGCCGAAGGTGTTTATATTATACATCAATTGGTCGAGAGATTCGAGGAGAATGCACATTTATTAAAGGACTACGATTGGATCGTTCTGCCCGTTGTCAATCCCGATGGCTATGAATATACGTTTACCAAGAGTCGTATGTGGCGTAAGACGAGGAAACCAGTTAATGGCCTTTGCGCGGGCACCGATGGCAATCGGAATTTTGACTTCCATTGGGGTGAAATTGGCGCATCCAGCAATGCCTGCGTGGAAACCTTTATGGGCGAGAAAGCATTTTCCGAGCCCGAGACAAAAGTCGTTCGTGATATTATGCATTCGATAACCGGACGGGGAAAAATGTATCTGACCTTGCATTCGTATGGGAATTATCTATTGTATCCTTGGGGATATGCTTCGTAAGATTTTAATTGGAAAGCTGTCTATTTTAATGTGAATTTCATTCTATTCTTCTTTTCTCTCTTTTTCTCTTTCTCGCCTGCTCTCTCTCGATGTCTCTCGTTGTCTCTTGCTGTCTCTGCTGTCTCTCGAGTCTCTCTGCTGTCTCTCGATGCTCTCTCTGCTTGTTCTCCGCTGTCTCTACGCTGTCTCTCGCTGTCTCTCGCTGTCTCTCGCTGTCTCTCGCTGTCTCTCGCTGTCTCTCGTGTCTCCGCTGTCTCTCGCTGTCTCTCGCTGTTCTCTCTGCTGTCTCTCGCTGTCTCTCGCTGTCTCTCGCTGTCTCTTGCTGTCTCTCGCTGTTTCTCGCTGTCTCTCGCTGTCTCTCGCTGTCTCCATCGCTGTCTCTCGCTGTCTCTCGCTGTCTCTCGCTGTCTCTCGCTGTCTCTCGCTGTCTCTCGCTGTCTCTCGCTGTCTCTCGCTGTCTCTCGCTGTCTCTCGCTGTCTCTCGCTGTCTCTCGCTGTCTCTCGCTGTCTCTCGCTGTCTCTCGATGTCTCTCGATGTCTCTCGCTGTCTCTCGTTGTCTCTCGCTGTCTCTCGCTGTTTCTCGCTGTCTCTCGATCTCTCTCGCTCTCTCGCACTGTCTTGTTCTCCCTTGAAGGAGTTTACCTGACAATGTTAAAGATTTAGATGAAGTTGCCCAAGCTGGAGCTGATGCAATCAAAAAGGCAACTGGTACATCCTATAGCGTAGGCAGCTCGACAAATGTTCTCTACGCCGCAGCCGGTGGCAGTGATGATTACGCTCTCGCCAAGGCGAAAATTCCAATATCGATTACCATGGAACTGCCCGGTGGCGGTACTGGTTTTGATCCATCACCAGCACAAATCGAACCCCTCGTCACGGAGACATGGGTCGGAATTAAAGCAATGGCCGAGAAAGTTATTGAGAAATATTGAATTAAATAAATGAAACCCAATTAAAACATACATACATATGTATGTAAGTATTTAATCTATTTGTTTCAAGAATCTAAATTGGTTTCACTCTTCTAAATAAGGTTACCATATGCCCAAACATAATGAAAAAATAGGTCAAAAATTGGTAAATTTTTACCCAATTTAAATAATATTTTGTGGTCCTGGCCTGAATAGGGCAAAAATACGTCCCAACGAAGTCGATTCATCGAATTGAGAAGGCGATTTGATTTGAAATAAGTATATCGAAAACGCACCCCTGAGGAGTTATAGGGCCTTAAAGTTTTTAGGCAGTAAGTCGAAAAAAATAACTCTCCCGCGATAATGGTTCATCGTAGAAAAAAAACTTAAATGCAGTTTGAAAGCCAATTGTATGTGCTTTTAGGCAAAATTCAATTGATGGTAAAAATTTGACCCATTGAGTGAAAAATAAACGGTCAAAGTGAAAAATTCTGAAAAAACTTAATTTTTTTTTACTTTGGAAGCCATTTTGGTATGAAAAGTGTCCAATTAACACCCAAATTTTTATTTTTTTCAAAATGCTGGATCAATTTCCTTTCATTTGGTACCCCATATGTCTAATAAATTTTTTGAAAATAAGATGAGAAAATTAAATATCTAAATGAACATCTATCCGACTGCTATCAATGAAATCGAACTTATTAGATTTGACCAGCTAAGGTAGAGGTATGCTAACGGTAGAAAGTCGGCTTGCTCTGTGAGTAGCGGTAGAGTAGCGGTAAGGGTAGCGTCAAATTAAACGATAGGGGTTTTAGTCCTTGCTTCTACTTCTTCAACTTTCAAGGGCTTTCTCAGTGATGGGATTTCTATAGGCAAAACAGATGCAGAAAAAGGAGGGTATATGAGTTTTGTGCGCTCCGCAAGTTTAGACAAATGTATATATTCTTGATCAGGATCGAAAATGAATCGGTTAAGGCATGTCCGTCTTTCCGTCCCTCTGTGTAACTTCCGTGCGTCAATATTGTCGGGACGCTGGGTATGTCAAAGTCGGGCCCGACCGACCGACTTAAGCTTTCTTACTTGTTTTTTTTATACCCAGCATAAGCAGGGTATATTAGTTTCATGCGAATCTTGTAACAGCCAGAACTAAGCCATACATATATATTCTTGATCAGGATCAAAAACTGAATCGATTTAGACATGTTCGTCTGTCCGTCCGTCTGTGGTCGGATCTCCTCCGAAACGGCTGGACCAATCAAGTCGAAAAAATCATTTAAAAAAACTATACTAGATATAAGTATATAAATTGCATTTAACTTACCCCAATCAGTAATTAATAGCTATTTTTTCACTATTTATGATAACAAATACCTTTATATTGTCAAACTGTATTTGTTTTTAAGCGTAAACAACTATTAAATTTGAAAAAAACGACTCCACTCATCGATCTAAAATGCAAAACTGAAGGCGAATGACAACAAAAAACAGCTGACAATAGAGAGTTGCCAATAGACAACATTTCCGAAGACAATTTGGAGCTCATTAATCCCAATTTACATGTAAACATTTTAATTTAGTCGTGTTTCAACTTTTTCTGTGACATACATATATGGCCCCGCCAGCTGCGAAAGGGTTAAAGTAAGAGTACCCTTTCCAATAAAAATTAACCGGTTCTGATAGGAAATTTCAAGCTTTTAGCACTTTATTATTAGCGTACGCGTTACTTAGGTCGATACATTTCAATGACCTTGATAGCCATCGCTCGTACGCCAGCCCATGTCTCTTTAACCATGTCATCAATTTTTTTTGCCGGCGGATAAAAGCCCGAACCACCAGTATCATTTAACTTTATCGTGAATACCTGGGGAATACCAACGCTATAGGCGTAATCATCACTTGCCCCAGACGCCGCAAGAAAAGTTATTGCTGCAGATCCAAGATTATACGTGTAACCGGTAGCTGCATTAATAGCATCAACGCCTGCTAGACCTACTTCATGTAATTCCTTCCAATTTTCAGGTAACAAACTAAAAGGGAAAATATAGCAGAACTAATTTCAAAAAAAAAAAAAAACCAAATCATTCAAACTCTTCGAGCTTACAGATCATATCTCCATGGATAGAGAATTAATCCGCCGAATGAATGCAGCGTTATATACATAACGGCCCTGTCGCGAAGTGTCTGCAGTAAATCACGTAAAACAATCGCTTCAGGCTCGGAAAATGCTTTTGGACCCCCATAAACTTCATCACAAGGAAATTCCGAGGTCCCCAATTCACTCCAATGGATTCCGAAATTCCGATTTATATCCGCGCCAAAGCAGTGCTTATCATTCTTTATATCATAATATGGCTTTCTGGTCTTCCGCCACAATCTCGTGTCGCTCGATATTTGCGTATACTCATAACCGTCCGCATTCACCACTGGAAATATGATCCAATCATAGTCCGATAATAAATCGGAATAATCGTTAAAATTTTCAACTAATTCCCCAATAATATACACGGCCGATGCCGGGGAGAACCATTCAAATGCATGAATACCACCGTCAATTAATATAACTTTCTTTCCGACCCGACCGTCGCCATTCGTTATTGTAATCGTCTTAAGCGATCGTCGTTCAAAGGATTTTCCGATCGTCTTAACGAATACCCGTTTCGGATATCGTTTTTTTAGATCTTCCATATAGCTGTGTATTTCATCCAAGGTATAATAACGTTCGGTTCCTAAGCGTTCGCCCGCTCGAAACGGACTCGACTCCTTTAGCTGATGGTGTAATTTAATATCACGATCGATAGTTGCACCGAAATTTTCATCGAGTAATCGAAATTCCATAGAATGTTTCGAGACTAGATCAAGAAAATTCTGAATACCCTCCGGATGTACGATGAGACGAGAAGATCGTTCTTGTGTCGGCAATCGAAAGAACTCATAAAACGATCCATTGTTTTTCGAAAGAGTCTCTAAAGCATCCAAAGCATTCGAATTTCGAGATTTAACCTCGTATACCTTGAAACTACATTAAGAGAATTTATGAATTTTTTTACAATTGTACAAGTAGCTAAAATTATTAATTTATTTTTAAAAGCTCTCACCCATCATACGGTATGGCAGATACCCATGAGGTAACGCTGGTCAGGAAGAGAAAAGTTTTGAAGACCTCGGCAAACATTTCGAATTGACAATGGGAAAGAAATGAAAAGAAAATTTTGAATTCGAATAGCCAAATGCGAGTAATTTCTAACGCCTTTAAGTATTATTACCGAAACTGATATTCAGTTGTGATAATACCGCTTAACATTGTAAACACGATCAGATATTTTTTTTTTTTTTTTGAAGAAAGACCGCTGCCTAATCTTAAGCACCTATTTATCAAGCACTGATTTGATTTGTGACTTTCAAAGGTAAATCGGTTTGAGGCCTTTAAGTGTTCTTATCAATTTCAAATTTTCAAATGTATTTCATTTAATTCCGCATACAATTCCTTAACTTGCGTTTATACGAGCCGCATAACTTTCCATGTGTAAACTGATACTAATATCAGCGACAGAAATCATATGGAGGATATGAGGGAAAATTTAGATTTGGATTGTTCCGGAATTTTGTAAAGCATTAATTTTTTCAATTTATTTTTTCCAGAATTTTTCGCGCCCCAGGAATTTTGCTTTTAGGATTTCAACCTTTTCAAAATTTAACAGCAGGCATCAGCTGTGAATATGAAATGTCCAAGAAGAACCCCAGCGGGAAATGTCACCCTGACATCACCGGTGAAGTCAGGGTGACTTGTCACCCTGGAATGCGTGACAATTCGTAGGACGCCTAGCATGACATTTGTACAGGAGTTGGACAGTGATTTCACCGGTGACAATGTCATGCTAGGAGGTGCGATAGCGAAAAAAGCATTTGAGAGCAGCACATCATGCTTTTTTTTTTTCTTTAAATGTCAAAATATAGAAATCCAGTTTGATAACTCTCTTTTTTGCGCTCTCTTTGAATATTTCGAAATTTAAAAAAAATCTATTTTTAACAATTTTTGTTCGCGTCAGCCAGGGATCGAACCCGCGATCTTCGGATTCTGAGTCGAGGAGGCATTCATGCCAACGCTGAACTGACGCTAAGACCTTATTTAAATTTCAATAGCCAATGAGATTCAAGCACATGAACAGCATCCCTCCACGATGACATGTCCTCCAAGATGTCATGCATGACAATGTCATCTGTATGTCATCGATGACATCACTGATGACATTGTCATGCAGGAGACAATTTTCCGCTGGGACAGTACAGAATAACATGTACCTATGCATTCTTTAAATGCGATTTACTAAACGAACAGCTGATATCCGTGTGTACATAATGAAGTATGGGAGAAAGCGTTTTCTAATATAAATTAAAGTTTTTTGTATCAGCCTATGCATTCGAAGAGCATTAGCTCATCAAAATAATCCAAATTGTCATTTTTTTTTTTTCGAAAAATCATAAAACTGCTCCAAAATTGGATAATGATTATAATCATCCATAAATTCTTCTGCTCTATCTGCATCGGCCAGAGCTGTAAAAGAATGATTCATTTTTGAATGAATTCGAGAATCATTCAGGCAATGATTTATCATCAGTTTTTTAAAACTCATTGTGAATTTAAAAGTAAAAATGAGTCATTCTTTTACAGCTCTGGCATCGGCTTGACATTATGGAATGGATATCCGAAAATTTTGGTATCCTTCAAGTTCTTTTTTCTCATAGACTTAGTTGCTATTTACACGATAAGACTTTTCAACAAAACAAAAACGTCAGGCACACGAGAGTGACAGTTAGGTATTTTCTCTCTCTCTACCCCGTCCGACCGTCTCTACAATAAATTTCGATGAAAATTCGTGATTGAAAATAACAAGAACTTATTTTTATATAAAAATACAGATAAGACTGAGAGAGAATTTCTACAAAAAACGATTTACTTTCTATGTGACTGGCGTTTTTTTTTATCTTAAAAACTAGAATATCTTTCAAAATATGTTTTGGCCAGGGCTGTTAAAACCGAATCAAACGATATCAATACTATCGATGATATCAAACTATCGAAAACGTCGATGGTTTTTTTTTTTTTAAAACTATCGATAGTTTTTATTCAATGAAATTTACTTTGGCTTTGGAAAGGTGGCGCTGGCGGAGACAGTGGGGTTTCTTCTATGGTTACAAATACAGAATAGAATTAGTAAAAACGCCCTTTTAGATTACGGCTCGATGAAATAGCTCGAAAATTCAACTTTCGATTATCAAAATTATCGACAGTCAAAATTATCTATTATCGAAACTATCGATTAAAGAACATTTCAACTTATTCGAATCTATCGATTGTTGAAACTATCGATTAATTAGACGATCGATTAACGAAACAATCGATCATCGAACTATCGATAATTTAACGATCGACTATTTCATGTCAATCATGCATGATTAGAAACGACTATTTAAATCAATTGTTGAAAATCGATATATTGAATCTATCGTATATCTCGAATACGATATTCGATTATCGAAACTATCGATAGTCGGCAACTATCAGATTAATCAAGACAATCGATCATCGAACTATCGATATTACGATCGAGTTATTGTATCTCAACTCGAATTATTGAAACGATCGATTATTGAACCAATCAATTGTTGAAAATCGATTATTGAATCTATCGATTATCAACTATCGATTCTCGAAAATATCGATTATCGGAACTATAGATTATCGAACTGTCGATTATCGAACTAACGATAGTTCTCTAGCACGCAAACAATCATCAGAAATTCTGCGAGTCTTATGTTCATTTTATAAACAAAATGAGAATTGTAGGCGTCATGCTAAACTGCGTATACTTACTATGGTTACAAAGTACAGAAAAATTAGTAGGAAAGGCTTTAACTTTCGGCTCCATGTATATAGCCACGTGATTTAAATTGAGGAAGGATATTTATGCACAATTTTATTATCAATTTGAAGTTTTAGAATTAAGGACCACTTAATTATTTTAATTTTAACATTCAAATGGTTTATTATTTTAATGTGTTAACATGTCAAACATGCATGATAGAAAGTACTAGTTTAAATTTTAAAATATATCTTTCTATAGTACTATTGACACTATCGATATTTAAAATTATCGAGACTATCGATAGTCGCAACTATCAGTTCTATTGGTATGCATTCAATGGTAAAAAGATTCTTGAAACTGCAGATGAAAATGCAACGTTTAGACATAAAAGATTATTTTTCTGAAATTATTTCGAAATTCTTTCTTCGCCATGAAACTCCTCAGAGCTTCATATCAGACCTCCATCCCCTCTTATACGATTTTTTGTTCACAATGACCAATGACCAACCCTATAAAAAAAGCTTACCAAAACAAAAAACCTTTGCAAGAATTCCAGAACCAAAGGCTGTGAAAAATGTTCTATTGAATATCGAAGAGTGCCGTAAGGAACTCATTAATAAATAATTGGTCTCACATAGAACTTACCGGTTAAAAATGCAATCCAACGTTCCAAGAAATAAAAGATAACTTAATCTGCAAGAAAAATCAAAAGCACGATTGAGGAACTCAAAAATACTTAAATTGGTATATGAAAGCAAAGCACACCGACGTGTAATTTTTTTTACTCATACCCAATAAACACAAATACGATAACGAATTCGAATCGAATTCGATTCGAACTCGTTGTGCTTATTGGGTAAATGCACATTCTTGATAAAATGTGTAACGGCAGACATACTATAGAAGAAAGCTTTTAAGGGTTTTTAAAGCTTTTACATATATTTTCCTACATCTATTATCCACCAATAAAAAAGGTTTTTGCGCACAAAAATCTTTTACGATTGCTACACAGAGAAAAAACTCGACCAGAAAACTGGTAAAATCAAAAGGAAAAACATACAAAACGGCTTCAACAAGGAATATTTTTTATTTTAAAAATTTTTCTTGTTGAAAAAAATAAAGATTTTTTCCTTTTGAATCAACCATATTTCACGTTGAATTGATATGATAATTTTCAAAAATGGATTTAAATTTAAATTGTTGAACCAACCACGGACATAATTGAAATGACAAGATAATTTTTAAAATAAAAAAAAATTTTCTTTAACAAACCTATAAAAGAAGAACTGTCAAAACGAATTTAATTAACGTTCAAAGCAAATGGCCACAGAGCCCTCTGCTGAACATAACCCCAAAAATAGCCATCGGATGGACTTCATACGATTTTGTCAATCCGTTATCGTGTGACTGCTTTCGCAATGCTTAAAAAGTTCCAAGATGAATAAATATCTTATATGTCCTATTTTATAAACCAAATGAGAATTATACACATTGAAAAAAAATGTAGTTAAAACTTTTTCTTTTCAAATCAACCAAAAAAATTTGTTGACTCAACCATTTTTCTTTAGAAATTTTTGTTCTGCTCGAAAATCAAAAGGACTGTGAATAACAATGCGCCCTTTTAAAAAAAAAATCATGGTTAAATTCGCTCAGTGCATTTAAAAGGGTTTTGTAAAGATTACCTGTGAGCTCTGTAAAGCACTAGTAGGTTAATGGCATTAAAAACCTTCAGAACATCCTCTTTTAATGATAGTGATTTTGGGGCGTGTCATAAGAACATGCTCAAACATGTCTATATCGGGAATTGCATTGTCAGGCTCGCCTGACAACAATAACACCGTTACTTGTTTCTTACATACATACTTCCGATATGAAGATTCTGCACAGCAATCGAATTGTACTAAAAATTTTAAATATTTAATATTAGAAAGTTGTAATAAAATGGAAAATAAAAACAAACGAAAAAAAGACAAATAAAAACCAAAAAAGAAAAAAAAAACATTGAACCGTTTGAACGACTCGACGAAATAAATTACAAATTTAAATAACAAAATTGTAATTCGGCTAGACTGGCTGGTCACTTTCTCGCGAGTCTCAGTACAAGTTTCCATGCCGAATGAACTCGATAAATCCGGCGAATGTTTCCTTGCACACATGAATGATGTCCGATGGGGGAACGTAGAAATTGTCACCGGGCAGCTCTATGGTAAAGGATATCGGTATTCCAAGATTGCCGTATGCATAGTCATCCAGACTTCCCGATGCTTCGTACAGAATTCCGGCTGATGTGCCAATCGTGTAACGTGTTCCGCGATATTTGGCAATTTGGAGGGCAGCACGATAGGCCACCGAATGAAGGAAGCTCTTTGTGGATGCCTGAGCGTGCCTATCGTTTGCAATTTGGGAAAGAATAGCAAAATCAAAATACGATTTTCCATACGAAGGCATAAAGGAGCGAATGAAAATGGGAAATTAAAATAAAAACTTAATCAAATATTCAAATATACATATGTATAAACAAGGCCATACACACATACATACAAACAAACATGCCCAGCAAGAAAATTTGACATGCCAACAGTTTTGTAATATGTCCGAACCGAGGCGCATGAAATTTTTAAGACACCATTTTTCTTGATATTCATACACAAAATGGCAGTAGCATCACTAGTGACACTGTCATTGTGAGATTAAGCCCAAAATCCAACATTGCGAGAGCGCGATGCGAGACGCATCACAAATTTCAATACATTCAATCATATGGTTCAAGCTCCAATGTATCGCACTGCGAGACCTCGTATCGAGAAAATTTTGAAAAATTGAATATTTCTCGTTGCGAGGCAATTTGACAGGCTAATGATGTAGCTATTTTTTTGTTGAGTACTCGCTATTGGGTACTCATTGAAACTAATAAAACAAAAACTGTTCACTGTTCCGTGAAAAAGAGCTTTTAAAATATTTCGCGAGCTTTGGTTCATTTTGAAAATTTTTTTGAAAATTTTTTGAAAATTTTGAATTAAAATTTAAGCTCAAATGATAACGTATAATTTTTATGAGTACTTGGTACTCATAAGATTGGTGCTTGGTTCAAATATTGCATTACTAAAAGCGAAATTGTGCTATCACCTGCGTGACGCAAGACTCTCATTGGAGATTGAAATGCATCGCGCAAAACATTTTCGTGACGTCGCGCACTCTCGCATCGGGCTCTCGCAATATTGGATTTTGGGCTTTATGCATAATTTTCACGCTGCAAAATGTAATAGCAAAAAAAAAAAAATATATATTTCAAAGGTTTTTATTTTTCCCTGTTTTGGAAGCATATTGTATTTTTTTTTTAATTTTTTTGCTCAGAATTAAGCCGAACTTCGACAGGCCGGCCACAATTTATATTATTAAGAGCAAAAAGAACGAAAAAAAATTGACACTGTCTACTCAATGCCACACGATGAGTGAAATTATGACTTTGTAATTGAGGATGATTTTTCCTGCTGGTTACGTACATACATACATTCAGGCAAACATGCATTGATATTTGATTCGGATGAATGAAAAGGCTCGCTGAGATGCTTGGCCAAATGGATGTATGGGCTGGGTTTTCTCGGCTGTGTGTGCGAGTGTCTGTGTTGCTAGCGCAACGAAAGAAAATGGATTTTCAATGAAGAGAAATGAAAACGAGAAATTTCTACGAAAATTTACTTTTAATTGCTTTTATCATCATTCGATTTAAAATAATTGAAAACCAAATTGAAATTCAGTTCATTGAGTGGGCAAAAAGATTTCGAAAAAAAATCACATGAATGTGAAAATCTGTTTGGACTTACCGCGAATAACCATACGGATAGAAGAGGAACTGACCAAACGAATGAACGTCCAGGGCGACTTTGACGCGTCGACGATTGTTTTGCAAGTAGCGAGTTACGGCCTGTGTCTCCAGCTCCGAGGCTGGCGAAGTGCCCGAATAGACCTCTGAGCAAAGCTAAAAAATAATACAAGTAAAAGAACAAGAGAAAGTTGAAATCATTAATCATGATTAGGTAACCTTTTGCTTTGCAATGTCGAGTATTAGACAGTACATTTGTAGTACAAAAAAAAAAAAAAAATCATTAAATAATCGGGATTCTTTCGGATCAATGAAATATTTTAATATTACTTAAATAAATGATCAAAAATAATCACGATTAAAGGGTCTGGCGGGTTAAGCAAAGGCATGCGGCATCATGAAAGGAATTTTTAAATTTTTTTTTGATTTTTCGATAGGTGCCATCTAAAAACACTGTGGAGACTACTTTTTAGATTTTTATTTTGAAGGGACCTTGAAATATCCTTGAAAATCCTTTTTTAATAAGCCTTTTTTCAAAATTTTATATCGTGGGTGGTGGGATCTGATACTTTCTCGTTAAAGCACTTGGGAAAACATTGACTTCTGCTTAATTTATTTTTTCAAATTGCCTGGTAAAAAGGAAACGGCAGCCGCGTACTTTTTTTCAATTGTTTAATTTTTTATTCGACCCGTTCAAATTTTTCATATAATTCTCAGGAATGAATTCCACATTTTATTCGAGCTTAGGGTCAACATTTCATTCCTTTATATGAAACACATTTTTTTTTTTTACTCAAATCATCAATCAAATCAGAACTGAGAGTGCCTATATGGGCTTACGTTTTTGTTAATATCTCCTAAAACTACCTTTTGATTTTGATAAAAATTTTTTTAGTTAAGGGCCATACTCAGAGGTATTTTTTAGAAGTAGCGAGAAAGTGGCACAAAGACGGGAATACACTGAAAAAATTTTTTAAATTTTTATTTTCTTTGTTGTGAAAGTTTTTTTTTCAGTGTAAAATTAAAAAAAAAAATTTTTTCATTTTTCGTTTTATAAGCTATCAGCGGCCATTTGTTTCATCTTTTTATCTTAATCCATTTTTGAGATATAAATTTTTGAAAAAGGTGTTAATAAAAAGGGTTTTGCAAGGATATTTCAAGGACACTGGAAAATAGAAACCTAAAAATCGGTTCCTACAGTGTGTTGCGGTAGTATCTATTCAAAAATCAACAAAACCTTAAAATCTCTTTCATTGGGCCGATTGCCTTCCTGAGTCGGCAAGACCCTTTGTTGTTATTGAATAGAAGATTAAAGATGAGGAACTAATTTACTAAAATAAAAAGTGCCTCTAGTGACTGAAAATTGCAAAAAATCCCATCTTTTATCGCACTGCGTATGAGTAATGTGGATTAAGTATACGCGACATACGCCACATTACTCATACGCAGTGAGGTAAAAAGTGGCCATTTTTTTTTATTTTAAGCCACTAAAGGCACTTTTTCTGGGTTAATTTCTTGCGATTTTTTTCTCCTTTTCAATGTCAACAACTTCGCTTAAGACATCAAAACAATATTCCGTACGGTTAACGAGATACAGTGGTAAAAATTCGAATTTGAGTAAAAAAAAATCTGCACGGCTGCAGTTTTCTTATTAGCAGCCAATTTGAAAAAAAAGTTATGATGCAGAATGTAACATATTTCCAAGTACTTTTAGGAGAAAACATCAAATCCCACTCCGAAAAAGTGCGTGTCGCACTGCGTTAATGGAAGATTGAAGCGATTACTTACATTTTGACTTGCGCCCCTCACATTCCAATAGTTTGCGAAATTCCGATTAATATCGACACCAACACACGATCTTCCCGGATACGCATGACGATTCTTTCGCCAAAAACGATCGCCTATATGCGAGTACTCGTAACCATCGGGATTGACAAGCGGAACAAGGTAGACTTCTGTGCCAGCCAACAAACGTGAATATGACCGTAAATTATTGAGCAATTCGTTGGCCAAATAGAGAACCGTCATTGGTGTTATCCATTCGCGACCATGTGTACCGCCTTGAATGTATGCGACCCGTCGTTCTTGGACATTTCGATTTAACGATATCGATAGCGCGGCCAGATGTCGTCCCTCGTACGTTCGTCCGAGCGATTCGTAACGGCAATATTGCGGATAACGACTCGCTAATGCGCTCATGAAACCTAAAATCTGATAACAATAATCAATAATCGGTAATTGATATCGATAAAAAAAAATCATTTCACAAATCTTCGTGTGTGTATACATCAAACGTACAAACATACATACCTCATTGTATCGGGGATAGTGTGAAAAGAATCCTCTTGCTTGTCTTCGTGATCGATTCAAAAGGCATTCGGAGCATTCGCTTGACGTGTCATTGAACAAAGTCCTACGAAGAGAAAAAATGATTTTTTTTTTGAAAAATAATTTCAATCGTTTACTTCACTTGAAACTTCAATACGAACATTTCCTCCAATAGCGGTCGAACATCGTATTCGACACCAAGTTCGGCTAAGCGAGTCTCAAATATCGGCTGCATTGTCGGATCGACCGAAACAATCGACATGTTGCGCGTGAGCAGAAAGAAATCCAAACTTGTGCTCTCCATTTGAAGGTCCAGCATATAATTGAATGCATCCTCTTTCTCATGAAGTACGTTGTATTTATTGTACCTAAAATGAACGTTATTAGTGTCTACATACAAATTCATTTACATATATGTATATCAATATTTTGGGTTTTATAGCACTCGTTCGATTTCGGAAAAGTACAAACCATTGCCTGCTTATTATATTACATACAGTCAAGCTTCTATAGCTTGAATCGATATTATCCAATGTACATATATCTTCGACTAATGAAGACTTTGATTTAAGGAATCTCCGTCAGTTTTTCTCTCTTTCTCCCTCTCCTTCTTCCTCTCTTTCTTCCTATCTTTCTTCCTCTCTTTCTTCCTCTCTCTCTTCCTCTTTTTCTTCCTCTCTTTCTTCCTCTCTTTCTTCCTCTCTTTCTTCCTCTCTTTCTTCCTCTCTCTCTCTTCTTCTTTTTCTTTCTCTTTTTTCTTCTTTTCTCTCTTTCTCTCTTTCTTCCTCTTTTTCTTTCTCTCTTTTTTCCTTTCTTTCTTCCTCTCTTTCTTCCTCTCTTTATTCCTCTCTTTCTTCCTCTCTTTCTTCCTCTCTTTCTTCCTTTCTTTCTTCCTCTCTTTCTTCCTCTGTTGCTTCCTCTCTTTCTTCCTTTCTTTCTTCCTCCCTTTCTTCCTCCCTTTCTTCCTCTCTTTCTTTCTCTCTTCCTTTCTTTCTCCTCTCTTTTTTCTTCTCTTTTTTCTTCTCTTTCTTCCTTTTTTTTTTCCTCTCTTTCTTCCTCACTTTCTTCCTCTCTTTCTTCCTCTCTTTCTTCCTCTCTTCCTTTCTTTCTTCCTCTCTTTCTTCCTCTTTTTTTTCCTTTCTTTCTTCCTCTCTTTCTTCCTTTCTTTCTTCCTTTCTTCCTTCCTCTCTTTCTTATCTTACACTACCCTGTAGGAATTTGAACTTGTGCCGTACTAGTACTTTACTAGTGCAAAAGCCACCAGTACTAGTTCTTTTCTAATACCCCTGTCCATATAAAATGCTGTAGAAAATCAGTATAACATCTCTACAGGAAAGCAACAAGTTCAGTGTGCACCAGAATTATTCTAGTATTTTTCGATCCAATTGGGTAAATTTGCACCAGTTAAAAAAACTAGTGATGTTTACGGGAAAAGGTAACAGAATCGTTGATTTTTTTTTTTTTTTTTTCAGTACATAATGGAAATAAATATTTATAATAAAAGAAAACCATTCGGTTGTGTATTTATTATTAATTTATAACGCCTCAATGAATGAATGCAATTATTCCACTGATCACTAGTATAACATAGTTATGGTACAAACTTACCCAAACATTGCACTAGTTCTTTTAGTACTGGTAAAAGTACTAGTTCTTTTAGGCAAATTGCCGAACAGCTTTCTACAGGGTACATAAAAAGACATATACACTCAAACAAACTCAAGAAAGCGCCTCTCCAGCGGGAAATGACACACTGACATCACCGGTGAAGTCAAGGTGACTTGTCACCCTGGAATGCGTGACAATTCGTAGGACGCCTAGCATGACATTTGTACAGGAGTTGGACAGTGATTTCACCGGTGACAATGTCATGCTAGGAGGTGCGATAGCGAAAAAATCATTTGAGAGCAGCACATCATGCTCTTTTTCTCTTTAAATGTCAATTAATAGAAACCAGTTTAATAACTCTCTTCTTTGCCCTCTCTATAATGTTTCGAAAATTTTTAAAAATCTATTTTTAACAATTTTTGTTCGCCTCAGCCAGGGATCGAACCCGCGATCTTCCGATTCTGAGTCGAGCACTCATCATCTACGCCACTTCATGCTAACGCTGAACTGACGCTAAAACCTTATTTAAATTTCAATAGCCAATGAGATTCAAGCACATGAACAGCATCCCTCCACGATGACATGTCCTCCAAGATGTCATGCATGACAATGTCACCTGTATGTCATCGATGACATCACTGATGAGATTGTCATGCAGGAGATAATTTTCCGCTGGGTCGTGGTATCTTAAGCGACATCCACATCAACAATAAAAATACTATAGTTTCAAATTTTTAGCAATACGTTGCAAATTTCCCTAGTTTTTATTAAGGAGTTTTTTAATTTTTTAATTTTTTTCGCCCGTTTTTAACTCTTTCCACCTGGCATAAGTAAGTTAGCTTTGTAGATTATCAATTTGTATAGGCCTTCACTATTTTTCGCAACTACGGTGTACTCTCTCCTCGCGGACACTCGTCTCAAGTGGACACCGCTCTTAAATGGGCACGTTTTTGGGAATGTTCTACACCTTTTTCAGGTGTACTTCAGACAATTTCAAATTGATTTCAGAATATTAAAAATAAGTTCAGATTTTTTCATTTGTACTTTAGAATTTTTAGTTGAATTTCAGAAAACAGAAAATAGGTTTAAGAATAGAACAAATTGATTTGAGAATTTCTTATTAGTACTTTAGAATAATCAATTCGATTTCAGAAAAGAGCAAATAGATTTTAGAATACCATAAAAGTACTTTAGAATAATCAAATTGATTTAAGAATTATAGAATTGTACTTCAGAATAACCAATTCGATTTCAGAAAAGAACAAATAGGTTTAAGAATATAATAAATGTACTTTAGAATAACCACATAGATTTTAGAAATTTTCATTTGTACTTCAGAATAACTATTTCGATTTCAGAATATAATAAATGTACTTTAGAATAACCACATAGATTTTAGAAATTTTCATTTGTACTTCAGAAAAACCATTTCGATTTCAGAAAAGAGCAAATAGGTTTCAGAATATAATAAATGTACTTTAGAATAACCAAATTGATTTCAGAATTCCTTATTGGTACTTTAGAATAATCAATTCGATTTTAGAAAAGAGCAAATAGATTTCAGAATATAATAAATGTACTTTAGAATAACCAAATTGATTTCAGAAATCTTCAAATAGAATTCAGAACTCATTAAAATGAATTCAGAATATTACAAATAGACTTCAGAGTAATCAGTTTTATTTCAGAAGTTTTCAAATTCATTTCATATTTTTCAAAATGTACTTCAGAAATTACATTTGTATTTCAGAAAAATTAAAATGTACTTCAGAAATTATTTCGATTGTACTTCAGAAAGTTTCAAACGTACTTCAGATATTATTTTAATTATACTTCAGAAAACTTCAAATGTACTTCATTTATTTGTAACATAATAGTTGTAGTAATACAGCCCGATTCTGAATATTTTCTCGGAATTTTTCCCTCGGATTTTTCATAGAAAGGGCGTAACTCATTTTTTTCAAAAACGAGATTTTTTCATTTTCATTTCATCAAATACAACCAGAAAATGAAAAAATCTCGTTTTTGAAAAAAACGAGTTACGCCCTTTCTATGATTAAAGAAATTTTCTGGTTGTATTTGATGAAATGAAAATGAAAAAATCTCGTTTTTGAAAAAAAATGAGTTACGACCCTTTCTATGAAAAATCCGAGGGAAAAATTCCGAGAAAATATTCAGAATCGGGCTGTATTACTACAACTATTATGTTACAAATAAATGAAGTACATTTGAAGTTTTCTGAAGTATAATTAAAATAATATCTGAAGTACGTTTGAAACTTTCTGAAGTACAATCGAAATAATTTCTGAAGTACATTTTAATTTTTCTGAAATACAAATGTAATTTCTGAAGTACATTTTGAAAAATATGAAATGAATTTGAAAACTTCTGAAATAAAACTGATTACTCTGAAGTCTATTTGTAATATTCTGAATTCATTTTAATGAGTTCTGAATTCTATTTGAAGATTTCTGAAATCAATTTGGTTATTCTAAAGTACATTTATTATATTCTGAAATCTATTTGCTCTTTTCTAAAATCGAATTGATTATTCTAAAGTACCAATAAGGAATTCTGAAATCAATTTGGTTATTCTAAAGTACATTTATTATATTCTGAAACCTATTTGCTCTTTTCTGAAATCGAAATGGTTTTTCTGAAGTACAAATGAAAATTTCTAAAATCTATGTGGTTATTCTAAAGTACATTTATTATATTCTGAAATCGAAATAGTTATTCTGAAGTACAAATGAAAATTTCTAAAATCTATGTGGTTATTCTAAAGTACATTTATTATATTCTTAAACCTATTTGTTCTTTTCTGAAATCGAATTGGTTATTCTGAAGTACAATTCTATAATTCTTAAATCAATTTGATTATTCTAAAGTACTTTTATGGTATTCTAAAATCTATTTGCTCTTTTCTGAAATCGAATTGATTATTCTAAAGTACTAATAAGAAATTCTCAAATCAATTTGTTCTATTCTTAAACCTATTTTCTGTTTTCTGAAATCCAACTAAAAATTCTAAAGTACAAATGAAAAAATCTGATCTTATTTTTAATATTCTGAAATCAATTTGAAATTGTCTGAAGTACACCTGAAAAAGGTGTAGTATTTCTGCTTCTCAAATAGTTTCCTCTTAAGCGGACATATTTTTCAAGAGAGAGTACACTGTACATATTACTTTAAGGCGGCGGTGTCAAACTTCCACACTGTTTTGTATCCTCGCTCAAACTTTCGATGTTGGGTCATCGAACACAGACCGAAATTCTGAATATGAATATTTTGCATGTGTTCTGCTACATAATTTTTTCCCAACCATTTCGATAGCCTTAGGAAATCGCTGTCGTCAAATGCACTACGCAAACTTGTGTCGTACTTTAAGATTTCGCTATGACGAACGAAACTCTTGAGCATTCGAACTTGGATTGAAAGCTTTTCAACAGTTGCACTTGTATTGGCATATAAGTTTTAGCCCTAATGATAACATAAAAGAATAAAAAAAAAAAAGAAAACTGCAACAAAAATAGCAAATAAAATAAACATAGTTTTTGGAAAATTGTAAAGCCTTATATACCGAATTTTGCAAACCACAATTTAACATACATATTATATATCAACAGAAGTTGGAAGTTCCGGAATTTTGTTTTTCGTATTTTGAAAGTAGATTTTTGAAAAAGTCTGAATTTTGAAGCCTCAATTTTCGTCGAAGAACGACCAAAATAGAAGATAAAATTTGGTTAAAAAACTGTTCTTCAATCGATTCATTTTACTTAGAACCCCTATGGAAATGAGTAGTCTACGCCGCTGATGGCAACACAGAGTTCACTGTCACTAAGCTGACGTAAAATCGAGCTTTTTCAATGGATTTCTTTTGCGTTCAGTTTCAACTTCTCAACTTTGAATGGTCTACGATGAAGTCAAAATCATTTTATGCATAATTGCTAATAATCTGGCATCATAACGACCGCATACGAATGCCTCAATTCAGAGGAAGCATCATCAGACACACTTCAGAAATACCAAGAAATCACATAAAAAAAAATATGAAAAAATTACCAAAAATAAAACAACAACAAACCAAACATGCAAGACGTTAGATAAAAGACAAAATTGCTCGATTTTGATGCATGGCAATAGAGTTGAAGGTAGTTATTTATGCAAAACGAGTTATTTATATCACGATTTTCACATAAAAAAAAAAACAAACAAATAGAAAAATTAGAAAAATTTAAAAATTTTATTTATTCGAGACAAAAGCATCTGAAATTAAGACTAGTTAGGGGGCTAAAATACGCGGTAGTATACCATGATCAAACAGATATGACGGATTGCCCGATGTTTGATTCATGCAGCCGGGCAGCCGGTTACAATGAACAATGAAGAAGCGTGAGCAAGCACCCCACAAAGTAATATTGTAAAATTTAAAAGAAAAACCATCATAAATATTCATTTTAAAATCATTAAGAAAAAACAAAAAAACAAAATGCTCCCAACCATATTATTATTATTTTTTTTATCAATGCTATATTTTGGCGAGCGTAAATTCTCCTAACGATATACATGAGATTCGTTTGTCTTATATAAACACAACGCAGCGTTCCGTTAATTATTGTTATTTAAACTAGTTTTAGTGATTTTGGGCCAATACGGTTAACGCTGGCAAATAAAAGTAGCTGGATTTTTTTTTTATGCATTTGGCCGTTAAACTTAATTGTCTTATCAAATCAAATCTGCATAAATACGCGTTAAAATGAATTCATTTATGTCTTAACCCCTGGCCCAGGCCATATTTTTTTCTTGCTCATTTGACCTTAGGCATTGAAATTTTTTTTTAAATGAGAACCGGAAGCCGGACGATTAATGCCCGAATCTATGGAGTTACATGAATTTGCTTATAAGAGTCCCACTGTCAGATCGGTCGTAATCGGAGGTCGAATATGTCTTATGAAAATATATAGCATAAATCAAACATACCAAACATAAATTTAGATTGGAGAATTGGTGATGTTAAAATTCGCTTAAAATGTCCGTGCCCAGCGGGAAATTATCTACTGCATGACAAAGTCATCAGTGATATCATCGATGACATATAGGTGAGAGTGTCATGCATGACACCTTGGTGGACATGTCATCGTAGAGGGGTGCTTTTCATGTGCTTGAATCTCATTGGCTACGAAATTTAAATAAGGTTTTAGCGTCAGATTAAGCGTTAGAATGAATTGGCGTAGATGACGACTCACAATCTGAAAATCGTGGGTTCGATCCCAGGCTGAGGCGAACAAAAATTGTTAGAAATTGATTTTTATGAATTTTAGAAGACAAAGAAGAGACTTTTCAAACAGGTTTCTATTATTGACATTTAGAGAGAGATAAGAAATGTGCTGCTCTCAAATTGCTTTTTCGCCATCGCACCCCCTAGCATGATATGTCATGCTAGGAGTCCCTACCCAGTAAAAAATTTAGGAGAAATGCCTAAATCGAGCAGAGAAGGAGTAATGACTTTTTCGTCCATTCGCAGCATAAGCGAGCAATCCGAAATCAAAATAAAATTAAATTAAATTTGATTTCAAACTTATAAATGAAAATATCCCACACTTTCGATTTGGCAAACACGGTGTCGAGGGTGAACACTTGACTAGGAATCGAGAGTTCCGAGGTTCAAACCCCCACAGCAGAGGAGAATCAAAAGCGGGAAATAAACATTTAAATAAATAGGTATAATAATATAGGTAATATTATAAAAATATTCAAAAACAGAAAAATTAATTTTTTTGAGTAAAAAATATTACTCACGATTACTCTCCTTGTCCTCCATTCGGAGGTCAAAAAGAGTAGTCTTTTTGATCTCCATTGGGAGCTCAAAAGGATTGCTCGCCCGTGAGGACATGCAATGCTAAAAAGGAGTACAAAATACATGAGGCTCGGAGATTTGAGGAGTAATCCATTGTTCCAAAAGGATTAATCCAAGATTCTTCTTTGAGTAATCCTATTTTTTACTGGTTAGTGACATTTTCTAATCCCACGATAACATGTCACCGGTGAATTCACTGTCCATCTCCTGTACAAATTTCATACAAAATGTCCTATGAAATCGCATGCGATTCCGGCCCCATTGTTATACTGACTTCATCGATGATGTCAGGAGGACATTTCCCGCTCGGTATATGAACAAACATAAATACAATCAAGCTATTGTGAATCCCCTGCAGGAAATGTCAATAGTGAATCTATACTCTTTCTCTACTGACTGCGTCAACAGTACTACTGACCAGTTATACCCGTCGCAATGCTTTGCGTTATTGACATTTAACAGTGAGTTGTCATTGATTGTCAACAGTAGACCGAAAAACTATAGACGAACTATTGACGTCGGTACTATTATGTAGACAAAAGGTCTGTCTTTCGCTTTATAAGGAGACAAGTTGTTGACATGATCAATATAGATGAACTATACCTCTTAACAGTACAGTTTCTTTAATGACACCGCCTATAAATACCGTTGACGTTGGAACTAGTTCTCTTGTCTATATTGACATCAAAATAGACATGGGATCATATGGCGACAGGCTTCCTGCAGGGTCATTACAATCACATATTATCATATCCGATACTGTGTTGGATCACATAATTATTCTATGAATTTTTTAACCAATCAGAAATTGCGGAGAATCGAGCGATAAAATTTTCAAAAAATTATCGAAGGTATCGGATATAGAAATATGTGTTTATAATTCCAATTGAATCAGGTGGCAGCACCGTTTAGAGAGTTCTGCGTACAATTTTTTGTGTACTAACGATCCAAATTAACGGAGTTGGACTTTTGTTCAATAGTTTTCGGTTATTGGGATTTTATAAAAAATTCAAGATATTTCTGGTAAAATGATATCTGAATAAAACATTTCTCCGTGCACGGGTGCAAATTTAGCAGGTAAATTTATATATAGGAACTTCAATAATTTGACTTAAAAAGTGGAGCCTCGATTTTTCACCGGTAAGGTCCTTAATGAACTGATGCGCCCCTGTTCCAATGCAATTATTGGATTCTTCGATGCCTTTCAAAAGAAGATTGAATGAGCTGTTTTCTTTTTTCTATTGTTTTAACTACTTTGAGCTAGGAAAACTCATGTTTTTATGCTCAGATCCACTGGGGTGTGTATGCTTTCCACGGTTCTAGTAACACATACCGCTAAGTTTTGCATAAGTATACATATATGCAGGGCCGTAGCCAGAGAAAGTCTGGTTTGTTAGTGCTTATATTGGCCACAGTGTTATATTGAACAATTATAAGAAATTAGTAAAAAAAAAAATTTGGGGGGGTAGGGGAAGTTTATAGAGTTGTGGACCAAAAACGCATAAAATCTAAAAATTTCATGACGTCCAAAAAGGACTAGTTGTAGTAATGATGTAATGATGAAATTTTTTGTATAGGATAAGTGAGAAATTCTTAGAATTTTGGCACTAAAACTTTTTCAAACAACTGATTACAAATAGTCTAGTTATGGTCTAGTTCCAAACTGGTCCAAAAAGGACTAGTTGTAATAATGATGTAATGATGAAATTTTTTATATAGAATAAGTGAAAAATTCTTAGAATTTTGGCACTAAAACTTTTTCAAACAACTGATTACAAATAGTCTAGTTATGGTCTAGTTCCAAACTGGTCCAAAAAGGACTAGTTGTAATAATGATGTAGTGGTGAAATTTTTTATATAGAATACGTAAAAAATTCTTAGAATTTTGGCA
>CM035806.1:165679370-165794370 GCA_020466095.1 Chlorops oryzae
CAACTCAATTTGAATAGTTGAGCTCGGTTGTTTTATTTCACAGATCGATCAAAAGAAAAGTGAGTGTCAAGGTTACAAAGGGACAGTGGAACGATCATCATTATACAATACAATTATTTGTATTCGATCAGTTTGCATTTCACGCTTGCGCAACAGATTTAAGGAACAATTTTTGTTACATGTTCAAACTTGTATAATAACCGTTAAGGGTTACTATATTTGTAGCGAAAATGAAATACATATGTACAATATATTATATACATACATACGTCCCCCATAAAGACGCTTCTGAGTTTATAGTTTTGAACATTTCGGTTGAGTTTGTTTTTGGACAAAGAGGTTTTTGTTTCGTTTTGCTGCTAACTGTTAATAATCGATTGTGTCCATTTGATTCAAATTGAACATATCTACATATTATTTGCATGATTGAGTTAAAATTAGAATGAAAAGCTTACACTTACTCGTATATCCTTATATGTTTTTTCCTCATTAAAATTCACTATGGAATGAAAAAAAAATTTGCCTCAATAGTTTCTTATAGAGATCACAAAGAATACTGATTTCTATGTTAGTGGATAAAAGATTTTCTTATCTTACGCGACCTAATCGTTGTAATGGGGCTTTCAAATACCATTCTTATTGCGTGGCCACAATTGCGTGAATGAAAATTGAGGAAAATCTTCTTTAGACCTGACTGTTGATTTCATTTCAAAGAATTTACTTGATATTATCAAAAAAACCATAGTTGATCAAGGCGGGATCAGGCTAAACCGTTATAACCGATTTTCACTGTTTTAATAAAATTAAAAACCTGAAATTTGTTAAAGCAATACAAAGTGTTTTCATCAAAGGAATTCTGCTTGAAAAGATAAAGAGGAGAAGGAGAAGAAGGCGGAGAAGGAGAAGGAGAATGAGGGGAAGGAGAATGAGGAGAAGGAGAATGAGGAGAAGGAGAAGGAGAATGAGAATGAGGAGAAGGAGAATGAGGAGAAGGAGAATGAGGAGAAGGAGAATGAGGAGAAGGAGAATGAGAATGAGGAGAAGGAGAATGAGGAGAAGGAGAATGAGGAGAAGGAGAATGAGGAGAAGGAGAATGAGGAGAAGGAGAATGAGGAGAAGGAGAATGAGAATGAGAATGAGGAGCAGGAGAATGAGGAGAAGGAGTATAAGTAGCAAAATGATAAGGAGGAGGAGTATAAGGAGCAGGAGGATAAGGAGGAGGAGGATAAGGAGGAGAAGGATAAGGGGGAGGAGGATAAGGAGGAGGAGGATAAGGAGGAGGAGGATAAGGAGGAGGAGGATAAGGAGGAGGAGGAAAAGGAGGAGACTAGGAGAACTAGGAGAACTAGGAGAACTAGGAGAACTAGGAGAACTAGGAGAACTAGGAGAACTAGGAGAAGGAGGAAAAGAAGGAGGGGAATAAGGAGGAGAAGAAGAAGGGTGAGAAGAAGGGGGAGGAGAAGGGGGAGAAGAAGATGGAGAAGAAGATGGAGAAGAAGATGGAGAAGAAGATGGAGAAGAAGATGGAGAAGAAGACGGAGAAGAAGATGGAGAAGAAGATGGAAAAGAAGATGGAGAAGAAGGTGGAGAAGAAGATGGAGAAGAAGGAGGAGAAGGAGAAAGAGGAGAAGGAGAAAGAGGAGAAGGAGAAGGAGGAGAAAAAGAATAAAAAGGAGAAGGATGAGAAATATACCTCATTTATCTAGGCTACAATGAAAATTGTAATCGTCAGCAAAATAAACCAATAAGAATTTTTGAAAGGACATGACATTAAAATTAAAAAAACCTGTGCATTTTTAAATGATTTAAACGCTTTAAAAATGCTATTAAAACCGATAAATAAACATTAGGATCATCTATCATTAGCTATCACTCACATTTCATTATAGAACTGCCGTGAAGTGGGGTATAGTCATTTCTAATGAGGCATTTTGGTTACGAAATGAAGAATTTTTCTTATTGTTTAATCCGCAAAATAAATACCTATTCAGAGCTGTTTGATCGTGTGTAATTGATTGATCTCCGCAACACATTTGTGGTCTTCTTTTTCTTCATAAGCAACATCACCATCAGCATCTTAGCCTTCTTCTCATTCTTCTTCTTCTTCGTTCGGTCAACGTCTTTGCGAATGTGGGGAGTTCTTTTCCTTGGTAACCATAGACTCTAATCAAAAGCAGAAACAGTTTTGAATAATAAATCGCATCCGCATCTCATCGGATGTGTGTATGTGTGTCCAAAATATATTCTGAAAGCTGTTGGCATTTAAAATGGAAGAGATTCAAGTTGTTCTATGGCAAACATGATTCTTAGGCCTAAAATTGTATTTTTCCCAAAGTTGATCAAACATCGTTTTGAAATCCGAAATCAAAGTTGCAAATTTAACTTACAGCATCGCAGGTAAAGGTGCCGTGGGAGGTCTGCGTCCCCCTCCGAATAAATACATAGACAGACAAACAACCAGTCTTAAGGACAGACAGTGTGACTGAGTGAAACAGAGCAAAATGAATCGAACAAATTATATTAGGGCCGAGCTTAGAGGACGCCATAAATGCTATTATTTTGAATTTCATATGGGTTTGGAATGAAAAATGGGTTGACACATTACCCCTTGCGAGATCCAGCCAAGTCTCTATCGAATAAAAATCCATTGAAACTGGTTAGGCATGCTGAAAACGAGGTAAGAAATCATTTCGGAGACCTCTCAAGATCTGACTTGATTGCTTGAAAGACTAAATGAAAAGAAGTGTGTACATCCGCCAATAAAACGTACAAGAAATTGTCTATTCGTCGTTGTTCTTTTTTTTTTTTTTTGTGCTATTTATGCCTGGCACAAGGGGCATTAAAGCGAATACGAAGCTCTTTAGCAACAACTCTTTTCAATAGGTTAATCTTTTACAAATAAATAATTCTCTTGATACGTTGTGCGATTGTTGAAATCTTTTCTTCGGTCTTGTTTTTTTTTTTTGGCTTCTTGCGAGCTTCCGGCAACGGCACACAATCGATATGGAACAAATTATAACCAGATATTCAACTTTGCTGCTCACTGCCTACGTCGGCAAGAAACACGTGCATAATTCTGAAATTCTATTCAATTCTTAATGGACCTCTTCAATCGAACTGCCATGAACTTGAATTCGAAGCGAGTGTTCATCTTTGACTTCCACTCTACCAGAACAATTCGGGTATATCCATATATGAATTTAAAACAACAAGTAAGGGTGTTATAGTCAATAGAATACCCGATACACACACACATTCAATTAATTTTTAATATCAGGAGTTGTTTAAGGCCATAAGGGGCCCCATATACCGACTTTTGTTTAATTTCTTTATGAAAACCGCCCCTTTGCCACGCCCACTTTTCCAATTTTTCGGAATTCTAATCGGAGGCTTAAATATACGCGCAAATTCTAGGTTTCATTGAAATATTTCGAAAAATTCCGATTTTGAGGAAATTTTGGGATTTTTGTGACAGACCCTAGTACTGGAGGTACCCTTAAAAATGGACCGATCAAAGAAATTTTTTGGGAGGATGTTTATGGCTGCAAAGGAAGTATAAGTGCCAAATTTCAAGTCCCATTTGAATTTCGGGTGTAGGTGTACGCTTTTCGAAAAACACCCTTATGCCACGCCCACTTTTCCAATTTTCTGAAATTAAATAACGTGCCTTTAAACATGTTCAAATATCAATTTTCATCAAAATATCTTGAAAAAATCCGGTTTTAGAGCAGTTTTTGTGATTTTTATAACAGACCCTAGTACTGGAGGTACCCCTAAAAATGGTCCGATCAGGTCAATTCTCGAACTTATTCTTACTCATGTCCCCGTGAGCACGCATACCAAATTTTGTCAAGATAGCTCAACTCGTTCGATAAGATAACTGTATACAAACAGACAGACAGACGGACAGACGGACAGACAGACAGACGGACGGACATGTCTAAATCGAATCTCCTAGTGACGCTGATCATTTCTGTATATATATTTTGTATGGTCTATCTCGACTGGTTCTGGGTGTTACACACAACCACACAAACGCAATATACGCTCGACATAGAGTGTGTCGGGTATAAAAATGGAAAATGATGGCAAATTTATGAAGAGTTTTTTTTTTTTTGACTGAAGATTTCTAAAGATCTTTCATTAGTAGACAAACATGTGTAAACATGAATGTATGTGTTCTCGAGTATAGCCGAAATTTTAATAGTTTAGTTATATTCATCGAAGATTGCAAATTTTTCCCTCCTGTAGCCCAAAC
This sequence comes from Chlorops oryzae, assembly GCA_020466095.1. Lineage (NCBI taxonomy): Eukaryota > Metazoa > Arthropoda > Insecta > Diptera > Chloropidae > Chlorops > Chlorops oryzae. Next base: position 165,683,629 of record CM035806.1, read on the forward strand.
CCGAACATCCTACAATCCTTTTCTCCCCTCTCAATCCGAGTTCTTTCCCAAAGGTCGAGTTTAAGGTTCGCAATAAAAGTTTCTACATTGTACTCTCTCCTTGCGGAGACTCCTTTTAAGCGGGCACTTCTCTTGTACGGACACATTTTGGAAATGCTCTTGTATTCTTGCTTCTCAAATGGTTTCCTCTTAAGAGGACACCTCTGTTAAGCGGCCATATTTTTCGGTCCGCTTAAGAGAGAGAGCGAGAGAGGCACACTGTATAACAGAGATAATGGCCCGCCACACACTCACAAATAATACGCATTTAATAATGTTGATTAGCATAACCGTTAATCAAGCTGCCCGCAGAGGGCATGGTTGCATCAATATTGAATGTATTCGTTAATATCAACCTATTGTAAAAAATTAATGGCCACATATATCTTATATATTAGGTGTAGTAAAAAGAAATCCATTATTTTTCCAATAGATGGCGTTATGTATCTGCATCTCGCGTTGTATAAGTCCGATCGTGTTCCGCTAGGGGGCATTAGAAAGATGACAGTTCATACTAAAAAAGCTTTTTTGACACTTTTTTGATTGATTGATTCAGTTTTGTTTGAGAGCTTGTCAAAGATGGACATCAGCAAAGAGAAAATTCGCTACATTTTACAGTTTTTCTTCGATAAGGGAGAAAACGCAAGCCAGGCGGCTGAAAATGTGAATAGCGTTTATGGACCTGATACTGTAACAGCCAATCATGCGCAATTTTGGTTTCGCCGATTCCGTTCCGGTAACTTCGATGTCAAGGATGCACCACGCACTGGAAGGCCAATTGTCGAAAATGTCGATAAAATCATGGAAATTATCGAGTCCGACCGTCATGTTAGCACTGTTTCGATTGCAAAAGAGATAAAGATTGCACAAAAAACCGTTTGGAACCATTTGAATAAGGCTGGATACACAAAGAAGCTCGATGTATGGGTGCCACACGAGTTAACGCAAAAAAACCTCATAGACCGAATTTCCATCTGCGAATCGCTGCTGAACCGCAACAAAATCGACCCATTTCTGAAGCGGTTGGTGACTGGTGATGAAAAGTGGGTCACTTACGACAACGTCAAGCGAAAACGGTCGTGGTCGAAACACGGTGAACCGGCGGAAACGGTGGCCAAGCCAGGATTGACGGCCAGGAAGGTTTTGCTGTGTGTTTGGTGGGATTGGCAGGGAATTATCTACTATGAGCTGCTCCCATACGGCAAAACTCTTAACTCGGAACTCTACTGTCTACAATTGGACCGTCTGAAGGAAGCAATCGCCCATAAGCGGCCAGCTTTGGCCAATAGGAGAGGAATTGTGTTCCATCAGGACAACGCCAGGCCACACACATCGATAGTGACTCGCCAGAAGCTCCGGGAGTTTGGTTTGGAGGTTCTTCTGCATCCACCTTATAGTCCGGACCTGGCACCAAGTGATTACCATCTGTTCCTGTCCATGGCGAACAATTTTGCTGGTGAAACATTCGCTTCAAGAGAGGCTTCTGAAATTCGACTGTCTCAATTTTTTGCTAATAGGAACGAGGGCTTCTATGAGAGAGGCATAATGAAATTACCTTTAAAATGGCAACAAGTTATCGAACAAAACGGCGCATATTTGACCTAAATCGGGTCATTCTAACTATCTTAAATAAAGCCCTCAATTTAATGCAAAAATAATGGATTTCTTTTTACTACACCTAATATTTGGGACGTGATTATGAAAACGATCATTAATTTTTACCACAAAAGAAAAACAGACAAAGAAAAGTCATAAAAATAATACAGATCATTTCCAGTAATACAAATTAGGAGGTCTTTGTTGGTGAATTTGGTGAACCCGGCCTTAGCAGCATGTGATCGAGTCTTTGATATTTCATCAAGTATATAAACACATACACACATATATAAGATATTCGAATACACTCGCAGTCCCAGTCTCAGAAGATCATCCATCATTATAACACGCTGTTCTCACTGCTTGATATCAATTCTTTTCATAGAATAATAGAATCTACTACTAACTCAACGGCAATTCGTTTAAAAGAATCGTTTAAAGCTTAACATATACTACTTTTATGCGGCAGCAACCCAGCGGAAAATTATCTCCTGCATGACAAAGTCACCAATGATGTCATCGATGACATATAGGTGACATTGTCATGCATGACATTTTGGAGGACATTTTATCGTGGAGGGATGCTGTTCATGTGCTTGAATCTCATTGGCTACCGAAAATTTAAATAAGGTTTTAGCGTCAGTTCAGCGTTAGCATGATGTGGCGTAGTGGATGAGTGATCGACTCAGAATCCGAAGATCGCTGGTTCGATCCCTGGCAGAGGCGAACAAAAATTGATAAAAATAGATTTTTCAAAATTTTCGAAATATTCAAAGAGAGAGAGCAAAGAAGAGAGTTATCAAACTGGGTTTCTATAAATTGACATTTAGAGAGTAAAAAGAGCAATGTGCGCTGCTCTCAAATGCTTTTTTCGCCATCGCACACCCTAGCATGACCAGTGACATTTTCTAATCTTCCGGTGATAATGTCACCGCTGATGTCCCTGTCAGCTCCTGTGTATAGCATGCATTCCGGCTCCGAAGTCACTAGGACATCATCGGGGATGTCCGCGGGACATTTCCCGCTGGGAAATCATGATTTCAATAAATCACAATTTAAATAAGTACCCATTTATGCGAAATGTATTATATCACGATTTAAGGCGTACGTAGTTGCCATACAAAAAAAAAGTGTATATTCATGGCAGCTTTAATATTTCATACCGTTTCTTTTTCCGTTCACTTTTCATTGTAACCTTTCATTTTCTTCGAATAGAATACGTCAATTTGATTTGATTTCAGCGATCGAACGAACTAAATGCTGCCATATTCTTAAATTTGCAAAATTTATTAATTTAGGTGGCAATATCTCAAAAATAACTCGCGATCTAGCAAATAAATCGTGTATTGATATCATGATTTAGCTCAGACACAAATCGCGAGTTAGTTGCCGCATAAACGATGGGTAAGCTAACTCGCGATCAGTAAATCGCGATTTACTGGTACGCATAAACGTAGTAATAAATGCTTCTTTGTACCTGCCAGAATCCAATCGTTGCGCCCCTCTCAAATCCAGCTTTATATTTCCAAATGCACAAACTGAAATTATTCACTTGGTAAGCTCTTTGACCGGAAAAATTTCTTGCGTTTTAAATCGATCTTAAATCTGTACATAAAGTACTTAAAATCGGGGCTCGAATCCAAAATTTCGCGTCAACACATCCTTCTCCTGTTATCGCAAATATGCGTTTTCCAGGACTTGTGGATGATCCTAAAGTGAAAATGGGATTGGTCCGTCTATTTCGCGCACACAAATACGTAATGCCACTCAGTTACTTTCATGCAGAAAGGCATTCAACCCGGTAGCGCCTAGCGATGCCATATGTAGGAGTTCCGCGGGAACAATGAACTATTTATGTATTTCGCACATTGCACAGTGCGACACATTTTGGTAAACAGAAATTTAATGACTGTTTTTGAAAGTGCTCGGTAAGTATAACAAATCCTCATACTCAGTTTTGTCAAGTCACCTCTACTTTCTTTTTAAATAGACTTAAAAAATTGGGGCCGAGAATTAAATTACTCACTTACTTTTGGCTATATCTCGGAATCCGTTCAATATTTTAATTTCCTTTCTATCGCAATTTATAGCTCTGAACTTATTTTAAATAGTTTTAGTACAAACCGACCAGAAAAAACTCTATCTAGTAGGTGCAAATTGCAAAAATTCCTAAAATTTGACGTGTTTTTTTTAATCATATTTATTACTCGACTTTGGTAAATTTATTATTTACATTCTTTGATTTTTGGTTTTATTTTTCCTATTGTAGTCCAATGCCCCCAATATCTAGTGCCCTGTATTTAAAACTAGCAATTATCTCCAGGATCAAGAACAAAAACCGGTGAAAAAAAAACAACAAAAAAACTGATTATACGCCCTCTGAAAGAAAATAGTATTTAAATTTATTTATTATAATTTTCATGACGAACTCATTTGCAAGACTGTTGCCATAAATATTCCCCGAATAAACTTCAGCGGGCTGGGCTGGCTTGCCTTGTCCTATGCGGTTCCATTTTATGCTGTCATGCTAATGACATAATATGCTCAATTCAAGACGACTCGAACTACAAATCGCTTATGAAATTTTGAACAAATGTATTTACATGGCTCTGTTGCGCTGCATGCGAAACGGAAAGGAGCCTTAAGGACATTGCAAAAAAACAAAAAAAAAAAAGGACAAAATAAAATGAATGAAAAAAACTAGGTATATAACACACAACAGCAACAGCAACAACAACAATAATACTTAAATGTGGCAACGGCACGGCACGTCAGGAAGTTGACTAAAAAGACCGTTAAATGAAGCCGACACGAAATTGTAAATCAACTCGTCGGAGATGTGCACGATTGTACGTATGTATGTCCGCATTTACGTATGTATACGTTTGTGTGCATCTACGCTCCGAATAGACTCCAACGTTGACGTCTCTTGACATGAATGACGCTGTTTCCCGTTATTGTTGTTGTCGTCTGAGAAAATTAATAGCAACGAAATTAAACTTTTGACATTGCAGTCCGCTATTCATACTCCTCTATAGTGGCGTCCCAAAAAATGAGCGCTCTTCAAAGGGTCTGCCGGGTTGCGGCATCATGAAAGGAATTTTATAAATTTTGTTGATTTTTCGATAGGTATGGTACCTAAAAACACTGTGGAGACACTTTTTAGATGTTTATTTTGAACGGTCCTTGAAATATCCTTGAAAATTCTTTTTTGTTAAAGCTTTTTTCAAAATTTTATATCTCAACAACCAATTCAGATAGAGAGACGATCTAAACAGATTCTGTTAGATAATAAAACAAGGAAGCTAAAAAAAATTTTTTTAATTTTACACTGAGAAAAAATTTTTCACAAAACTAAAAAGAAAATTTTGAATATTTTTTTCAGTGTATTACCAGTTTTGCATCACTCTAAAAAATTTTTTTAAATACCTCTAAGTATTTGCTTTCATTTAAAAAAAAGTTTCATTCAAATTAAATGGCGCAACAGTGAGATATTCAAAAAATTAAAAGTGCACATAGATGCTCCAGTACTAATATCCAGTACAAATGTACGAAAATGATACAAAACATATTACTCATACGGCATGTTTTTTAAAAATTTAATATCTCCAGAAATATTTAAGATAAAAAGATGAAATAAAGGTGGATTATTGTTAATAAAACAAGGAATATAGAATTTTTTTTTTAATTTTACACTGAGAATTTTCGCGCATCTATGTATGTGCACTTGTAATTTTTTGAATATCTCACCGTAGCTCCATTTAATTTGAATGAAATTTTTTTTTAAATGAAAGCAAATACTTAGGGGTGTTTCTAAAAGCAAATTATAGAGTGGCGCGAATCTGAGAATACACTGAAAAAAATATTCAAAATTTTCTTCTTAGTTTTGTGAAAAAATTTTTCTCAATGTAAAATTTAAAAAAAATTTTTTTTAGCTGTTTTGTTTTATTATTCAAAAGATTCTGTTTAGATCGTCTCTCTATCTGAATTGGTTGTTGAGATATAAAATTTTGAAAAAAGTCTTAACAAAAAAGAATTTTCAAGGATATTTCAAGGACCGTTCAAAATGAAAATCTAAAAAGTAGTCTCCACAGTGTTTTTAGATGGCACCTATCGAAAAATCGACAAAATTTAAAAATTCCTTTCATGATGCCGCATGCCTTTGCTTAACCCGCCAGACCCTTTAATCCTGCATTTTAAGATATTTGTGTACCTATGTAAGTTCTTGCGTGTCTCTAGAAACGGGATCTAAAAAGAATTTGAAAAAAAAACAATTTCTTGTTCTTTCAGCATCTTTCACTAATATTTGAAGAGGGTTAAGATTAACATGAGATCAATCGCTGGTCGGTCCCGAATTGAAGTCCATTGGATATATATTGTATATAAATAGGTCTCTTTAAGCTGCGATGCTTTTTTCCTTTCTGTCCGATGGCATGTTGAATCGAAGCGTTAATAAAACGTTCCTTCAATTTTAGCCACCACTGTGTCTCTAAACATTGTTAATATTGGTAGAAGGCACGTGCTTTTTTTTGCTCCAAAAGTTGTCCCAAACCTGTAGAAACTAGTTTTGACAAAAAAAAAAAAAAAAAAACCAACAATTTACATTTTTCAACACAAAAAATCTTACTTTCAGCTGAGGTATCTTTGCGAGTTTATTCACAAAAAAAAAAGAGAGAAACAGGGTCCTCTTGCCGGAAACGTTGAAAAATAGTTTTAATAAATAATTTTTAAATATTCTAATTGAAGCGGCTCAGAATCATTTCATATTCGAAAATGCAAATATTTATATTTATTACTCAATTAATTGGGGGTATTCACTTGGGGTTGTAAAACTTGGTACAGTGGAACCTGTATATTTCAATTTTTGGGGGTATTCATGGTAAGAAACGACCGAGCTATGCTCTGAATAAGCACAACAACGACAGGCAACGTGGGCAGCTGCCTAGGGCGGCAAATGCATTAAAAACAGAAAAGTCGAAAATTATGGCAAAAAAAAAGGTCAAAAGCTATCATTTTTATAAGAAAAACTTACATCAGACGCTTACCTCTGCAGTGTTTTCTTGAAAAAACTGGGAATGTTAATTTTTATCGAAATAAAGCACACTACCCGCGCAATATTTATCGATTTAATTGAACAGAGATCTAATGAAGTAAAATTAGCAAGTTGCACAAATGAGTTAATCGGCCCATGCTGTCAAGTCAAGGAAATAATAGTGGGACTCATGCAGCTTCGCAAATTGTGGGAAATGAGAAATTTGTCACACAACTGTCAAAATTTATATGAAAATTTACGATGGGAAAAGTTGCGAAGGCATTTGCGAAGGTGCATGAGTACCACTAATAATAAATGGTAAAAAATTATTGTTGCAGATTATAAATGAATGCGCAGGAATAGATTTTTGCAATTTAGGGGCAACTGTCCTGTCCAGAAAACAAAAGAGAAAACATTTTTATTATATTCCATAAATGCCAATACACCGATATCTATATCAAAATCTCGTCGAAAAATTGTTAATTTGAAACATTTATGCCCGTTTGCTACTGTTCTGATTAAATTTTTCGTTCCGGAAAAAAAAAAAAATTTATATGAAAATTTTGACATTTTGCGAGGACATCGTAACGAAAAACTTTAACCGGAACAGTAGCTAATGGGCCTTAGGGTCGAAGTCTTCAAAAGTTTAAATTTTGAAATATATTAGGGGTATTCACAAAGACGTCGGAAAGTAGGAAAGTCGGAAAATCGGAAAAATTTAAGTGCTTAAAAAGTTGTGCAAGACACAAAAAAAAATTAAAAATTTTTTAAGAAGTCGCAATTTTCCGATTTTCCGACTTTCCAACGTTTTTAACACGCCTTTGTGAATACCCCTATTCTTTTACCACCTTATTCATAATCGAATTTTTAAATTTAAAACATTAGGGGTATTCACAAAAGGCGTGTTAAAAACCTTGGAAAGTCGGAAAATCGGAAAAATGCGAATTTTTGAAAAAATTTTAAACTTTTTTTGTATCTTGCACACTTTTTTAAGCAGTTCAAATTTTTCGATTTTCCGACTTTCCTTTTTCCCGACGCCTTTGTAAACACCCCTATTGTTTAAATGTCAAATTTCCATACAAAAATTGAATTTAAACAATTGGTATGTTCCCGTACCGCACGAAAATGCCCAAAACTTTTTTTGTAAAAACTGTATGAAAATTAGGCAAAATTGGGCAGTTTCGTGCAGTACGAGAATAGACCTAATGTTTTAAATTGAAAATTTCATTATAAATACTGGGGGTAAGTCTTCATCTGTCAGCTTAAAACAATCAAATACTTTTGATATATTTGAATATTTCAAAAATTTTCATATAAAATTAATAAGTCTGGTTTAAAATCTGCTGAAGTCTTGATCATTTGAAAATTAAAACCTTCAAAATTTTTAAACTAGTTTGAAGTCTCTATGAAGCGCAAAATCCAATATTGCGAGAGCCCGATGCGAGAGTGCGCGACGTCACGAAAATGTTTTGCGCGATGCATTTTAATCTCCAATGAGAGTTTTGCGTCACGCAGATGATAGCACAACTTCGCTTCTAGTAATGCAATATTTGAACCGATTACCAATCTAACGAGTACCGAGTACTCATAAAAATAATACGTTATCACTTGAGTTTAAATTTTAAATCAAAATATTCAAACATTTTCAAAAAATTTTCAAAATGAACCAAAGCTCACGAAATATTTTAAAAGCTCTTATTCACGGAACAGTGAACAGTTTTTGTTTTATTAGTTTCAATGAGTACCCAATAGCGAGTACTCAAAAAAAAAATAGCTACATCATTAACCTGTCAAATCTCGCAGTGCGATACATTGGAGCTTGAAACATATGATTGAATGTATTGAAATTTGTGATGCGTCTCGTCTCGCGCTCTCGCAATGTTGGATTTTGGGCTTGAGTCTTAAATTGATTTGAGGAAAGGAAAAAAATTGGAAAAAAAAATCGTGACCTCCTCTCAAACCTCTCACAGAGACATGCTATTTTGGTTGAATGACAAAAAATTGCAACTCAATTCATTTCAAATATTAGTCGTACTCATTCAGGTGCGCAAGTATTTATTCATATAAAAATACCATACTTTTTCGAATTAATGCCTGGTTTCCAATAGTGCAGGAATTGCTACGCATCAAACATTCAACACATGCAAGCATATGGAATCGGTTTCAATCAACTACGCTTTGAATTGTAATTTGTTCTATATATATTTGTATGTGTTAAATAATGTTTGCAGGAATTGATGCGCCGGATTGGAAACCTGCACTATTGGAAACCCTTTTTTGCGAAGAAAAAAAAAACCATTGGGAAGGGAAAGCTTGTCATGCTTGGTAAAAATGTTCAGCATACAAAATTTTGACAGCTCATTTTTCGCATTTCATAAAACATTCGAGCTGCATGAATAGCACCAATATATCTAATAACTGAAATTGAGCACCCTGTTTTTGAAAAACCGCCTACGGTTAAAGGGCTTATTACAGCGAATGATTAAATTTCTATCAAAATAATATGCAGAAGAATGTCCTGAGGCACGCGCCCACGCGAGTTCGGCATTCATGACCATATTGTTTTCATGTCTTATGCTCTTTTATGAATTTTTACCATGAATATTCATTCATTTGGCTGCCGTGTTTCGACGGCCGTACTTCGGCTTTTAGCCGAATTTTCCACATAGAACTCTTTCTCTCCTCCAACAGCAAATATGTAAGTATTAATAGGCAGCCAGAATCGCAATCGCAATCGGAATCGCAATCGCAATCGAATTCGGAATTGAAATGGGGAACTGCGATGGTTTGTCGTCTATGAAGGCATGGAAGGAAGGCAAGAAGACAAGAAAATATTTGTTCAATTCACGACAGACGCCGCCCGAATTAAATCTATGTTAATAATAAGCAGTCCTGGAATCGTCCTTTTCTTTCAATAGACGGGATATTTGGGGTAAACGGTGCATTCACTCGGTTTCTTGAGGCGAGTAAACACAATAATCAGAGAGAGCATTGCCTCATTCGTTTTTAGATTTCGAAATCGTAAAAAGCTCAATAGAAAAAGGAAATCGGAAATCCTTTTTCACATTTTCATAAATCAGTTTTCAGTGTTCAGGAAAAAAATGTTTATTGCGTTTTGTTGACTAAAGTGAAAATTTTTCGAGAAAAGAAATTACAATTGTCCTTTAGTGTCCTGTTTTGTCCTGTCCTGTTCTGTTCTGTTCTGTCTTGTCCAACAAAATTTTTCGTAAATTCGCCAAAAAAAAAATCGAAATTGTTTTTGCCAAGCATTGCAACTAATTTTTTTTTTTTTTTTGGGCTTACGGGAAAATATTTAGCAGTGTGTGTGTGTGTGAAAGAGAGCGAGAGAGAGCGAGAGAGAGAAGGGCAAAGCGTCAATTATAAAACATAGCATAATGACAACGGGCATTAAAGGAAAACCAATCAAAAATGCCCTGCGCACGAAGACGTCATCGACATCGTTGCGTCTGAAGCGACTTTATATCGCTCGACCGAATATTCTAAATCAGTATCTTCGGCATAAGAGCATCAATCAATATTTGGAGTATGTTAGGCAACGGTATTCGACATTCGTTCAATTATATACGCTCGGAACGTCGTACGAAGGACGTCGCATCAAAGCCATCGAAATCGATTGGAATTGCGAACGAAATATGAGAGCACAATCGAAGCTAAGGAACTATCGTTGGAAGCCATCGCTTAAGAGCTCCAAGGAATTTACATCCTTAATGATGCCAGTGTCGAAAGGAACGTCGCGAGACGTCATATTTATCGAAGGTGGATCGCATGGGCGCGAATGGCTCTCGATATCGGTTGCTCTACATATTGTCCATCAATTGACCGAAAAGCATTTCAGGAATAAAGAACTAATACAAAAGTTCCGCTTCTTCATTGTACCGATTTCAAATCCTGATGGCTATGAGTACTCACTGGACAAGGTTAGTTCAATGGATGGATGTACATATGCACATACATACCAGTAGCTTACGATTTCTATCGCTTCTACTTCAAATATTGAATTATTTAAGAGAAAAAATTCGTTTTTGTTTTTTTTTTTTTCAATTAGAACATACGTTGGCGGAAGAATCGCCGTCCGACATCCGCGCAATCAACGAATATCGGTATCGATTGCAATCGAAATTATGACATCCATTGGGAAAAAGGATCTGCAAAGGAGTCGAGCTGCACGTATAAAGGCGAAAAGCCATTTTCCGAATGCGAAACTCGAGCTGTGAGCAAAGCGCTTACGAATCTCGAACCGAATATCCTTCTTTTTATGTCATTGCATTCGTATGCCCAGTCCATTATGTACCCATGGGGCTGTACAAAGTAAGTACACTATATATGCTCTCGATGCATTATGTAAAGATTGGGATTTCTTCTTTTTTCTTCCATATCGAATACGAACAAATTACAAAAAAAAATTATAGGGAGCTACCGACCAACTTAAGGGAACTGCGAACGATCGCTACGGCCGGTAGCTATGCAATTCGATCGTTCAGCGGAAGAGCATATCGCACGGGTAGCATTGCCGAATTGTCCAAGCACACTATCGGCGGTTCGATTGTAGACTACGCTTACGGTGTGATCAAAGCTCCTTTCGCTTATGTTATGGAATTGCCCGATGCAACGTACGGCTTTCAGCCGCCGGCACACCTGATACGGCCCATCGGGCAAGAGACCTGGATAGGAATTAGAGAGATGTGCTCTTGTGCGCACATGTTGAACTCGGAGTCACTGCCTCGCGATGCTGTACTACAAACTCTGCAAAACAAATATGAAAAGTGATACGCGATCGATTCGACCCCATTGCGTTGTGTGAGTCGTATTTTTTAAAGTGTAGTGAAAATTTGTACCTTGCTATAATGCTGAAAGTAAATGCGTGACAAAAATATTAAAAAAATTAAAAAAAATTAACAAAACAGGATTCATATGTTGCGATTTTTTGTGCAATTTTTTACTTCGGTTATTCTTAAAGGTAGTACACAAGGGGCGAAAGAATTCATAGAAGGAGCGAAATTTAAAAGATGCAGATTTCAAATTTAATACACTGTGCTCGAAATTGTGACTGAAAAATTGTAACATAGTCACTTAGCCTAATTTGGCTACGCTGCGTCCGATGGTATCATTGGTTTATTTAAATTGGCTGTAGTTATCGAGATATCCGCATTTCAAGTTTGAGCATTTTTGTCGGGTTCGTCGCTTTAGATTTCAGGTGTTTGCACTGCGTATGAGTAATGTAGATTAAGTATACGACGCGGCGTACATATGTCAACAAAAATGAGCAAACTTAAAATGCGGATATCACAATAACTAGAGCCAACTTAGAAAAACCAATGATACCATCGGACTCAGCGTACCCAAATTAGGCTAAGTGACTATGTCGCCCCCCTCTTGTTAAAATTTTGAACTAGCACAGTGATATTGATGAGGCATTTTTAGGCACTAATAAATGTATAAGCCGCATTACGCTTAAGTAGATAGGATAAAAGAAATTTAGAAATTGGTGCTGCCTAAAAAAAAAAAACAGATTTACGTTCCTATTGCGCAGTGTCCTTGAACTTTTCTTGAAATCCTTTTTGATAAGAATGAAAAAATGCCCAGTAGTAAGTAACTGCAAAAGCAACCCAAAATGAAATCGGGGCTGTTATGGAAACCAACACAGAATTAGATCAGAATCAGAATTTGAAATCAATATCGGTTTTAAATGGTGTTATGAATCCGATAGCTATCGGAATTGGAATTGAAATCGATAAAAAAAATATATGCCTAGGTTAGTCGAGTCTTACGTTCTAGTTTACCAGATTTGTCCTGGTTTTGCACAATGTCCTGGTGTCCTGGTCTACCTGAATATTGTCCGGTCTACTGTCAATTGTTAGTATGATGAATAAATAATATTTTTATATAAATTTAAAGCTGGTGTCGCATACAGCTGAAACTGAAACTGAAACTGAATTCCATACAACAGCGACTGAAAAAAACTTGACTGATTGTTCAGTCGCTGTTGTATGGAATTCAGTTTCATTTTCATTTCAGGTATGCGACACAGCCTTAATAATTTGTTAGTTTTTTTTAATATAAATTTTTAAGTGAATGTTAGTTTTTTTATATATGAATGTTTAAGAAGATTGTTAATTTTTTTTTCAAATAAATGTTGTGACTTTATCCATAACATTTTTGTTGTTTTAAAGTGGAAATTTTTGAGAAAGTCCTGGTGACGGAGTCAGACTTATGAGCTAGCTAGTGTTACAGAAAATGATTTTCCGCCCGCTTCTAAATGTTCCCGGGGAGTTTTTTCGTGCGGATTTGAAATAAAAAAAATCTTCCATTCTAAGCACACTGGGAGGGGCATACGAGGCGAACAAGAATTTCGAACATTTTTAAGCAAAGATCATCAGATTTTTTCTTTTATTGAAGTTTAGGAACCTTCCTTTATCCGCGGAGAAAAAATTTCCATTGAATTGTGGTATTACAAGAACCGATATTAGCTTGTCAGAAATAAGCCCAGTACCCTAAACTATAGATGACAGATTGAAAATTATTTTACAGATTTTGTGTTTTCTTGCGGCTAAATAATTTTCTAATAGTCCATACTAATGAACACTTATTTGATTTTAAGTAACAGGCTATCAGAAGCATTAGTAAGAAAATTAAGAAAATTTTGCATTTTTTCAAAAAAAAATTTGTAAACTTTGCCCCGTGATTGTGGCTAGTTGTAACACGCTTGGGGTAATTTGTAAGGGGCTCTCTCCAGTTCTGTCAGAAATGAAAAACTTCATATAAAAAAACGCTTAAGAAATGAATCAGAAATTTTCTGAAGCGTTTTTTTATATGAAGTTTTTTCATTTCTGACAGAGCTGGAGAGAGCCCCTTACATTAGAAATTGAATACTAAAGCCCAAAATCCAATATTGCGAGAGCGCGAGACGAGACGCATCACAAATTTCAATACATTCAATCATATGGTTCAAGCTATAATGTATCGCACTGCGAGACCTCGTAGCGAGAAAATTTTGAAAAATTGAATATTTCTCGTTGCGAGCCAATTTGACAGGCTAATGATGTAGCTATTTTTTTTTTTTTGAGTACTCGCCATTGGGTACTCGTTTAAACTAATAAAACAAAAACTGTTCACCTGTTCCGTGAAAAAGAGCTTTTAAAATATTTCGCGAGCTTTGGTTCATTTTGAAAATTTTTTGAAAATTTTGAATTAAAATTTAAACTCAAGTGATAGCGTATTATTTTTATGAGTACTCGGTACTCGTTAGATTGGTACTCGGTTCAAATATTGCATTACTAGAAGCGAAATTATGCTATCATCTGCGTGACGCAAAACTCTCATTGGAGATTGAAATGCGTCACGCAAAACATTTTCGTGACGTCGCGCACTCTCGCATCGGGCTCTCGCAATATTGCATTTTGGGCTTATTCTTATACCCGACACACTCTGTGTCAGGAGAATTCGATTTAGCCATGTCCGTCTGTCTGTCTGTATACAGTTTTCTTATCGAAGGAGTTGAGCTATCTAACATAAAATTCGGTATGCGTACTCACAGGACATGAGTAAGAAAAAGTTCGAGAATGGACCCAATCGGACCATTTTTAAGGGTACCTCCAGTACTAGGGTCTGTTATGAAAATCACAAATATGCTCTAAAACCGGAGTTTTTCAAGATAATTTGATGAAATTTGATAGTTAAACATATTTGAAGCCAAGTTATTCATTCTCAATAGGAGCCCCTGCACAACACCGCTTCCTTCGCTGCCCACCGGGATAGTGATCGCGATTATACATATGTACCTGTGATAGAATCGGTATTATATCTGAAAATTTTTCTCACACGTAACACTTCGTCGATTCACTACCCCATTCGCTTTCAAAACAACATCCAAATGAATCTAGTACGACTATTGGAATTTCTTTCAGCATATAAAATATTTTTTTTTAAATTTCGAATTTCAAACAAGCGAAATTTCGAACGCAATTCAAATACAAAAAAAAAAAGTATCGGCTTTCGTTAAAAAAATACAAAATTTGTTGTAAATTTTTGTGTTTTTTTTTTATATATATATAAAAGGAGAATTGAACAAATAACCCGTGAACGACGGTGCCAGAGATCGAATTTAAAGGACAATGAATCGTAAAAAGCCAATACAAAAGAAAGCGTTGAAAAAGAATGACCCGAAAAAGATGCATAGCGCAACAATATTTCGGCGTCTTTTCTTAGCTCGTCCAAATGTGCTGCATCAATATTTGCCACATCAAAGCATAAATCAGTATCTATATTATTTGAAAAGCCGATGGCCGGCTTTTGTTAAATTGCACACGTTAGGAGTCTCCTATGAAGGACGTGAGATAAAAGCAATAGAAATCGATAAGACCATCAGCGATGGCGGTTCGCAAAAGCCCCCGATTTCATATCGATGGGATGGAAAAACGAACGATACAGCAGAGCTGGCCAAGTCCAAAATGGGAGAAAGACGTGATATCGTATTCATTGAAGGTGGGACACATGGACGCGAATGGCTTTCGATATCGGTTGCACTTCACATTGCATATCAGCTGACCGAAAAACATTTTAGCAATCGTTCTGTTTTGAAGAGACTTCGATTTTTCATTGTCCCAATTTCGAATCCCGATGGATATGAGTTTTCGCTCAGAAATGTAAAAAGAGAATATCGTACATGTGTACTTCAAGAGTGTCATAAGTCAAAAATTTGCAATATTTCAAAAAATGCAATTGAACCGATGCAGTCGGGGTGCATTTGCATGACAAAGCGACTGACAAAACGGTTTTTATACCCGACATACTCTGTGTCGAGGGTATATTGCGTTCGTGTGGTTGTGTGTAACACCCAGAAACAGTCGAGATAGACTATACAAAATAGATATAGAAGTGATCAGCGTCACCAGGAGAATCGATTTAGACATGTCCGTCCGTCTGTCTGTCCGTCTGTATACAGTTTTCTTATCGAAGGAGTTGAGTTATCTTGAAGAAATTTGATATGCGTACTCCCGGGGACATAAGTAAGATTAAGTTCAAGAATGGACCCGATCGGACCATTTTTAGGGGTACCTCCAGTACTAGGGTCTGTTACGATAATCACAAAAATTTCTCTAAAGTCGGATTTTTTTCAAGATATTTTGATGAAAATTGATATTTGAACATGTTTAAAGGCACGTTATTTAATTTCAGAAAATTGGAAAAGTGGGCGTGGCATAAGGGCGTTTTTCGAAAATCGTACACCTACACCCGAAATTCAAATGGGACTTGAAATTTGGCACTTATGCTTCCTTTGCAAGCCATAAACATCCTACCAAAAAATTTCCTTGATCGGTCCATTTTTAGGGGTACCTCCAGTACTAGGGTCTGTCACAAAAATCCCAAAATTTCCTCAAAATCGGACTTTTTCGAAATATTTCAATGAAACTTAGAATTTGTTCGTATATCTATGCCTCCGATTAGAATTCATAAAAATTGGAAAAGTGGGCGTGGCAAAGGGGCGGTTTTCATAAAGAAATTTAACAAAAGTCGGTATATGGGGCCCCTTATGGCCTTAAACAACTCCTGATATTAAAAATTATTTGAATGTGTGTGTGTATCGGGTATTCTATTGTCAGGCTCGCCTGACTATAACACCCTTACTTGTTCGCTCTGATTTTCAATAACAAAAACGCAACTATGAGTGCGCAATTAGGTAGACAGGTGACCTGGGAACACACTTCTTGCATTAACCGCAATTTGACAAATTTTGAGTTGTGACACTCTTGAATTATATTTAGGATATGGATTTTTTTTTTTTTTTTTTTTTTTTTTTGGGTTGGGCTTATCTAATCGTCTTGATTGCTTTTACAGAATTTACGTTGGCGGAAAAATCGTCGACCGACATCGCCGGGATCCAAACATGTTGGAATTGATTGCAATCGAAATTTCGATTTCAACTGGGATGACGGATCGACGAGAATCTCCGATTGTACGTACAAGGGTGAAAAGCCATTTTCCGAATGTGAAACGCGTGCACTGAGCGATGCCCTACAAAGACTCAAGCCTAACTTACTGCTCTTTATGTCATTGCATTCGTATGCTCAAGCAATTATGTACCCTTGGGGATATACAACGTAAGTTCGAATTAAAATCAGGGGTGTCACAGAATCCGATAACTGATGCAATCGGAATTAAAACCGATCGAAATTTCTTACAAAATTTACAAATTTTGTAGTTTTTGCTTTTGAATCGGAACTATTATCGGTTCTTAATTGCACAGAACCGTATTTTATCCGGCTGTCTATGAGAAATATATATGAAAATTCAGTCGACTTAAATTTCAATTCCGACAGCTATCGGATTCTGTGACACCCCTGAATTTTTGTTCTTTTTTTTTTCTCAATAAATTTAAGAAAATATTTACACTTAAAAGGAAGCCGCCGGAGAACTTAAAAGAGTTACAGGCCATCGCTTCGGCTGGCAGTCATGCAATTAGGGCATTCAGCGGTAGATTATACCGGACATGCAGTGTCTTCAAATTGAATAGACAGACAATTAGCGGCTCAATTATAGACTACGCTTACGGTGTTATTCAAGTTCCTTTCGCATATGTTATGGAGCTGCCCGAATCATCGTACGGCTTCCAGCCGCCAGCTGAATTTATACGACCGATTGGACAAGAAAGCTGGGTCGGCATACGTGAGATGTGCTTCTGTGCGGAAGCATTGCATGCAAGACGACCGCCCAACGCAACCCTTCTAGAGAAAATGAGAGAAAAGTACACGAAGCCGTTTACTTTGGCAAAAACGTTTTTATATAATTCTGAAGATTCCGAATTATTGCTTAAAACGGGAAAGCTACTCCCAACTATATTCTAAATGTTTTTGATGTTTATATAAGTGTGTGTGTGTGTGTGAAGGTCTTGAGATTTTACTTTTTTTTTAAACAATTTTTCGATACAGGTGAAATTAGTTTGATTATTTTGAGTTCCAAAATGTTTGTACTCATTTTTTTGTGTTGCAATAAAATCTTAATAAATAAAAAAATAAATCACTGTTCCAAATATTCGAATCTATGATGAAGCTTTACAAAATCACGCCCTTTAAAAAAAAAAGGGCGAACAAGAACTTCGAAAATTTTTGAGCAAAGATCATCAGATTTTTATACCCGAGACACTCTGTGTGTGTGTGTGTGATCGTTGAACCACAAAAGGTTAGTTAAGATTCTCACTCAGCAACCGCGTGGGTAGGGGTTCGATCCCAGGCTCGGTTGGAAAGCTTTTTTATACCCGACACACTCTATGTCGAGGGTATATTGCGTTTGTATGGTTGTTTGTGTATAGATATGATCAGGGTCACAAGGAGATTCGATTTAGCCATCCGTCCGTCTGTCTGTATACATTTTTCTTACCGAAGGAGTTGAGTTATCTTGACAAAATTCGGTATGCGTGCTCACGTGCTCAAAGTGAGCCTGTTTCGAGGCTTAAATAGAGGACATGAATTTCGGAAACTAAAATTTGTAAAGTTTTTTCATATGAAGGTTTTTTATTGCTATCCGAGCTGAGGCTTCAAATTTTTTTTTTTTTTTTTTTTGGATTTCATAAGTAACAATAAATTCAAAAATGCATAAAAAATATCTCAAATTTTTTTATACTACATATACTGGAAGACCCGTCGAAGTTCGCACCTCTACCCCAAAAAAAAAAACGAATGTGTCAAAACTCAATTACTAAAAATTCACAGGGCCGAAAGTTATATAATATTGGAGCCTTCTCAACTATGTAGGGCTAATTAAATTTTGACCCAAAAATTAATAAACAAGTAAATAAAGATTTTCAAAACAAACAAGTAAGGGTGTTATAGTCAGGCGAGCCTGACAACACATTACCCGACACAGACATGGCCATATCCAGAATCTCAGTCAGGGAGGGGCAAGATACAAATAGTTTGCTGTATATGTATGTTAGCACTTTGGCGTCTGATCATAGGTGTCATGTCACATGTAAGCATAGGTTTCCTTTTATCTTATGAAAAATGATCTTGCCGGCCTTGTCCCATTTCTTGATACTCCTGGAAAGCTCTTTTGCGGTGTATACTGAGCAGAAAATATTTAGACGGGGGCAGCTGCCCCTCCCTGGCCTACTGTAAATAGGCCCATGGACACAGACACACATGTTCAAATAATTTTTAATATCAAGAGGTGTTTAAGGCCATAAGGGGCCCCATATATCGACTTTTATTGAATTTCTTTATGAAAACCGCCCTTTTGCCACGCCCACTTTTCCCATTTTTTTAATTTTCTAATCGGAGGCTTAAATATACGCTCAAATTCTAAGTTTCATTGGAAATATTTCGAAAAAGTCAGATTTTGGGGCAGTTTTGGGATTTTTGTGACAGACCCTAGTACTGGAGGTACCCTTAATAATGGACCGATCAAGGAAATTTTTTGGGAGGATGTTTATGGCTGCAAAGGAAGCATAAGTGCCAAATTTCGTTCAAGTCCCATTTGAATTTCGGGTGTAGGAGGCAATTTTCGAAAAACGCCCTTCGGCCACGCCCACTTTTTAATTTTTTGAAATTGTACAATGTGGCTTGAAACATGTTCAACTATCAAATTTCATCAAAATATCTTGAAAAACTCGATTTTAGAGCAGTTTTTGTGATTTTTCATAACAGACCCTAGTACTGGAGGTACCCCTAAAAATGGTCCGATCGGGTCCATTCTCGAACTTGTTCTTACTCATGTCCCCGTTAGCACGCATACCAAATTTTGTCAGGATAGCTCAACTCCTTCGATAAGAAAACTGTATACAAACAGACAGACGGACGGACATGTCTAAATCGAATCTCCTGGTGACGCTGATCATTTCTATATATATTTATGGTCTATCTCGACTGGTTCTGGGTGTTACACACAACCACACAAACGCAATATACCCTCGACACAGAGTGTGTCGGGTATAAAAATTCAATTTTTATTTAAATTTTAATTAAATCGCTTGGTGAATTCGGGCATTAGAAACCTTCCTTTTTTCCGCGGACAAATATTTCTGGGGGGGAAAATTCCCGGGGAATATCCATTTAAAATAGGACTGACTCTTTGTTAAACGAAGAATTAACTTCTAATTTCTAAGGATTTCTAATTTGCGGAGTTGTAATTTGCGGGAGCGCACTGCTATATTGTAAAGATTGATTCTTAGAATTTCGTACTTACGTTTTTTGGCAAATGTTACATCTAAATTTGTATTGTTAGCTCTCTTTTGACGTAACTTGGACGGGCTTTCATCATATAGGTCACCTGAATGCTGTTTAAGATCTATTCGATGACGGTTTAGGGTCTTAGATTATACATGATAGAAATGAAATATCAGGAAATCGTACTCATCTGTTCGACGTTTTGACTCTCCTGACTTTCATCTCTAATGATGTTGATGTTTTCATCGACGATTTCTTTGCATGCCGACTTTGGTGTATTTGTATTGAAGTGCAATATTATTCAAAAGATTGCTTACAACATTTTTCTTCGGTGTAAGTGGACCTTCAAGAGAAATATATATGCTTAAAATAATTATTTCCAATATTATTAAATATTATTTTGCAATATGTATATGTATACCTGGATGTCGTCGCAAACGCGAGTTGTACTCTCTTCTTTCCTCGAATTTCTGCCTTCAGGATTAATAATACGTAAAGCTAAAGTAAATAAATAAATAAGATTTATAAATACATGCCGGTAAACTGTCAACCACCTTGCTTGACAAGTTGACGAAAATATCTTTGTTTCCGGCGGCGGTATTCTGGATATTTTCCTTTGAGCTGCCTTACGAGCTGACCGAATTCAACGTCCTTATTGCTACTTTCAATGCAAAGCAAATTAAAATAAATGTGGTATACTTTCGGGGGATATCCTTTAATAGAAACTCAGAGTATTGTCAAAGCTAAATATAAGACACGAACCTCCAAGTAACTTGCTTGGCCGTGTGGCGTCGCTTTGCAAATTGGGTTCGAGTCTTTGTGGGAATCTTAAAATATTAGGAAAAGGTTAGTGACTTCGGTTATATTTAGCAAAGACCACCTCCAAACAGCCAAATTATTTGGCTACTAATAGCCAGTTTTCCAATTTGCTAAACCAGAAATAGCCAGCTTTCCAATTTGCTAAACCAGAAATAGCCATGCGCGTCAATATTTAATTTTCGGAAATTTGACGCATGTGTTGAATCTCTGCGTCAATTGGCGGAACTCAGCTGACGTGTAATTCGGAGTGCCACTTACTCGGCGGTCACACGTATGAAAACATGTTTTGAAACAATTTGTAGAAAAAGACTTGCGAAGTAAAGAGGCGATTGTTAATTGAACGTTCCGAAACAATCTTTATTTCTCTTTCTTTCTCATGCATTCGAAATGGGATGTTTTCGAAACATATTTCATAAGTGTGACCGGTGAGTAACTACTTGCACATTAGGAGCCTATTCGCTACAACGTCGTCAAGTGTGAGAGAGACAACTATATTCACGGTCCTTTAATTCGTTAAAGAATGCCAATAATTTAACAACTTCGAAGTCGGTGTCATGATTTACTGGCTGTCCTGGCATTTACTTCACATAAAAAATGGACATGTTCATTTCTACGGCAAAGTAAGGCAGGAAAGTCACATGCAACCCTGCGCACTTGATTACTTGACATCTCAGTATAAGCGAAAGTAAAGTATTTACTTCGAAGTACTTTTCAATTTTTTTTTCCACGTATTTCTTATGGGCGCTTTTCTTACTGCATATCTCAGTAGAGGCTCTAAAAGGTAAATTTTTCTTTAGGTTTTATTTAAATAGTTTGGTGAAATCGGGCCTATGTATTTGAGAAGCAGGAATACTAGAGCATTCCCAAAAAATGTCCGTTCAAGAGAGGTTTCCGCTTAAGAGGAGTGTGCGCTTAAGAGGAGTGTCCGCTTAAGAGGAGTGTCCGCAAGGAGAGAGTAGTACACTGTATTAGCAATTTTTTTTAGATAACTTAATAAATTATATGTTCATTGTACATCAATAAAGAAAACAATAAAAAGTCAAAATTTTCCTTTATTTGAGAAAGCATATTTGTTTTTGTAATGATAGATACCTATACATATGTATATTATATAAGCAAGTCCATAATTCTCAATCAAGCGGTGAGTCCCGATCACATATAATAGAATTAGCCTAAAGAATGAAAAAAAAAAAAACATCTTGAGTTCAGAACATCGAACGTCATTTCAGTGCTTACTTGTATTACTGAAAAAAGAGTACCCAGCAAAACAAATATTCGTATTAAAGTAGTTTAAAACACGTATAAATCTATATTCGACCATTTACGTTTGACTGAGAGCATACGCGTATCGATACGGGTTTTAAACTACTTTAATACGCGTATCCGGCTTTAAGGGGTAGCATGATGTTTTGTAAATGTGTGAGTGAAAACATGTATCGTGTTTTGCTGGGTATACACATGATACAAGAAAACAAGATAGCGCCACTTCAGTACCGCTATTTTGTGGCTCTCTCTGAGAGCCGAAAATTGAGTTTGTGACGTCACTGAGCAAGAAATTGTTGTTGTTTCCCATGCTATTCAAAAAAGTAAAAAGCCGGTTTAACATGGGAAACAACAACAACGAATCGCGATTTTGAGTTTGTGACGTTTCCTCTCTCAAGTGGCGCTATCTTGTTTTCTTATATCATGGGTATACAGTGCACTCTCTCCTTGCGGACACTCCTCTTAAGCGGACACTTTTTTTGAACGCTCTAGTGTTTATGCTTCTGAAATGGTTTTTTAATAGGCGGCCACCTCTATAAAGCGTCCGTAGGTGTCCGCTTAAGAGAGAGTACACTGTATTTCTTGTTATTACTCTATGAATATGTTCCATATGATCAGGCCCGTAGAGAGAAATTTAGGGCCCGGGGGATTTCTCCCAGGGTCCTCACAGAAATGTGTGACAAAATAAAACAAAAAATGCCCATGTCAATTATGTGCCCCTTCAGAATCCCCCTTTTCCACCCCCCTCTTTATAGGCCAGTATATAATGAAAATCTTAAAAAAAGACAAATTTCAAGGGAGAAAGCGAACATTTCAAGTCATTTCTACAATAAATATAATTGATTCTAATGGCAAAGTCAAAGAGTATAAAATGGCAAGAGGATGCAGAAACCCATTGTCTCTCTCAGCCACTTTATTTCATGAACCGATTCGACGAGGCGGAGCGAGTTGGAAAACCTCTTCGTCATACTATATCTAATACTCTTGAATAATACTCGAAACTTACATGAACTTTATTCACACATATTGTTCGCGACGAAGCATCGCAGATCTTTCTCTTCGGACATGTACCTGTCACATCAGATGGTCTGATCGCTCCAAAGCATAGAGCAAACGTCGTTCGACTGGTGCACGCAAAAACTTGATTCGCATTGCAGAGACCGCAGGCTGAAGTGTCGCCGCAGCTGGCTGGACGTGTACTACTCTGAAAGCAAATATTTGGCAGATCGGTGCATTCTAATCCAGTCGTACATGTGAACAATTGGGCGATATTCGGTTTCCAATCTGGAGAAATTCTTGTGAGAATGATCGATTTTTTTTGTGCTCTATTGAATTTGTACAAAGACTTTTAAAGATACGAACCACCGAAACACAAATGGAATGAAGTCAAGTTTACGCAGGCAACGCCATTCGCCTGGCAGACATTGCAAGCAGCTTCAACAGTCAATGAAATAACATTGAAAAGCCAAATCCTCAAGATCTACGATTTACGATGGAACGAGAAATACAGTTTTACTTAACCAAATATCATGATATATATGTATATATGCACAATTTAATGGTCCTGATCACATTGCACTAACCACACATTTCAGCACCATGCTATAACTTTCGTTCGGAGCTTCGCAAATTCGTTTGACTGAAAGGTCAGGTCTCGGGTATCTCTTAAATAGTTTTTCTTTTTTTTTATCTTCATTATTAAAAAGATAGATTTTATCTACCTTCGATAAGATAGATAGTTTATTCTTCGTTTTTGTTGGGATATTATAAATGTGCCGAAATTGGATTTATGGTTGACACAGTTCCAAATTGCGAGAAATGTTTTGCAATGCTGTAAAATCGAGAGCGAGGACGTTCTTATCTTCGTCGAATCAGCGGGGTTCCTAAAAAAAATTTAGTTACTATGCTTATTCCTGGCAAATTTGCTAATATCATTCGTTATTTAAATATGTCTTGAGGTTAGCTTATTGGTAATTTTCACATTCATTTTATCTGGGTCGCCCCTGGGGTACATTTGGTTGGGTTGTTTAAAGTCGATGCTTTCCAGGAGGTCCTAAATTGACAACACGAAGTACCTAACCAATCGGACGACTTGGGGGTGTCATGTCATGCTCAGCGTGCCAATTTTATCTCATGTAGGGGTATAGCTACAATCAGAATCCTTGGTCAAGTTTCGGTGCTTTCCTTATCTCATCATTAAGCCAGATTGGTTTAGCGTCTAGTGTGTACCTGTGGGGTTTCACTCGACATTTTTATATTTTCCCCGGTGGTCCACTCACCGGGTTCCCATCTTGCCTCCTCAGTGGGTATAGACCAATTTGATGATCTTGGGTTAAGATACGGTGCTATCCTCACCTCATTAATTACTACAGCCACCATGAAATTCCCCGAAGGGCCGTTCCCAATGACCGGCAGGATACTAAAAAGTATCCCGGGCAACCGGTCCCCGTGATATCATGTTATGTCTAGTTAACGGCGTGAATACAACTATAGCCAGTATAGCTGCAACACGCCATGCTAAGTATAGATCGTATGGTATTACCTGTTACACCGCACTATGACGACGCTACCACATTTATGACTCCATATCCAGTCGGTCTGAATTGGCCATCAGTTGGCTGGGGTCCGCGGGATTGGCAGTTCCCGTAAATCACACAGATTCAGCTCGACGGGATCCTCATCTCACCAATAAGCACAGCCTCAGCGAGATTGCCACAAGGGGGCCTCCCAAAGATCAATCACGAGCAATTTAGCCGTGGGGCTCCTGATCGCCGCTGTGTCATTTTCAAATAAATATTTCAGTCCTATGTATGGTCAAAGTTTTGTACATTGCTACCCAGAAGGTTAGACAATGTATGTACAACCAGTTTGATCCTATACTCGATCACGTACTGTTACACGTTTGGCTTAGGGTCCTCGTGTTTCCCATACCCGCAACCGAGCGAGGGCGGTCCCCCGCGGGAACCCTGGAGTGAGTCACAGTCGAATTGAGCTGCACATCTCAGAAATTTTGAATGCATGATATCAAATAAAGACCGCCAGTCTACGTACCCGATAGAACCAAATAGCCCGTGAAATTCTTTTGTGCAATTTTACTTTTGATCGGACCATCTTGATTCTGGCGATCCTTTTTTTTTTTTTGCCATGAGTCGTAGGAAATTTATAATGTTACAATTTGTTTCTCAATCTTAGTTTTCTTTCCACGGTACTTTGTTGTTGCTCTATGCTATTTAATTTGATCCTTCGATATTCCTGAGCTGTTATTAGTTTTATAGAAAATTAGCAGCGATACCAAACGATTCGATTTTGTTATATCCAATTTTCTGCCTATGTTTTACCATTCTAGAGACAGAACTGATGCCAGTTGAGGGGAACATCCCCAAAAATTAACAGAAATTTCTGTCTTTACTGGAGACTTATTGATTTTTATCCTTTTTATGGGACATTCCCCTTGAAAAGATTTGGCAACAGAAGTTTACAGATTTCTAATTATTATAAAACGTAGGAGTGGATGTAGCGGATCGTCGGTCATCGGGAATTGCCAATTATATTCAAAATTTATATAAAAGTCAGTATTTTTGCATTCAATTCTTAATTTTATTTATGGCTTTAAGAAAGCGAAATATATATGCACAAATATATGTACATATGTTTATGGGCACTTCCTGAAAAATGAACGCTTTTGTCGCGTCCGTATACATACAATATCTGATTGACTTTGGGATATATGTAGGATATATGTAGGTATGTATAAAAAAGTCCGTATAATTGCACGAAAGTATTTAGAAAAAAAGTACTATCTAATCGCATTCTTCGATTCGGGACATTGGTGACGGTTCAACAGTCCTGCGGTTTTTGCTGCGTACATCTATTCGCTTGGCTGTCGAAAAAGCTGCCATTCTTGCATCGCAGAAGAAGCGTTTCCCAACTTCCGTTAACGGTCTCGCAATAGATGTGGGAGTTGCAAGTACTATCTTCTGTATTTTTTGTATAAAAGAATCTAGTTGCCTTGCCATTCTGCCTTGCCTGTTCGCACTGCTTTTGCGAGGCTTGCATCCGTTGGCGGTGCAATTGTCGTTGGCGGTGAACTTGTCGTCGGAGCGGCCGTCGTCACTTCGTCATTTGGGCAAGAAACCTCGTAATTCATCTGAAATCAGTTCGAAAAATGTAAACTCTTCGGTAATATAGAAGGAATTCCATATAATGGACCGTGCGTATACTCACAAATTGGACGACTTCTTCAGGAGCGCATATTTTCTTAACAACTTGATCTTCGAAAAGTTGTGCACTGCATACGAATCCAGTGTCACAAGAAGCTATAACTGAACTAGGCTGACCGTCAATGCAATGGGCAAATTGCGTTCGACTGACGCAAGCAAGTTGCCCGGCACAACGATTGCAATCGCCCTATGAAGCGGCGGTGTATGAAAAAAAAAAATGGAAAAAACAGAACAATTCTCATTTGAGATCAAATGAATGGACGATTCTAGTCTTACGTCGCAAGCGCTTTTAACTTGATTATTAACCGCTGAGCAGATATCGTTAGTATTCGTACAGAATGTCCCGTTATCACATGCACTCGGCTGTCCATTCATGAGCGGTGTATCTCCTTTATAGAGTTTTTTTTTTAAATTCAATAAAAATAATCAATTTATATGTATGTACGAATGTTTGTATAAACCATAGAATCCCTTATGAGTGGACAACAATCAGATGAGGAAGTTTTTTCTCCGCCAATAGGAGATATATTTTTATTATAAATCTGTAAGTATGTATGTATGTAGTTTCTCCGAAATTAAAGAAATGTCCTTTGGCGGGAGTGTCGTCCACTCTTGAGGGATTTCATTGTTGAAATCTGGGCTACTTACCATTGCAGAAGTAGTAATGCGTCCGATTTACACAGTAGGCATTGTTACTCATACATTGCTTACACTATGAAGTAAATTCACAATTAATTTCATTTGATTCGATAAAAACAAATTAATAAATCGCTAAAAAATTTTCAAAAAACTGATTACAACTAGTCTAGTTTAGGTCTAGTTACAAACTGGTACAAAAAGGACCAGTTTTTTTTTTTTAATTTTTGAGCTAAAATTCTTCGAAGTTTTCACTTATTCTATATCAGGCCGATTCTGAATATTCCCGGGGAACGAATTCTCGGGTAATTTACTTTTCTCGAGAGTAACTTTTTCTTTTTTTATATATGTTTGGGGGAAGAAATGTGATAGGGAATGGGTAATTGACCCAAAACCATAATTTTCCTTACCGTATCTATTTAAAAAATGGGAATTTATGTCTCGAGAAAAGTAAATTCCCTGGGAATTCGTTCCCCGGGAATATTCAGAATCGGCCTGATATAGAATAAGTGAAAACTTCGAAGAATATTAGCTCTAAAATTAAAAAAAAAAATGGTCCTTTTTGGACCAGTTTGGAACTAGACCCAAACTAGACTACATAGTTGTAATCAGTATTTTTCTTTAATGTTCAAAATTCTTCGAATTTTTCACTTATTCTATATATAAATTTCCATCGAAATCGGACGTCATGAATTTTTCGGATTTTTTGGGTTTTTGGTCCACCACTCTCTAAACTTCCTCTAGCCCGCCCCAAATTTATTGTTGGTTTAATGTCTTATATATTGTTCAATATACCACTGTGGCGAAT
Source organism: Chlorops oryzae (assembly GCA_020466095.1). NCBI lineage: Eukaryota > Metazoa > Arthropoda > Insecta > Diptera > Chloropidae > Chlorops > Chlorops oryzae. Next base: position 165,711,220 of record CM035806.1, read on the forward strand.
ATAACACTCTTTCTCTGGACACGCTCCTGCTTACGGGATTTTTATTTTTTTTTTTTTTTATTGCTATACGACCAAAAGATCGTAATCGTAACACAAGCGAGTTTTATATTTTATTGCTCACAGTATCGGCCAAAGAGATCCATGGTATGCCATAATACACGACAATCAGGAAAAATATGTTTTTCTGAAAATTAATAAGGATTTATAATTAAAATGTTTCTTCCTTTTTTCTATCAGTTTTTTTTTTTTGTGCTTTGTTTCCTTTTCTTTGTGTCCGTAGGACTCACTTTGGAAAGCATTTTTGGGCTATGAAAACTCCGAATGTTTTGGGTTTTTCTATTTAAAAAAATCGACTGCTCAATTCAGACGTAACATTCGACTTTTATATCAAATAACTTTTGTGACGAATGGCAGCCTTGTTAGATTTATTAATGTGTTGAGTATTTGGGTTTTTATACCCAGCGTAAGCGGGGTATATTAGTTTTGTGCAAATCTTGTAACAGGGAGAATTAAGCTCCGGAGATATAGAAAAATATATATAGAAATGATCAGGATCAAAAACTGAATCGATTTAGACATGTCCGTCTGTCCGTCTGTCCGTCTGTCCGTCCGTCCGTCTGTCCGTCCGTCCGTGGTCGGATCTCCTCCGAAACGGCTGGACCAATCAAGTCGAAATTTGACACACAGGTAAATCGGGATCCGAGTATGATCCTAAGTAAAAATGGGAGACATCCGCCCACTGCCACGCCCACAAATGAATATAATGTGTTTTCAGTAAAATGCTTGTAACTTGCGAACCACTCAACACATTCCATTGATATTTGGTGTACTGGTAAACTTGTGAAGTAAAAGGCGTAGAAGCTTCAAATTCGCAACATAGGTTCACCAAGGCGAATGAAAGGTGTAGGAAAATTTTTTTTATGGCCAGCCCACTGCCACGCCCACAAATGAAGATTTTTCGTAACTTCCGAAGTAAAAGGCGTAGAAGCTTCGAATTCGCAACATAGGTTCACCAAGGCGAATGAAAGGTGTAGGAAAAAATTTTATGCGGCCCGCCCACTGCCACGCCCACAAATGAAGATTTTTCGTAACTTCCGAAGTAAAAGGCGTAGAAGCTTCAAATTCGCAACATAGGTTCACCAAGGCGAATGAAAGGTGTAGGGAAATAATTTGTGTTTCCCTCCCACTGCCACGCCCACAAATAGAGAAGCAAAACATAGTGAGCTCATAATGTCGGGACGCTGGGTATTTCAAAGTCGGGCTTGACCGACTTTAGCTTTCTTACTTGTTTTTAATTCGCTTTTATCAATAAGGCAAATGATCTAATTTTTATTGTTTGTTTGTTCTCTCATTTTTTTTGGGTATTCTTCGAAAGCAGAAGAAGGCGTTTATAGCGGAAATAGGAACCTTCGCGAAAAGTATTTGTTTGACTATCTATTAAACCATAAAAGCCGATTTTTTTTTATTTAAGTGTATCTTGCCTTAGTCCCCATTTACATGTGACTGCAATGTTTTATGATCGAAAGAGTTGGATGGTTGGGTGTTGAGTGAACCAAGCGAACATACATATCTACGAGATTTTGTTTTTGATAAGTTTTGGGGCACAATTGTTACTATTCTTGCAGCGCCAAAGGATCTGGATGATTGCATAATTGGATTACTTAGTTTGAAATATATAATACAATGTTTATTAAGGTGGATCGTTTTGTTCGACAAAAAAAAAAAAATAATGAAAATTTCCCTAGTGAAATAAGATTCTACAATTTTTTTGGGGAAAGAATGCCCAGGGAACCATAAGTCAAACCCGAATGGTTTTCTTCCGCTTTTTAAGAAGAAGGTCCATCTTAAATATGCCTAAAAGCATGCTACAAATTGTAGAAATTTCTACCTAATCAAAAATTATTTTAAATTGAAATTTTTCTTATTTTGATTCTTAGCATAATTTAGGCATGAGAAATAATAAAATTTTGCTTGAAAAATCATCATAAATTGGCCATTTTAAAATAGTTATTAAAGAAAATATAGAATTTTTTCAATGGCTCGAGTTTTGAAGGACGTTCAAGTGATTGTTTCTCTGCTTTTTGAGATGTTTTCACCAACAATGATGACCAAAACAAATCGAATATATCATGAAAAACCACATTTGACCTATAGTTTCTTCGGCATAATTATTAAGTATTGGCAACAGACTAATATTCTGCTAGGGAAATTGGAGGTTACAAAATCGATCCACCTTAATATATATGTATGTATATCCTGAAAAAAAAACTTTTTTGTCGCGTCCGTATTGTGTATGCGATTCCCTTTCCGACCATGGAAATTTTAATTAATAAGAAGGGCGCCATGGCAAGGGTCACGGACTTGACGGCCCCGCCTTTCCTGAGTCGCGATGGTAGCCGATTGCCTCAGTCAAATCGCCCCAGACTGGTAAATAAATGTATGAAGCGGGACCCGGCCGTGGGTTTATTATAAGGAGCGTCAGTTTTGACGAATTTTTGGGGCCTTCCCCGAAGTAATGCCACAGCGTTTCCAGGGTAGGAATTCCAACTAGAAGAGAGGGGGTTATTTTTTTTTGTGGAATCACCACTCGCCCAGCAATCATGGATCCTTTCAGTCCGAAAGGATTTTTGACCTCTTGGCCGCAAAAAAAAAAAAAAAAAAAAAAAAATTTACTGAACGAAAGTATTTATAAACAAAAGTACTATTTTACGCATTCTTGAATGCGGGACTTCAAATTATTCACGCAACTGTCGGTTCACTGTGGAAATGCTGAGATTTTCGATATATTACGAGCCTTACGAGTCAATACCATTTGTCAATTGTTGATAAGGAACTGCTTTGGGGCAGATAGAAATTTCCGAAAAAGTTCAATAAAAAATCATCATTAATTAGCAGCGAAGGTGAAATGTGAATTTATGTGATTTTTCTTGTCCGTGTTTATTTTTTGACAATTAACCGAATGACACATAAAAAAAAAAAACAAACAAGAAAACATGTACCATAAAAAGTAATAATTTTTAGTGTCGAATCTAACGTCTTGTGATAAGAGCATGTGCAGCCTTAACCGACCCTGAAAATGGCATATAAATCCGCTCAAAGCCAAGTGCCGAAACTAATTTGAGTATTTACTTTTCAATAAGTTATTGAGCGTATGATGAAGAAATACAGCGATTGTTTTTTGTCAGCCTCAACGGTAACGTAGCGGTAACACATCGAATTAATCGCATTCAGTGTCATCATAGGCATTTTTTTCCCACCTCCCCGTTTACAGTTAATAGTTCTGTTGTTATTGGAGCATTCCGAAGGGAGGTGTAATGTTTGTAATACCGGCGATCCAGTCGCTTGTCACAATGAGACGTCGTACTCCTTATGCCTCGATGGTGAGCTTTAAAAAATGGATTCTTTTGAGTTCTAATTGACCCTATCGATTTTCACCCATCGAAGGTGTTCCAACGTATGATTTAATCACCTGCCCGTACGATTATGTTTGTACGTCGCAACCAGATATTTGCTGTCGTCGAAAAATGGCCAGTCCGAATTGTCCGGATGAGACGCGGTTAGCTCGTTGCGCCGTTTGCAATGATGCCAAAGTGTTTTCTTGCATTGATGAAAAAACAATAGCCTTTTGCTTTGGAAACGATTCGCCAGATTTCAAATCAATTGGATACTGCCCGGCGGATACCGTTTGTGACCTCAATAACGATCAGTTTTGCTTCATCAATATTGCGCAGCAGTATGTGAAGACAATACACATTGCTTAATTTTATACTGAAGGTCCAGCGGCAGTCAACACACGAAGGGGACGCATTCAGTGTCACAGGGATATTTTTACACTTTGAAGTTGAAGTAGTTCATTATGGAGCATTCGAAGGCGTCTTTGATCGGTTATCCAGCGCTCTCAGAGACGTCGATCAATTCCTCGAAAGGACTTAAAATGGATCTGAGTTGTATTAATCGAATGAAGTATGATTAATCCTGCGTCACATGGTTTTCGTCGCACCAGTGATTTGCTGAAAATACGGCCAGACAAATTATCCATTCGAGCCGGATATCGGATAAAATACCTTATGAATTATTCAAATAGTTTCTATTGGACCGCGACACTATAGCTTTCAACTTTGGATTAACGTTGCAGTTTTCATATATCTAATTTGAATTACAGCCGAGCTGTAAGTTTGAGAAATCCCTCAGATAGAGGACAGTTTGAACTCCACAACCGACGCAACAGACTAAACAACACATATGCTGTAATTAATATGATCACACAACGACTAAAAGAGTAACTCCAACTGCAACAACGGCATCGATAACAACAGCAAAAACTACAACAACACCAACTACAACAACACCATATACAACAACACCATATACAACAACACCAACTGCTAATCAACAGGAAAACTGCGTCAAGCGGTTATACAAATAGGCAACAATTCATTCGCCGGTACATAAACACTTTACTATCAACATAGTCATACCGCAAACACCTCAACGACAACTATAACGTTAGTCTTTAAAATTTCGCCGGTGATAACATTACAAATACCCACGACAGAGACAAGAACAACAACACGCAACGACAAAAACCATCATCAACAAATACAACAAACTCGCCTGAAACAACAGTAAACTCCACTGCAACAACAGACACATAACAAAAGACAAACTACAACAACCCAACTAAATCAACGAACAACAACAACAAATATCTAACGAACAACTAATACAACAACTACAAACTCAACAACAAAAATCGCCTGAAGCAACAGAAACCAACACTACAACAACAACGACACAACAACAACCGCAAAAACCTCAACGACGAAATAACAACAACATCACCGAACACAACAGCAAAAACGCCAACGACAAACTGCACCTGAAAACAACAACCCAACGACAAGAACACCAAAACAACATACAACAACAAAGCCAATACCAAATGTCATAATGACAATTCATTTTATGGGCAATGCGCGAACCAGTATAAAATGCAGACGTTCTCGAAGCAGAACATAAAACACGCACGAGCAGACAAATCAAGAATCAACACATGACGAAGCTAACTAGAGTCCAACGACCCAACAAAAGAAGATCACGTAACTACAACATTTTTGCAATCGCCAGTTAGAATACAATTCTTCATGATACATTGACGAAAATAACGGAACAACAAATTTCCCACGACATCTAGCAAGAAGTCAAGACACAAAGCTAAACCAGATCGACGACAACACACGAACAACAACACCTCAATCAAGAATTTGCCATTCGTATCGTCAATTGTCTGTGAGATCGAAAACAATTATATGGGCAGATTTGATCGCGATTTCATGACCTAATGAAAATAACGTTGACATATACATAGTCACTGTGATTTCTTTAAGTAATCCCTTATCCGATGCATATCTTCGATCCAGACTTTTGACTTTACATTAGACTATCCTGTCCATACAATTGATCAGGAGTTAGGTAGAGCCATGTGTATTTCACATGGACGCACCAAAAATCGGTGTATTCGGTTAACACGATCATACAATTATTTGACGGTTTTTGAGGCATATGAAATTTTCTGTTTTCAGATGACGTCATATGCTATGAGAGGAAGATGGAACGTGGGCTGGTCTTGTAAAAAATTCATAAGTTTATTCTCAGAAGCAGTCGAATACTAGGGCAGAAGATTAACGCGATATTAACTCAATGAAATGTCTCGACTCGGTGATTCATTGTATGTTCTGAAACTGTACGAGAATAAAACAGAATATCTTCATTGCTATGATTTTCATTCAGACTGACTTTTTCCAATTAATTTTCTGTGATATCTCTGAATTCGGTTTTTCCATTTGCAATAGAAATATTCACGTCGAAACAAAAAATCCCCATCTGAACGTCTGGATGTTGTTATTCATGAAATGTATAAAAAAAACATCGAAACAATTAAGGCGTGTCTCAAGTCAGGATTGATTGCTAAATGTCCTTCTGTTTGCGGGAATTTCAGATTAGAAATGAGTGTTATCGAGAGGCAAAAAATCTCGAACGATGGGAAATCTTTTGTATACAAGTCGGAAATGCTCTGAAGATAAGCGTAAGAACTCAGCTTTGAAACCAAGTCGAGTGTTCATAGCAGGCACAGGCAAACGATAGTATGTCCAATGCTCACTGATTTTTGAATCGCATTTGGCCATTAGAAGATGAGTCACGTCAACAAAACAAGAAATTGATCACAATATTTATGCTATGAGTTTAACCATCTTCAAGTGAAATAATGTCTCATTTGGTGGGTACCCAAGACCGTGTTCCAGATTTGAAAGAGCCAAAATTTAGATAAAACGGCTCCTGAGTGGATTTTTCAATATATAGTTAAAAATAACAGTAAGTGTTATGTACAGGCGAGCCTGACAATACAATACTCAGCACACACATGTGACTGGCTATATTTAAATATTTTTCTATAAAACATACTCGACGACTGCACCCACTGCCTTAAGCCCGATCCAGCTTTTTTGCCGCCCTGGACAAAATCAGTACTTGCCGCCTCTATGATCGCATATCTATATGAAATTGCCGAGCCTCACTTTGTCGCACTGGGCAATTACCCGGCTTCCCCGACACTGCCGAGTTCCACTCATGTTCCCCTATGAATATGGAATGAGCCACTTTCATAAAGCCAACTTTATTCCAAGCCCAATTTTCCAGCTTATGTCAACAACACTAATAGCGTTAAAATTAATACAAATTTCAAATTTTATTCACATACAGTGAAAATCGGTTATAACGATGCCAAAAGGACCAGCCAAAATCCATCGTTAAAACCGATAATCGCTATATCCGGTAACAGAAATTAAGAAGAATTAGAATAGCGAACCAATCTTTACCTAAAATGTTCACGGCTATAACCGATAATCGTTATAAACGGTATCATTATAACCGATTTTTACTGTACTTCGAAAATTTTAAAGTTTAATTCAGTTGGTGGGATTTTTACAACAGGCCCCTAATGCCTTAACCCGGAAAATGGAACGATTAAGTCAAATTTTGAGGCGATTTTAACAGCTCTCAAAGAGGGTCATATCCCAACTTCTGTACTACATTTCATACATTTTTAGGTTTAATATGCTTTCCAGACGTACAACAAAATCCCGAGATTTCAGACAATTTTAGAAACAAATTTGACATTTGAAATCCAGGCGATTTCAATTTTGTTCTGAAATCCCGAGATTTCGTTGTACGTCTGGAAAGCATAAATATTAGGGAGAATTTTCGAAAACCACCGTTTTATCGCATCCACATTTGAATTTTTGGATATTACATCGAAGGCCACAGATCCCAGTACCAGAGGAATGTATAAGAATGGGCCGATTCAGCTTGTTCTTACTCATGTCGCCGCTAATTTTATCAAGATACCTCAATTCCTTGAATTATACAACTGCATACAGACGGACAGAAAGACGGCCATAGATGAATCAGTTCTTCTGGTAACGCTGGTCATTTTCGCATGCATTATCTCGAACGTTACACAAGTAGGCACAAACGTAATATACCCTTAACACAGAGTGTGTAATGTTTAAAAAATATGATGTCATGGCTCTTAGTCTCTCTCTCCCCCCATTGAATAAATGCCAATAAAGAATCGACTCTCCTCATTGTTGAGTGCCTCGAAAGAAGCGCGAATATTTATCGAAAAAAAGTACCGCAACTTATCAGCTAAAGTAGAAAGAAAATTTTTATGAATACTCAAGTATACCTACCCTGTAGTAATTGGGACCTAAAGAGATCAGGACCGGTCGCGTTTCCGTACATTCAACTCACCTCTTTTACCAAAGGGCTGTCATTGAAAAATAACCGATCTCTTTTCAAAACGTGTGGGGTTGGTTGCGGGTGAGTCCTTTTTGGCTTTAAATGAGGGTGGGTTTTTTAAATGTTTTTTGAATTCTCAGGACTTTATTTCATATTTTTTCCAAAATCTCTTTTATTGAAAAATAAATATTAAATAAAAAAATTAAAATATGAAAAATTAACTATTAAAAAAAAAAACAAATTAATTAAATATGAACATAAAAAAAAACCTAGGGCAGTTGAAAAACAAAGCTTTCCAACCGATAGAGATAGAGGTAAGCCCTAGATCGATTGCGGTTCATATAAATTTGGAGTCGGTCCTATATGGACTCACCTAGGTCCGGTCCTTTTTACACCGAAACCATTTCATTACTACAGGGTATATAAACTTTTTTATATATGTATATATACACAGGCGCACACAAGTAATAACATGAATGTGAAAAAACAATAGAAAAGGTACTTTTTTGAAGTTAAAATTTTTCGTTGATATAAATTGAAAGCAATCAGAAAAGCCCTTTTACTACTTGAAGCACTGAGGACGAGTCGAGTTTGATGAAATTTCATTGTAACGGAAAAAAGTTTTAAATTTTTTTTTTTTTAAATATGTCGCGTCGTTTCGTGTCATTTTTAAGAGATTGTGGTCTCTTGATTTTAATGTCCACCGCCATTTTAGCGGACGTGACGATAGTAACGAAAGCCGAGTGGAACGGTCTCGAATCGAAGGAGGAATTAACAAAACTAGAAAGCCCAGTTTCAAGAGTTGTCATAATACATACCGCCGGAGCTGATTGCACGGATTTGGTAATCGTTGTTGTCGTTTTCAATTTTTTCCGCTTTTCTTTATGAGTTTTCTTTTTTCTATTTCCGGTTTTCTTTTCATTCACAGAACTCTTGTCGGCTGCAAGTACGAAATTTGCAGCACCATCATATAAATAATATGCATTTCGATGATATTGCTTATAATTTTTTAATTGGCAACGATGGAAGAGCCTACGAAGGCCGTGGCTGGGAACTTGAGGGTGCCTTCGCTAAGGGCTATAATGCTGGGAGCATAGGTATCGCATTCATCGGAAATTTCGAACGTAATTTGCCCAGTCAAGGGGCCTTGGATGCTGCTAAAATGCTAGTGGAACAAGGCGTGGCTTTCGGAAAGATCACACCCGACTATAAGCTGTACGGGCATCGACAACTCGTCGCGACAATAAGTCCTGGCAGTGCTTTATATGAAAATATAAAAGAATGGCCAAATTGGAGCAGCCAACTTTAGATTTAGTCCATAACTTGTTTTTTTTTTTTTTTTTTTATAACAAGAGATTAGTTTTATATTCTCACGATAAACCTTTAACTATGGACATGCGGTCTCACAGACCACGAGCAGTTTGTGATTTAATGATCCGAAAAGTACGTACGATTGGTATATCATTAGATTTAGTTTAAAATAAATAAATTTTTGATTAAAATTACATCTCTTGTTTAGATTTAGTAAATCTTCTAAGGGATAAAAACAAAAAAATTATACTACAACACTGTGCTAATCGGAAATCTCAAAAAAACGGATAGTTCAAGTGGGTAAACCTAGCTAGTTATTTTCCGAAGTTAGTGGCCATTTTCGAGAGGAGATATCGGGTCCTGAAGTTGTAGATCCCAGGAACAAAAAAAAATATATATTTTAACTTTTTTAGAACGAAGTTCTTTATGAAACGATAGCGACAGGGGACCTAGTCGAGAAAAAGTGAAAAACCGCTATAAAATCCGCGTTACCTAAATTGAAGTTCGCAAAAAAGGATATAATAACCTTTGCAAAAAGAAAGAAATATACATATATTTACGTAAAATGACTTCCTGATGCGGCCGAGATATTATACTTTTTTAGGCGACACTTATTTCCGACGATATCCCGAAAAAACAACTAATTATTAAATTCAGAAACTACACAGACACATACCAGCATAAATGCATTCAAACAAAACAAAACAATATGTGGTGCTGCCAGACTGAACGTTTTCAGAATAACTCCGATTAGTAGGTTTTTGCAAATATATAAGGGCATTTTAGGTAGCTTATAATTTTTTTTGCGCTATCAAAGCATACGTCAATTCGTACATAATTAAAACATATTTAAAATCATCGTCTGTACTCCGGGGGCTGCGGATGTAATATCGGTGTGAAACATATCGATACTTTAAAACATCTTTATGTATGAAAATTCGCATTTTCGAGACTATCTCATTTGCGATGGAAAACCCTTTACACGTATGCTTTTTCAGTTCCAGTATATTCTGCTTATCTAACTTAGCACTTTGAGGGCTCAACGCTGTTAAAGTAAATTGAAAGGAAGTAACGAACTCACTACTTTGAAGAAAGGAAATCAGAGTTGAAATTTCGATGACAGGTTGACAGAAATATAGGAAATGTGTGACTTAAATGCAACCCTGTGAGTCCGATTACTTGTAATAAGCGTATGCGTTCAAGTAGCGAAAGTAAGTCAAAGTACTTATTTGTTTTTATACCCAGCGTAAGGAACGTATATTACGGTATCTTGTTGAAAATAACCGATCTCTTTTCAAAACGTGTGGGGTTGGTTGCGGGTGAGTCCTTTTTGGCTTTAAATGAGGGTGGGTTTTTTAAATGTTTTTTGAATTCTCAGGACTTTATTTCATATTTTTTCCAAAATCTCTTTTATTGAAAAATAAATATTAAATAAAAAAATTAAAATATGAAAAATTAACTATTAAAAAAAAAAACAAATTAATTAAATATGAACATATAATATAAAAAAAAAACCTAGGGCAGTTGAAAAACAAAGCTTTCCAACCGATAGAGATAGAGGTAAGCCCTAGATCGATTGCGGTTCATATAAATTTGGAGTCGGTCCTATATGGACTCACCTAGGTCCGGTCCTTTTTACACCGAAACCATTTCATTACTACAGGGTATATAAACTTTTTTATATATGTATATATACACAGGCGCACACAAGTAATAACATGAATGTGAAAAAACAATAGAAAAGGTACTTTTTTGAAGTTAAAATTTTTCGTTGATATAAATTGAAAGCAATCAGAAAAGCCCTTTTACTACTTGAAGCACTGAGGACGAGTCGAGTTTGATGAAATTTCATTGTAACGGAAAAAAGTTTTAAATTTTTTTTTTTTTAAATATGTCGCGTCGTTTCGTGTCATTTTTAAGAGATTGTGGTCTCTTGATTTTAATGTCCACCGCCATTTTAGCGGACGTGACGATAGTAACGAAAGCCGAGTGGAACGGTCTCGAATCGAAGGAGGAATTAACAAAACTAGAAAGCCCAGTTTCAAGAGTTGTCATAATACATACCGCCGGAGCTGATTGCACGGATTTGGTAATCGTTGTTGTCGTTTTCAATTTTTTCCGCTTTTCTTTATGAGTTTTCTTTTTTCTATTTCCGGTTTTCTTTTCATTCACAGAACTCTTGTCGGCTGCAAGTACGAAATTTGCAGCACCATCATATAAATAATATGCATTTCGATGATATTGCTTATAATTTTTTAATTGGCAACGATGGAAGAGCCTACGAAGGCCGTGGCTGGGAACTTGAGGGTGCCTTCGCTAAGGGCTATAATGCTGGGAGCATAGGTATCGCATTCATCGGAAATTTCGAACGTAATTTGCCCAGTCAAGGGGCCTTGGATGCTGCTAAAATGCTAGTGGAACAAGGCGTGGCTTTCGGAAAGATCACACCCGACTATAAGCTGTACGGGCATCGACAACTCGTCGCGACAATAAGTCCTGGCAGTGCTTTATATGAAAATATAAAAGAATGGCCAAATTGGAGCAGCCAACTTTAGATTTAGTCCCTAACTTGTTTTTTTTTTTTTTTTTTTTATAACAAGAGATTAGTTTTATATTCTCACGATAAACCTTTAACTATGGACATGCGGTCTCACAGACCACGAGCAGTTTGTGATTTAATGATCCGAAAAGTACGTACGATTGGTATATCATTAGATTTAGTTTAAAATAAATAAATTTTTGATTAAAATTACATCTCTTGTTTAGATTTTGTAAATCTTCTAAGGGATAAAAACAAAAAAATTATACTACAACACTGTGCTAATCGGAAATCTCAAAAAAACGGATAGTTCAAGTGGGTAAACCTAGCTAGTTATTTTCCGAAGTTAGTGGCCATTTTCGAGAGGAGATATCGGGTCCTGAAGTTGTAGATCCCAGGAACAAAAAAAAATATATATTTTAACTTTTTTAGAACGAAGTTCTTTATGAAACGATAGCGACAGGGGACCTAGTCGAGAAAAAGTGAAAAACCGCTATAAAATCCGCGTTACCTAAATTGAAGTTCGCAAAAAAGGATATAATAACCTTTGCAAAAAGAAAGAAATATACATATATTTACGTAAAATGACTTCCTGATGCGGCCGAGATATTATACTTTTTTAGGCGACACTTATTTCCGACGATATCCCGAAAAAACAACTAATTATTAAATTCAGAAACTACACAGACACATACCAGCATAAATGCATTCAAACAAAACAAAACAATATGTGGTGCTGCCAGACTGAACGTTTTCAGAATAACTCCGATTAGTAGGTTTTTGCAAATATATAAGGGCATTTTAGGTAGCTTATAATTTTTTTGCGCTATCAAAGCATACGTCAATTCGTACATAATTAAAACATATTTAAAATCATCGTCTGTACTCCGGGGGCTGCGGATGTAATATCGGTGTGAAACATATCGATACTTTAAAACATCTTTATGTATGAAAATTCGCATTTTCGAGACTATCTCATTTGCGATGGAAAACCCTTTACACGTATGCTTTTTCAGTTCCAGTATATTCTGCTTATCTAACTTAGCACTTTGAGGGCTCAACGCTGTTAAAGTAAATTGAAAGGAAGTAACGAACTCACTACTTTGAAGAAAGGAAATCAGAGTTGAAATTTCGATGACAGGTTGACAGAAATATAGGAAATGTGTGACTTAAATGCAACCCTGTGAGTCCGATTACTTGTAATAAGCGTATGCGTTCAAGTAGCGAAAGTAAGTCAAAGTACTTATTTGTTTTTATACCCAGCGTAAGGAACGTATATTACGGTATCTTGTAACAGCCAGAATAACGCTCCGTAGATATAGACATATATATATATATATTCTTGATCAGGATCAAAAATTCGATTTAGACATGTCCGTCTGTCCGTCCGTCCGTGTCCGGATCTCCTCCGAAACGGCTGGACCAATCAAGTCGAAATGTGGCACACAGGTATATCGGGGTCCGAGTATGATCCTTACTAAAAATGGAAGACATCCGTTCACTGCCACGCCCACAAATGAATTTAATGTGTTTTCAGTAAAATGCTTGTAACTTGCGAACCACTCAACACATTTCATTGATATTTGGTGTACTGGTAAATTACGAAAAGGGACATATCCTGGAAAAAAATGGACGCCGCCCTCCATGAGCCACGCCCACAAATAAGGGCTTATCGTAACTTGTGAAGTAAAAGGCGTAGAAGCTTCAAATTCGCAACATAGGTTGACCAAGACGAATGAAAGGTGTAGGAAAAAATTTTATGAGGCCCGCCCACTGCCACGCCCACAAATGGAGATTTTTCGTAACTTCCGAAGTAAAAAGCGTAGAAGCTTCAAATTCGCAACATAGGTTGACCAAGGCGAAGGAAAGGTGTAGGAAAAATTTTGTGGCTCGCCCACTGCCACGCCCACAAATGAAGATTTTTCGTAACTTCCGAGGTTAAAGGCGTAGAAGCTTCAAAATCGCAACATAGGTTGACAAAGGCAAATGAAAGGTGTAGGAATAAAAATTTATGTTGCCCGCCCATTGCCACGCCCACAAATGGAGATTTTTCGTAACTTCCGAAGTAAAAGGCATAGAAGCTTCAAACTCGCAACATAGGTTCACCAAGGCGAATGAAAGGTGTAGGAAAAAATTTTATTTTGCCCGCCCACTGCCACGCCCACAAATGAAGATTTTTCGTGACTTCCAAAGTAAAAGGCGTAGAAGCTTCAAGTTCGCAACATAGGTTCATCAAGGGGAATGAAAGGTGTAGGAAAATATTTTATGTGGCCCACCCACTGCCACGCCCACAAATAGAGAAGCAAAACATAGTGCGCTCATAACGTCGGGACGCTGGGTATTTCAAAGTCGGGCTTGACCGACTTTAGCTTTCTTACTTGTTTGTTAATAAAATTAATATTTGGACGGCGTTCTTTTAAGAATTCAAGTGTTGTTAAAGACATTCTGATATGTTACTCAAAAATACAGCAAAAAATTTCGGGTAGGTGCGTTTTTCGCGTAAGTGCATAAAATTGTCTGGAAAATAATTGAATGCAGCTAAGCAGAATATACTGTATCGCATTTTCGCTTGTTAAAAACAGTTGAAAACAACAAACAGCCGTCTTGTATACATATATTTTTCGATTAATAAAAACAATTGAGTTTTGCGAAAAACCTTGCTGCGAATTATATTTACTAACATTTATAAATACCATGATGAACTTCGTTCTTATCTGGTGTCCTATGACACAACTCAACTTGTTTTTTTAATGTAAATCGCACTAAGCATCGAATCAACAGAAATAAATAAAATAGAAATAAACTCAGCAAAAATCTCACGTATTTAACCCATTAACGTCCAGTTAAATCGTTTGAGAACACGGATTTTCTGGAAAACCATTAAAAGCCATTAAATTCAAATAAAATAGAATTAAAAAAAATCATTAATAAAATATTTAACCCATTAACGCCCAGTGATATCGTTTGAGAACACGGATTTTCTGGAAAACCATAAAAACTAGTGATGCCCCGAATAGTGGATTTGGCCGAATACCGAATACCGAATATTCGGTCAACCTCTCGGCCGAATAACGAATATTCGGCAACCGAATATTCGGCACGTAGTAAAGACAGCTTGGGCCTACTCGCGACTAGCTGGGGTCAAGGCAAAAGCTGCCGCTGAAAAATTTGCCCACTGTTTATAATGTTTTCGAAGAAAATTTAGAAGAAGCTAGCGTACATTTAATATTTCTAAAGAATAAAAAGCAAATCTGCTGTATTTTTAGTTCTCGTTAATTAAGTTTTTTTACGTTATTGTGAGAAAAATTTAATTTGTAGTTAGTGTTGATTTTTTTAATAAGTTATTTCTACTATTCGGTATTCGGCCGAATATTTTAACTATTCGGCCGAATACCGAATACTGAAAAATGACGCCGAATAGGCCGAATACCGAATAGTGGCCGAATATTCGTGGCATCACTAATAAAAACCATTAAATTCAAATAAAATAGAATAAAAAAATAATTTTTTTATGTGTGGGCGTTAATGGGTTAATCGGTCTTTTGATGATTTTCATCATGGTTTATAAAAAATTCGTGTTTTTCTCGATTTTTATTATTTTTCGATTTTTAAATCCTTTATAAAAGTATTCTCAACGGAAAAACTTGAAATTTTGGCTTTTTTTTAAATCTAAAAAGGACGTTAGGAGCTGTCCATTAATTATGTAAGATTTTTATTACTGTTTTCACGTTCGTACTCACCAAGATAGAAAACAGTAATGTTACAAAAATGGAACGTCCGTAGTTAAAGGTTAAGCATTCGAGGAGCAGACTTGCCAGTGAGACGACAGACCATGTCATTCAGATCATATGGGAGGAGTGTCTACGGTTGTGGGCACCACGCGTTATTTTTGGACAGAAATTAAAATTACTTTAGCATGAGAATTAGATGTACGGTGTGCACACGCGTTTATTTTGACATTAAGCACTATTAGATATAGGCGAAATGGCTACTGTCAGCAAGTTGTATTTGACATAGAGAGCCTATCAGATTAGCGAGCTGTCATAGCAAGTGTTTGACGAGCCATCAATCTCGTGTAATAGCGTCGTTTACGGTTTGACATGCCCGGTTTGATGGTTTTCAAAAATTCTGTTCGACATACCGCGCGTGATAGTGTAACAGCAAACCTCTCTCTCTCATCAAACCTTGCTCACATGCCGCGTTCGCTAATCTAATAGGCGCTTTAGGCAGTGTTTGTGCTTACTTCAAAGTGAATAGACGCATTTGATTAGCAGCTGCGACCATCGAAACAAAAAAAACTTAAAAAAAAGCCGCCGAAGTAAAATCAAAGTTTTTTCAGTGCGTGCTAAATCAAAGTGAATTGACACAAAAAGGTAAGTGCAATTCTTATTCACGTAGTATTTTTGTTATACTTTATGATGCAATATCAAATACAGCCGAAATGTGGAACAAAATTTTTTGCACAGTCATTACTAAAATGGCTGCCGTACCCGATTGTGGGAACCCTTTATCTTTCAACTCAAAGCGTGTGTTTGACTTTCGAATTGCCAAATAACGTCGTTTATGGTAACATAAAATATTTTATTGGTGTTTTTGGGCACTTTTGTGCATTGTTAGCTTTATGTCAACCCCGAAAAAGCCAACTGATTCAAAAGAAATTAAATTTAGTGCGCTGGTTAAAGCAATTAAGGCTTGCGCAGTGGATAAAAAAACCTATTAAAACCAATTAAATTGGCCTTTTTCAAGCCAATTTCTTCTTTAACTTTTCAACTTCTCCGGAATCGATTTCTTCTTTAAAGGAGAAGGCGGTTAATCGTGCATCTGTGTCTCCCCGCAAGAAGCCTCGTAAAGGTAAGGCAGCTCCACCAGCCAAACTTACAGCTAAGCGCGCCAAAAAAAGCGAGTCTTCTCCATATGATCATGATGCCGACTTTTGCATCATCTGTTTGGACATGCTGCCATTACGACTGACAAAAGCCAACTCCATCAATTGCAATTTCTGCGATCGCCCGGTGCATTTGATATGTGCCAATATGCAAGCAAGTTATTTTACTAGCAAACATTTAAATTCCGATTCGGAGGACTAAGAAAATTACCATTAATATAGAAAAAAAAATTAATAATATTTGGCTCCTATTAAAAAAATAATAAAGTTTAATTGTTCTTGTATTTGTGATGGTTTTACTTCATAGTTTTCCATTTTTATGAAATTTCTCAAGGGTGCCCACAACCGGGTATAAAAATTTTGTCGGCCAAAAATGAGCACTTTACAAAATTGATGAAAAAATTGTTTTGGTATAAGGAATCAATAAAGTTACATAATAAGTGGTTAGTTAAGGATTCAAGCTTTCCAACCGTATATATATATATGACCACATAATAATCACTTGATTAAAAGTTATGACCAAAAAACAAAACTGTGCCCACAACCGAAGACACTTCCCCACCGTAGGGAAAATTCTTTCAAAATTTTCGAATTAATTTAAAAAAAAAAACGTTTTTTTTTTCGATTTTCTTTTGTCGTTGTCTTTGGCAGTTATGGTAGCAGAAAATTAAGAAAAATGCATTTCAATCTCAATAAATTCCTTTATATTGAATCTTTTCGTTATCTTTTTGAACAGCAATTAGTTTATTTTTACATAAATGCCATTTCGCAACTTCATAAAATATTTTACGTCCGTATGTCATACTGACCGCAATACACATACAAGAACATCAATATTGTACATATGTAGGTGTATATTTTTTCATAGGTTTACCATACGATAACATTAACTTTTAACTGTGTGTGTGTGTGTGCGTGTGTGTGTGTATGGGCGAACAAAACATTTGAAATCTACTAACTTTATTTTTTCCATTTCCGTTCTTTAGTTTTTTTTTTTTTTCACAATTTCCATTTAAGTACGAAGATCAATTGATTTTTTCCTAGTAAGAACCATGAATATAGTCTTCCCAAATTAAAATAATTTTACATTTTTCATTTGAAATTTAATGTTTCTTCTTTAACTTAATTTCACTCGGATAACATAAGAAATGCATACAATATGGATGCATTTCATTATATTTTATTTTATTTATTTTTACTATACGAACACACACACACACACACACATATACATAGATATTTATGCATATATATATATATTCATAGACCTGCATTTAAATACGCGTAAAAAGCACTTTTCATATCAATTTCAACTTCAATTTCAATTGGATTTTTATCAATTTATCCAATTCTTAATAACTTTTACACATAAACATTAGTATATTCGTATGTACCCTGCAGAAAATACGACGACCATTGAACACTATTAGGGTTTCTTGAAAATGAATTATCATATTGAAATTTTATTGCAGATACAGTCAACATTCAATACAAGCGAACCTTTTTTGAACCAATTTTTGCGAAAAAAAATTTCTTATGTAGAAAAACTTTTCTTTAGGAAGGATGGAAGGAAGGAAGCGGAGCCGCGAACAACGTACCCAGTTGGCACATTCGAAAAACTCATTCAAAATGCTGTCAAAAATTTTTGTTCAAAAATTCAAAAAAAAAATTTATTTTTTGTTAGTCGTACGCAGTTTTTGGGAAAAATGTTTTATTAACATGAGACATGTTAGCCTACACTGTTAATTAACATTTGAATTTTTGAAGAAATTTAATGGCAAACGACATTAAAAATTTCGAAAATAAATGTCAAAATTTTGAAGCGATTTAATGATGAAAATTTTCTGTTCATTTTCCTTCCTAAACTGCGTACTGAGGGGGTTAGTCACAGAACCTTTTTTTTTTTTCTTTGACTTTCACTTTCAATAATACACTCTAGACCTTTAAGCTATCACATAAATATTCTTATTTGGTCAACTTTTGGATATTTCTCAACACTTCCGAACCTTTAAGAAGCGAAGTAACTTTGCCCGTACTGACTGGCATGAAAAAATTTTTAAAATTTCAAATTTGTCACTTACACGTTATTCGCGGCTCCCTCTGATGATACTATTTTGAATTCTCATGAAAGCTTAATCCTTGCGAAAAATCAAGTTTGATTATCTCATCTCATCCATCTCATCTCATCAGAAATGCCGCGTGAATTTTCAGCCAGGAATTTTCTGAAGCTCTTTTTATATGGAGTTTTCCATTCCTAGACGAACTGAGGCCATAGCTTTACAAAAGTGATGGCCAGACCTATACGTAAACATTCATAATTGTGTGTGTGTGAATGCGCTGTCGCCCAGCCGGAAATGTCCCGGTGAAAACAATCAATGATTTCAGCATGACATAGAGGCGCGACTCCTCCTGATTATACACCATTTTTCTAATGAAATTAACACACAAGCGGCATTGGCAGTCATAAGAGCATATGTCACGAGTTAGTCATCCAAAGTGGAGTAGATCTACTCCGTCGTATCGATACTTCTATCGATGACAGTGCCATTGGAGTTGCGATGAATAACATTTCCTCTCGATGACATTGCCATTGCAATTGCTATAAAAAGCTCCTTCTCTCGATGGCAATGCCATTACAATTGAGAAGTAATAAAATTTTCCCCTTGATATCCTTGGTGAAAAAATTAATGAATTGGTCATTTAAAAGAAAATTTCCAGCTGGGCGACTTCGTTGTACAAACACAACCGCAGCCGAACGGTTTTCGCACGAATCGGTATACGCTATACGTGTGCGACGTTCTGCGTCAACAGAATTCGGTCTCTCAAGCAAATTTGCTTGGAAAATCGAAATTTGGCCGACACTGCTTTACGAAAAAATTGGTTCTCTGCCATTTTCCCTTAACTTTAACGAAAGAATGAAAATTAATATTTTTAAAAAAATTAAATCATTTTCGCTTTTTAATTTTAAATTTAAACAATTTTCTAATGCATAGGTTGATCGTGTAAAGGTTGCCTGTAAAGAGTGCTTACTGTATAACGGAGATTTAGCATAAAATTATTACAGTTTAACAATTTTTCCGACGCATTTTAATGTGGAAGAAACAATAATATAGCAAATAATTTTTGAACAAGTTCATTGCAAGATTTCTCAAGAATTAATTTCAATAAATAAAATTTCAAAATGTCTTGTGGGCGTAAAAAAAAAACTTAAGAATATGATGTGAAAAATTCGAAATTTCGAATTCAGTTTTTCTTTTGCAATAAATCTAATAAAATATCTTATATATGAATGTATGAATACGATCGAGCGTGCGCCAATAAACTGAGGATTGAGAAAAGCAAAACTTAATCTCATATTGCAGTCAAATTTTGAATTCTTTTCGCTGCATTTTCGTCGTCGTCTTTGATGCAGCAGTTGGGGGGGTGACAACATGGCAATGGTGTATGTATTCACCGCAGGGTAGGGTGTTTCATTTGATTCAATATTTTACTTTTTATAATTTCTTTGCTTTTTTTTTGGTTTTTTTTGTTTCCTTTCGTACGCTTACACAATGAAGAATCAGCTTCGATAATCATGCTGCAACGGCCAATTGACAATATTACAATAATATTTATGTATGTATGCATGCTTTTATATACATAATTCGGTTATTTTAATTGAATTTATCGTTCATATTGTTTTTCTTTTTTTGTTTTTTTTTTGTTCGTTCAATGTAAATTATTTGAAATCATTGCATTTTCACATACCATAAACACATCACACGAGTTTCGTTTATAAAAATATTAGGTATAAAAAAAAAAAAAAAATGAAAAAGAAACAGTTTTTTTTTTTTGTTTGTTAATTTTATTTCCATCAGTTAACGATCTAAAACTTCAATTCAAGTTCATCGTAAATATTTAAATTTTATTTATCTGTAGATGTAATTTAACTAAGTTGTTCGTTTAAACATACGATCTATTTTATTAGATACTAGATGTATTTATTATTTTATTCACGGATGCTACTCTTAACTTAAGAGTCTTAAGTACGTTTCATTCATGCTTAGTCCGTTTATATACTTAATTAGTTTTCAAGTTTTTTTCTTTCTTCTTCTTCTTTTTCTTTTTCAAAATTGTGAGTAGAGTTTCTGTTAACATTTTGTTTGTAGCTTTATGGTTTTATTTTACTTTATATTAATTTTTATTTCTTTTTTTTTTAGTATTCCTATTTAAACAACATTTCTGTTTGCTTTTTCTTTTATTATTACCTACTATTTTTCTTTTGATAAACGGTTTTTAACTGAGCCTTTCTTTAGGATTTTTGTTTGTTTGTATTGCGATCCAATAATGTTTAGAGTTTCTTTACCTATAGGCAATTTTTTGTTTCTTTCTTTTTTTCTTTTTACTTTTTGCGTATTGTTTACATTTTGAGTTTTGGACTGGCTTAATCCCATATCGTGTTCATGATTCTTTTACATCAGAACTTCCGTTGGAATTGAACGCAGAATTTCTAATATTAAAACTGGACCAGCAATGCAGATAAGAATGTGATATTTAAATGGCATGTGACTCATTTTGAGGTTAGATTATTTTTGGTAAACCAAAATTTTCTCGTACAAGGAAAAACATGCTCCTTTGATATTCTCGTGCAATTACTTAGGCTGATCAAAAGAAAGCATGAAATTTTTGGGACGTAAAAATCGAAAAAAAACGGTTGAGAAAACATACGTTGAAAATGCCAGGGAAAAGAAAGAGGGACTGTTTTTTGCGGCAACACTGCAAATAATGCGTGACTTCGATTTTTCAAGTAAAACTTTGTAGCATGTTCCGTTCTTCGGATTCACGCATTTTGGGAAAAACCCGAGAAATTCATGAAGGGAAACAATGAATTCTTAAAATAATACCACAGAGTATTTACAGGAAGATTTTTTCAGAGAGAGAGATAGAGAGAAGAGAGAGAGAGAGCGGGAGAGAGAGAGAGGGAGAGAGAGAGAGGAGGAGAGAGAGAGAGGGAGAGAGAGAGAGGAGAGAGAGAGGAGAGGAGAGAGAGGGAGAGAGAGAGAGAGGGAGAGCGGAGAGAGAGAGGGAGAGCGGGAGAGAGAGAGAGCGGGAGAGAAGAGAGAGAGCGGGTGAGAGAAGGAGAGAGCGGGAGAGAGAGAGAGAGAGACATTAATAGAATCACTTTCGAGTCAAACGATTTTAGCGTTGCTGTTAAATTTACAAATTAATCGAATTAAGCTAATTGTAATAAAAGGTTTATGGAATGGGATGATTGTTTGAAAGACAGCTTATTTATATTCGAAAGAACACTAGTAAGCGCTGAATTGTGCTAAGACATAAAGCATTCGTTGTTTCGAACATTCGGAACATTCTGAAAATCAATGTGCTGAACCAGTGTAACATTTAAAAATATTTTCCTATCGTAAATCTATTCATGCATGCAATTATTTCATTTTTAAGGACAAGGACATAAAATCTTTAGCATTATGGAATTAAAATAAGCAAATCAGAAATGCAATTATAAAGTAAAAAAATAAACATATATATATATATATATATATATATGTTAAGCCACAGCACCCGTGTTCAAAAGTCTCCACCGTTAAAAATGTATGCATTACTTTAGACGATATTCGATGGATTCGTTGCTGTTTTCATAAGGCATGCCTGCGAATTGTTGCCCAAACTGGAATCATCTAAACTGTCCAAATCGAGCGCCGTATCAATCATGGTCGACTCTTGAAGTATGCGCAAACGATTTGGTGTCAGTTCGGGTGCCGCAGCAACTCCATTTGAATGCGAATTTCGATTTAATTTATCAATATCGCATCCACCATTAACGGTGCTCGTGTGGATTAAAAGTTTTCGTTTAGCATTATTGAATTTATAGCCAGTCTCGTCGAATTTTCGTTGTGCATTGGCAACGAAGGATGCGGACACTGGGTCATCTAAATCTAGATCATCACTGAGTAGAGTTGATGATAGAATACTATCATGGTTACCGCCACTTCCACTGCCACCGCTACCAACACCAACACCACCACCAATACCAGATCCACCACCTCCATCACCGCCCCACCACCACCACCACCACCACCACCAGCAGCAGCAGCACTGCCAGCAACCTCTGAAGTTTTAATAGAATGTAGTGGATTGGGGCGTTCATTTATAACATTGGAATACACATGCAAATTGGGATCAACGACGTTGCCGCCGGCAACATTTGTTGCAACCGTTGTTGCATTTAGAGGACTTAAATTGCTATACATATTTTCAATTTGCGATATCGATTTCACCATATGATCGTTTTGATTTTGCCCATTAGTTTGTTTATCACCGCCATTCACATTCGGATTCGATTCAACACTATTGCTCTCAATTAATACATGATGATGGCCCATGGCTGCTGCGAGTAAATTATGAACTGATCCTTTCGAAAAACGTCCATTCACGCCTTCGACCAATATTTCCGGACTGATTGCCGTTGGAGATGTTGTTGGCGTTAGCGGTGTTAATGGCGACATTGGTGAAGATGGTGCATTCGTTGTATCATACTGATCGGCATTGAAAAGATTATTATAACTTCCCGAACGATTGAATCGTTCGCGTGCCTTATTTGTAACAGCTATCGCTTTAACGGCTGCAACAACTTCTGTTGTATTGACAACAATATGCTCATCGCTATTTTCATCGATGTCATTATTGCTGCCATTTATATTTAATTTTGTATTTACATTTAATGTTAATTCGGTTGCATCATTATCATCGTTTGTCGCATCATTTTGAATGCGCTGCTTATGATGACGAAATTGTCGCGAATGCCCAGCTAAGGTTGAGGCACCCGATGCACCCGACGGCAGGGCATCCATTTGAGAGAGCGGAATTTCATTATCTACCAAATGGGCTAGACTATTGGAATTACCTGAAAGAGATGAGAGAAAAAAGAAAATATCAATAAAAGTTGAATAAATTTTTTTTTCGGTTTTTTTTTTTTTTCGTTTTAAGACATCTAAACATTTTCTACACTATTATTATTTTTATTGTTTTTGTTACTTTTTTTTGTGTTTTTTTTTTCTCTTTGTCTTTTAAACTAAATAAAGCAAATAACAATATTCCATACTAATTTTAATTATAATACTTGTACCATACATACATATAATATAGTGTATACCTATATGTATATGTATTGTATATATAAATAATTATATATATTTGAATGGCCTATAAATTTCTATACATATCAGAATTTGTAAACATTTGATAGGAATAAAAATAAGCAGTTCTCCAATTCATTAGATATATATATGTACGTATTTACAAGATGCACACTCATATGAAACTAAAATCAATGCTCGTTAAAATCATTAAAAAGCGTTTTAGCCTCAAGCAGTAGCAGTAGCAGTAGCAGCAGTGCAGTGTCAGTGTCAGTGTCATTTACTACCAGCTGCTTCTCATTTTTTCAACTTCAACGCTTAATGCTTTTCCAACAGCTTTCAAACTTGTTGAAAAACATAAAAAAAAAATTAAATAAATAAATAAATTCAAATCGAACATACATAAATACAAATATACATATATATAATTAAATTAAATTAAATTAAATTATTATTTTTTTTTACAAATGTTTTGGGGAACTCAAGCAGTAACAATCGTAAATAATTAAATAAAAATCTCATTAAATTCAAAAATAAAACCACTTTAATTATAAAACCACGCATCATATTTCAGAGATTTTTCATATAAAAATTAAAAAAATTAAAAAAAAAAAATAGTAGATGATTATTGAGTTTTCAATGGGTATAGCTCCCTAATTTGGAATTTTATCATAACGGTGTTTTCGGAAGAATTACTTAGCATATCTCAGAGTACATTTTGGTGTTAGCTAAGAATATCAAACTTCAACTCATACATAGATATGGACTAAAAGGTGGTCAAAAAAACTTGTAAAAAAATTTTTGCATGAAGGCGTACCGATACCTAAAAAAAAAACTAATGATGCAGTTCGATTCCTCGTGCCCAAAATAGGGGGAAACCGTTGAATTCGGTCTTGTCTTTTTTTTCGACTACCACAGTGTAATTAGCAATCGACTTGTTCATTCTATTTCGAGGTTTATTAACTTGCCATAAGATATCTAAGGCCGATTAAACGCGTCTCTGGCTTGCAAATCGGTGTCAAATCAGAGGCCACTAGGAAGAGCATATCGTCGGCTTAAAGTGTAAACCTGCTAAGTCCACTTTTAACCGATTCCGACTTTTCGATGTCATTCGAAAGAAAAATGCACACTGCATCGTCAGGTAAAAAAATCTTTTTTAATTTCAAATTCTAAATACGGAGAAATTGGTGATGAGTAAAACTGCTAAGTCCAACTGTGGTCAAAGTTCACAGCTAACACCAACAAGTTGACTCCAAGTAGACTTTGTATGGTGCACAGAATCGAATTTAGAAGAGACTTCATATAGGAACAAAATAAACCATCCATATATTTTGGGTCTCCTTCCCTACTTTGAAGTGTTTTTTGTTTACCCTGTAAAGTTTTGAAATTGTTAGTTAGCAGGTTTACACTTTAAGCCGACGATATTTATTTTTCGCAAGCCTAACCTCAACAATTATGAAAATTTTTTCTTAGCTTTGAGGTTTTTTTTTTTTTTGATTTTATAAATTTATTGAACGGGTCATGCCCATTTGATTGTAGTCTGACAGAAGAACTCGGCCAAAAGCTATCACGTGGTACACCACACTTCTATTACGTGGATCACCACACTATGGTGTACAATTTTTTAAGAGCTCATGCGATATAGAGTAAAACTTCCATAGCTCGAAGAACCATTATCCAAAGAAATAATTGGAGTTATAGAGACTTCAAGTTAGGGAAACGAAATTTTATATAAAATATTCGCTATTGACATCCGATTCAGTTCGAGTTATAGAAAATTTGAGTAGTTATGAAAGTTTGACAGTATTATTATTAGCTCAGTCGAATTTATTGCAATGTCATTACAACTAAATGTCCTGCGGCGGTTTTTGAAAATCCTATTGCAGTCTTTGAAGTTAAAGGTGGATCTGTTTTTTTTTTTTTTTGGTTACATTCTTCTCTATTTTCTTGTCTCGCTGGTCTTATGGGAATTATCGTTCATTGAATTGTATAAGAATTTGTCTACCTTGAGACAATTTAATTGGAGTGTTTCCATATTTGTTTAAATCAATGAACTAATTAATTTCTTGCAATTATTGCTGTGGCTTCTACTTTGCGCATTGGCGGACTCAAAATCTTACGTTAATGAAAAAACAAAAAAAAAAAAATGTTCATGGAGCTAAAGCAATTTGGTTTTAAAAGGCACGGATCAGAAACATGGGTGCTTTCTCTAAAACGCAAAGGAAAAAAAATTATTAAAATATTGAAAGAAAACAAAAAAAAAAAAAACATGTAAATCAAGCAAAAGAAGCGCAAGAAATTCAGAACTAGACAAATTTTATTTGCACAAGACTCACCGAATAAGTTATTAGGCTGAGCACGTCTGGTCTTTGCCATGTTAGATTGAAATATTATAACGAGTCTCGCTTGGAAAAGAATTGGTTTTTTTTTTTTTTTAACTCATTACTCGTTACAAGATTAAGTATTTTATTTTAAGATTTTTATGTAGTTATTTTTGTTAATTTTTTTTTAGAAATATTTTTATTTTTTTTAATCAATATCCGAATTTTCATATTGAATTTATAATTTTAATTTTTTATTTTGAGGCAATAATCGTTTGGTTTGATGTGGATACAATTGAACACGAGAGCAATTAATGGGACACAAAGAAGAAAAAAAGAGAAGGCAGAGAGTAAATATAAAGCATAGAAAATTGAAGTTATTTGTATGCATTTGATTGAAAGAGTACAGATTTAAAGGTTATGCACAAAATGAATATTAAAAAATAACAGTTGAGCTCGTGACGTCAGCAACTGAAAGCATCAGAGCTTATTAGCTAATTGGAGATTTTTTTTTTATATCTCTTTTTTAATTACAGACAAGACTCCCTCTCTCTATCTCTCTCTAATGAATCTTAAGGAAATAAACAATAATTTCATTATAGAGTTCGTTAGAGAGAGATTTCCTGGTGCATTTCTCCCCGTAATCCTTTAATTCTATACTCCTTATCCATGTGATATAATGTAAATTGAAAGTTTGAGTTTTATCATAAATTTAAGTAATTAAAAAAAAAAAATAAATAAAATTATATTAAATTAAAATTTGTGTTTCGTATAAAGTTCGTTTCAAAAAAAAAAAAAAATATATAATAGATATAAATAAATTGTAGGCCTATTTGCTACAGTTCCGATTCAAGGTGTATTTAACAAGGCGGTGGCGATAGAAACAGTTCTGCTTCTTCCTCTTATTCAACTCGGGACTGTCAAAACTTTGCATTGCATTTCGGACGCTTACAATAGGTATGTTCCCGTACTGCCCAAAACTGCGCAATTTTCATACAGTTTTCAAAAATATGCGCAGTTTTGGGCAGTACGGGAACGGACCTATTTTTGAACAAAATTAAAATTTTTTATATGTGAACAAAATTCAAACAAACGTGAGCTGATTTTTGACATTTCCGAATTTTTTTTTTAACCCTCTGCAGCTGACGTCGTAGGCTGGCAGACCCCGCAAAACAGAAAATTTTGCGAGCTTTTGTAAAGATGCGAAGTTACGATCCTTGTGCTCTCTTAAAAAAAAAAAACAGCCTTTTATTTCAAATTTTTTATCATATTTTGGCTTGAAAACTGTTTGCTCTCTTATAAGAAATAAGGCCAAGAACGTGCCAGTTAGGAATCTCAAGAAGAAAATCTGTTTAGGGATGAGACGTCTGGTAGACCCCACGTGAGTTATATTGACCTCGAAATTAGATCACGTCAGCTGCAGACGGTTAAATTGTTGTTGTACTATCTTTTGTATTGTGTAAGCTTTTCGTTACGATATCCTTTCAAAATTTCAAAATTTTCATATAAAAAATTTAATCGGAACTGTAAGCAAACAGGCCATATCGGTGAATACTTAATTTTAACATTGGTTTTTTTTTTCATCTTTTTGAAAATATTTTTGTTTTTTAGCTACGATATACGATTCCAATCGTCACGGACTTTTCAAAACGGGAAAACGTTTCGAAAATGATGACATCGATATATGAGTGTTATTACAGGCCTGGCGGCCGGTGCTATTTTTTAAGTATCGATACGATATAAATGATCCAAAAATATACCTATTTGTATATACCGATTATGTATGGAATTATTGACAATTTTTGTAAATCTTAGATTTCGATAAAATGAAAACTAAAAATGTCAGCAGAAATGAGATTTATAGCAATTTTAAATGCACTAAAAATTAATTCATATTAATAGTTAAAAGAAAATCTTGTTCTTTGTTCTTATATTGTTAGAGAGAGAGATTTCGATTTGGTAGCCAGTCTTTCTCATTTTGTAAAATCAATATGAAAATGTATTGCGCAACGACTCAATAAAGTTCCTCATAATTTCTCGTAACTTCTTTTGAATTACCGATTACGAAGTGATTCTTTATGGCACATTAAAAGCGTGTATCGGAAAATGGAAAACTTTGTACGCAAAGAGTATGGATATGGAAGTGATGCCATCCCGGATAACGTGACATTGCTTCAAGACAAAATAGGCTCAAATCAAAGGTGCTTGTTTACGCAAAACTCAGCTACATACATATGTATGTGGTTTACAGAAACAGTAATGGCAAAATAGCAGCCCAGCTAACACAATTTTTCTTTATATGTATGTTCTTATCAAGTCCATGCATGCTCTCAATAAAATATTAACGAGCTTTATAAGTGCATAACCACACTTTATTAAGAGCATATTAAGCTGATGAAAAAATTCAAAAGGTAAAAAAAAAAATTCCTTAAAATTGCAGCAAAACTGAAAATGCAAAATTTTTTATTTTCTTTTTTTTAAATATTTTTTTTTTGCAATTTCCTTTGCTTCGCGGGGTCTGGATTTTATTTTCCCATTTAGTTTATATGTGTATGTGTACGTCCCAGAGAACTGCTTTGAGTGTGCTCGAGTCTGTTCGAACACACTTGCTGAAAATTCAGAACAAACTCCACAGCAATGTGTTCGATCGAGTTGCACACCCGAAATCTTATTTTCGAGTTCGAGCAGCTAACTTGAGCTTTTGTTGTACGTGTATTCAGATTCTTATTATAGGTATGTTGTACCCAAACTGATCCGAAAAAACCTATCAAACTCGAGCGTTACGGATATACAAACAGAACAACAACGTATGCACGAGTCAAAAACACCCGAACCGAGTGCATGAATAGAACTCGAGTTTAGCGCACAACATGCTCGTCTTGAACTCATGCACAAACGAATCATTATGACTGTTGTACTAAAGGGTTTGATTCAAACCAAATCTGATTCATACATTCGAGTGTACACAAAAATTATGTATCCCGTTGCAGCTCTCTGGTACGTTCCAATTTCAATGATCAATTTTTGTTTTCCCTAGATGTTTTTTTTTTTTATTTTACCTTATTTATTGCTTCTTAATTGCTCCATGTGTTGTTTGAATCTGGAAACTCCCGATTTCTTTATAACTTTAGAGCACTTATCGGAAAAATTTAAGTGAGACTGTATGTGTGAAAGAAGCGAGGAAACGCACTAAAAGAAAAAAAAACCGAATTTTTTGTTGTGTGTTCTCTCAGACTTGAATACGATGCGCACGCGGTGTTGCTTTAGCAAGAGTTCGCGAGTGACTGGCAAAAAAGCGAAGCAAAAATAACGAAGAGAGCAAGCAATACGTGTGAATGGCTTTTGCAAAATTGTTCCTAGCGCGCCGATGCCTGCTTTAGAGTCAAATAATATTTCATTTATTTGCTCTTTTCGCGTACTTTAAGGTTTAAGCCAGCCGATTTTAAGAACAACACTTTTAAAGAACACTATGAGAGCCTTTAAGAACTTACTAGAAAGAAATTGTTAGATCATTATAAGAGTACAGTAAGAACAAATTATCTTATGCTTGTTATGTTGTTTTCATATTTGAATATATGTATGTATGTATTAAGATCATCATGTGCCTAATAAGAATAACGAAAGATCGACATTTACATACGATAAGAACATGTTGCGAATAGCCGTGCTAGCTGGGAGTACATTGAAAAGTGTTAAAGAATTGATAAGGATATTTTTGCAAAGATATTTTGGTGGCAATTAATAATCAAAATTTATATATATAAGAGACACATACATATGTATATTAACTTGTCAATTACAATGTCGCTGTTCATATTAGGCGACAAATCACCAGCGACACAATTGGTTTGAAGGCGAGGGACGTTTGGAGATGCGTTTTTCTCTCTACCCCGTGCGTAGCTCGCCTTCAAACCAATTGTGTCGCTATCGATTTGTCGCCTAATATGAACAGCGACAAACAAACAAATCTTTTGTACTTGTGAAGACACGAAAGCACGTCGGTTATTGGCGTCAGTAGAAATTCTGTACTCATTGTTTAGAATGTGTGTATGAGCATGATACAAGAAAACAAGATAGCGCCACTTGAGAGAGGAAACGTCACAAACTCAAAATCGCGATTCGTTGTTGTTGTTTCCCATGTTAAACGGGCTTTTTACTTTTTTGAATAGCATGGGAAACAACAACAATTTCTCGCTCAGTGACGTCACAAACTCAATTTTCGGATCTCAAAGAGAGCCTCAAAATAGCGGTACTGAAGTGGCGCTATCTTGTTTTCTTGTATCATGTGTATGAGTATGCAAAGCCAGAGAGTGCCAAATTTCATGCAAGAATTTTTTCCTTTTTTGTTATTAACCCTCAAATGCCACAATTTTTTTTTTTTATCACTGAAAAGTTCAGATAAGACTAATTTAGGGTAGAAAAACATGATTCTGAAATTGTTAGCTATTTATTTTTTTTTTTAGTAATTTGTTCGGAGCCAGGAATTAGAGGGTTAATTATTATATATTTTTTTTTTTTTTTTGCTTTTTCCTGTTTCGACTAAATGCCAACGTTTCTCCAATTTTTCAAAAAGAAAAAAAAAACACTTATTTCGGCATTCTGAGGACTGAAATTTGTTAATATTTCATTGGATTTTAGTTTAATTATCGCCTTTCACAATACGTTTCCTTTCCGATCTCTACAGATCAAAGCAATTTTTTTATTCTTTTGAACTTTTCTTATAATCCTATAATTTTTTGGGTATTTTTCCCTCAATTTTTAAATTTTTTTATTTTAATTTTTTATTTTAATTTTTTATTTATTTATTTTTTTTTGGTTTTGTTACGTTTTCAAAAAGTATGTGAATTTATTCTTTAAGCATTTTTGTTAAACATGTATAAAAGAACAATCACATATATACCGAGTTTATGTGTATACGTTCACATTTAAAGCGTCATTTTATTGTTTTAATTTAAGTAAATATTTCGTGCAAAATATTCATTATCCATTTGAGTTTTGCGTTTCAATTAAGTTGACATGCCATACTAAATAAATATGATTTAATCCAGTTATCGTGCTCGTTCGTGCACGCACATGTAAATATACAAATATCTTGTTATCTCTTTTATCAATAATAATATTAGTTAAGTTCATATGTATTATCTACAGCGATGAGATTTGTTCTTTTCTATTTTTTTTTTCAATTACATAATACATAATATCCTTTAATTTCTAATTTCGTTTTAATTTGTTCGTTTGTTCTTTTTCGATTCTCAAACGTCTTTCATATTTTCCAAATCTTTCAAAATAATTCGTTTTTTTTTCTTTCATTTTTTTTGTTGTTAATGTTTTGTTTAACAAATTGTCTGCATTTTCATTTAAGCGCCACTCGTTTTAAACGCTCAATAATATAATCTACTGTATGCGAACGCGTTTTTATTTACTCATATTTTACGTTGTTTCATTTATTCATTTAACATTTAATAATTTTTTTTTATTTTATATTATTATTAAGTTTTATTATCTATACCATTAAAGGAACTTGTAACATCATTGAATATTTGTATATTTTTTTTATTTACAATTATCTAAGTAATTTTTCTAAATATTTTCCCCATTTTAAACATCAAAAAAAAAAAAAAAGTATAGTTCTAAAATCGAAGAAATTGTGCAAACAAGGAAAAGGATAGAATTCTTGCTAATTTCATTGTTTTATTTTTTTATTTTTGTTTCTTTTTGAAGAATTTTGATTTCAAATTGTTTGATAAAAACGAATTTCTGAAAGATGAAGCTCACATTGTAGTGTCGATGGGATTGCTCTGGTAAATCAGACATACAAAAATTAAACTGACAAAAAGACTTTATCCTTTTTCTTTTCTTTTTTTTTTTTTACAAATATGGGTGCAGATAAGCACCCAACAGTAGGTACTTCGGATAACCATGAAGATTTATTTTTTATTTTAATGGGAAAAAAACCTTGTCGCCAGAGCCGAAAAATTATCAAGTGAATTTATCAAATATGGCAAGCTTCTCTGTATTATTTATTCAGGACCGGATTAAGGTAATGCGGGTCCTAGGCCGGTGGTTAAGTGGGGCCGTTCTTCGAAAAAAAAAATTATTCGCCCTGGGAGTAACAAACCAATATTGATTCAATTGACGCTCTTCGCCAAAATACTATGAAAAAATATCTACAATAAAAAATAGAAAAAATTTTAATTAATTATTTTTTTGGCCTGTCTGGTCCATTTTATTATAATAAATTATCCGGCCCTGTGTGTATTACCAAAAAAAAAAAAAAATGATAATTTATTTTACTTTATTTTGGGGGGCTCGGCAGAGCGGTTGAGGTCGAGTCTGCTCAGGCAAAAAAAAAAAAAAATCCCATGCCAATTGAAAGCCCCGTCAGAAAGCCCGGGCCCGGGAGAAAATCCCCCTTTTCCACTCCCCTCTCTACAGGCCTCTGAGTCTTGAGTCTGCTAGCTTTCAGATCCTATGTTCTACAAGGAAAACTGTAGCAGTAGTTGTAGTATAACAGTCAGTGGCGTGTCCAGAGAAAGAGTGCTTTAATAGTGCTTATATTTTCCACAGTGGTATATTGAACAATTATAAGACATTAATTCAAAAAAAATGGTGGGGGCTAAAGGAAGTTTAGAGAGTTATGGACCAAAAACCAAAAAAAATCCGAAAAATATATATATAGAATAAGTGAAAAATTCTAATGATTTAAGCACTAAAATATTTTTCAAAAAACTGGTCTTTTTTGGACCAGCTTGGAACTAGACCAAAACTAGACTAGTCCGTTTCTTGAAAAAATTTTGACGCCAAAATTCTTAGAATTTTTCACTTATTCTTTATATAAATTTTCATCCAAATCGGACGCATGAATTTTTCGGATATTTTTGGTTTTTGGTCCATAACTCTCTAAACTTCCTCTAGCCGCCCCCAAATTTTTTTGGGTTAATGTCTTATAATTGTTCAATATACCACTGTGGAAAATATAAGCACTATAAAAGCACTCTTTCTCTGGACACGCCACTGATAACAGTCGTTGTGATGCGCATGAAGTTTCTATAGAAAAATTCAGATTTTTCCCACTGGGTGGTTAGTATGCTATGAGCTAGTACCAAATCGATGTCCCAAACGGGTATCCGTCAGATATAGGGTAATTATAGTGGATGAGAGTCCCATACTATAAAACTTTCAACTGTTTTACACCTAAAAAAAAAAAAAAAAAAAGTTTTGGTAACACTGGCAGTAGTAGTCTTCTTGGCCTGAAATACGTGTGCAACAGTTTTGAATAGTTTTCAGATTCCGATCAAAGACGCATGATGACCGTGGTCGGGTATACAAAAATCGATTCGTTTTTTTGTCGAGCATTTTATGTATCTAGAAACGATTTTCAATCTTGTTGTCAGAAAGTTCACCCAAAACTTATGAGGCCCCATCAGAAAGCAAATAACGTAAGCAATTTAAGATCCTTTCGAGTCGAGAGAAATAATCAAAAAATTGATTTATATTTTTTTAAATATGATTTGGAAAGCAAGGCTTTTAGGCGCAATAAAATTAAATATTTGCACATTTTTTTGAGAGAATTCTTTCGCATTAAAATAAGATACATATATCGATAGAAGAAGATCCACTCATAATATTTAGGTACTCTTGAAATAAGAACCCACTAAAAAAAAAAAAACAAGAAATTTCTTGTCGCACTTATCGCACCCAGGCAGACTAAAGTATATTATGCTGTGGATGATCTTGTTCCTAAGTCATCTGTGTCTACCTGCAGGAAAAATTCCATTCCGTTTTTCCTATTATAAAAGGCCCGAAAATATGCCGTAATGACCTTCCTCCTTGCTTTGGTTGCGATATGTAAGAAAATAAATCAATAGAACTGCGTAAAAAAAATTGGCGAAAAAAAAAATAAAAACGTGGAAAATACAATTTTCAATAACGACGCCCTAATTGTCTGTCATACATGATTGTTAAAATCGTATTTTTTTTTTTTTTTTTTTTTTTTTTTGTTATTGTAAATGTGTATCTCTACAATCGGCGGCAGAACTAGGAATTTAAAATTCTTATACGTATTGTATGTACTAAGTTTAAAGCAAATGAGAAAGCTACACAAAAAAAATTTAAGCAAATATTGCATGACTACATACAATACATACATATATACGCACAAACACACACATACACACATGTACGAGGCATCAATGGTAATGGGCGATTTTCATAGTGATGCGAAAAGATTTCAGAGAGCGTCTGAGAATACGAACTACGATGATGCCATATGGTGGCATATCGCGGTGCACCCTGTAGTCAGTTGAGCCACCACAACGACGCTTAAGTGATTTCAGCAGTCACTGGTGGCGGGGGCTGGTCCCACGCTGTCGAATTTGACATTACGATGTCATTGCCAGGGACGGGTCGTCATTTTATACGCCTATATATGGGCCTCACGATCGAAAGGGGCCGGGCTCGATTCCGGTGATTCGGGCGAACGTCGATGTTTATTTCTTTTTTTGGTTTTTCTGATTTTTAGTTGTTCAAATTTAAATCCTATAGCCTGAAATCTACTATAGGGTTTCATTACGTAGAGAAAAGACTGTAGAGTGTAGGGTATAGAGAATCTATCTTTGTTGTGTATACTGAAGACCTTCTCTACAAATCTTATACCGTGGACATATTTCGAGTAGATCTCTACTGTATGTGCTTCACGACTTTATACACGGCAAACGTAACTTTCTCTACTGTAGAATCATAGAGAAAACATTCTTCTGCAGTGCAAGCAGTCGTGGAGTACATAGAAGAGCTCTGCTCTAAATATGTCGACGGCAGCTCTACGTATAGCTGTAGAATCGTAGAGACGGTATTCAGTATACACAACAAAGATACATTCTCTACACTCTACATTCTTTTCTCTACGTAAAAGAAACTGTATTGTGGATTTCAGCCTTAAGAGCCTTGGCGACGACGACAAATGGCAAGTCTTGCCGTCAATTTGTTTTACCTTTCAATTTTTTTTTTTTTGCATTTTTCGAATTTTATTATTGTTCCACATTTCTTCGCCTGTGACAGGAATCGAACTAGAGCTCTTCAGTTTGTTAAGTTCGCACGCTTCTACTACGCCACCGAGCCATTTGACTCACGCGCAATAAGTAATTAACTGTAGGCGCCTCGTTGATCATGCCACTAGTTGAAAAGAGCGAGAGAGAGAGAGAGAAAGAGGGAAAGAAAGAGAGAGAGAGAGAGAGAGAGAGCGGAGAGAGAGGGAGCGAGAGAGGGAGAGAGCGAGAGAGAGAGAGAGAGAGCGGGAGAGAGAGGGAGCGAGAGAGAGAGAGAGCGAGAGAGAGAGACGAGAGAGAGAGAGAGAGAGAGAGAGAGAGAGAGAGAGAGAAGAGAGAAGAGAGAAGAGAGAGAAAGAAGAGAGAGAGAGAGAGAAGAGAGAGAAAGAGAGAGAAAGAGAGAGAAAGAGAGAGAAAAAGAGAGAGACAAAGAGAGAGACAAAGAGAGAGACAAAGAGAGAGACAAAGAGAGAGAGAAAGAAAGAGAGAGAGCCAGTCTAGTAATCTATCTTATTGTGACAAGTAAAATTGCTAGTCACCAAAGACTGGCACAGTGACAGATCACTTATGTCGGGGTCGACCTACTGACTACAGGGCATTTACACATAAATATATTTGTACACATGTTTAATATAATACATATATAAAATCATTTTGTTCAATTGATTTCTTTTTCGATTTCGTTTTGTTTTTCGCAATATAAAATTTTCTAATTTAAAATACGAATATTTAACAAAATTCAAAATGGCAGTTTTTTCGGCTGTAAACTCTATTAACAACTTTACGTTTTATTGTTTTTACAATTTATTGTATTTTATTTTTTTTTTTTTTTGCTTCGATTTTCTATTTCATTTGTTGTTTTCTGGTTTTTCCAGTTCCTTTTACTTAATGGCATTTTTCGATTTTGCTTATTTCTTTTTTATACTTCTTTGTTTGAATTCATCCTTTGGGCATTGAAACCTTATGACATGCGGCATGCGCAGCGCACGATCATCATTTCTGCATGACCAGCATTATCGACCAGATGGGCGAATTGAAAGTTATTGCGGCAATTCGGCATGGTCAGCAGAATCGAGGACGCGCCAATGATATAGCGAATCAACAAAACAAAGGTCATTTATAGCTTCAGTAAATAGGGAAAACGTAAGGCGTAAATCTAAAGAAGAAGAATTTGATATCCTTTTAGAAAGCATACCTAGACGCAGCCACATGCTTAAAGAACGTTGTGCTCGAAAGCGAAATAGAAATATCGGATAAGAATATCACTGACCAACAGGTTGAGAACGAAAAATTGAGAAAATCCTTGGAGGCAAAACGGTGCACGGAGTTACAAATAGAAAGAATTGCAGGAGATCAAATTATATTGGATCGACAGAAGGCAGAAATTGATAATCTTAAAGAGAGGTTGAAGCTTACAGTGGAAAGAAAAACCTAGGCAAGAGAGCAGCACACATTATCGTATGGCGGAGTAAGACTTTAGGGCACCTCAGCCATCGCCAGTAGTGGCGCATCGGGATGAAGTACCACGCTTACCACCTCCACATCCTCCTATCCATACAGATCAAGCTGCAGTAATGAAAGCAGTCTCCAGGTGCGTCTCAATATTTTAAGGGGTAGAAGACCGAAAACTGGGAGCAGAAATTGACAGAAGAAATACGGCTTAGTAATGCAGCGAAAGCGGCGTTGTCCTTGAAGGGAAGACTATCTGTGGTGGCTTTCAAAAAACTTGGCAGAAGGTCTTTTGTCGAATGTGAATGAATTTTGCGAGGCTCTGAGGAGTGTTTCCAAAAAGAAAATGGATATAAAATAGGTGAGGCAGGAATTAACATCTTGCAGACAAGGCATACGAGAATCTATCGCCGAATATGGCTCGAGAATAGAGGACCTGTTGGAAGAGCTGCAAACAGAATTTGGTGAGCCGAAAAATAAAGGATTAATTGGAATTCTTCCGGGAACAGGCCGTAAGGACGTTTATAAAAGGCCTTTAAAATCACTCGCTGCGAATTCTCTGTTTAAGACATGAAACCGAGTCGATTGGCCAGCTAGTAGAAAGAATCGAGTCAACACACCGACATTATGAGAGCTCGGACAGCAGAATAAATAAAATAAAAATATATTAAAAAAAACCATGGAAAAGTCTTGAATTGAGCTCATTGTGTGTATACAAAAAAATTATATTAACCCTTTAAATACCATTGCCTTTCGCATGTATTTTGATATCGTTTTGGTAATTCTCAGATGGTATTTTACAGATTTCATCACAAATATGAAGGTTCTAAAGAGCTAAAAGATGTTTTTACGCAAAATATTTGAACTGCTCGCATTTCCGTTTCCAATTTATAATGAAATATAAGAAAATCGGATAGCTGTAAACAGAAGTGAATCCCGTTTTTAAAGAATCTTAAATTAAATTTAATTGGAATATTCATTGGCTTGAGTCACAGCTGAGTGAATGCATGAGCATAACCTCAATTTCAACGAGAATTCACATAATCTGACTATACGGAAATATCATATTGATTCATATCAATCACAGGTATACCCGAGAAGTATGCAACGTTTTTTTTAACTTGCCATTTTTCACAATGTTGTACCCGCCTGAGCGTATTGAAACCTAGCATACTTAATCGTGGTATAAAATACTATTTTCGAGAATTTTAATTAAGCCAGTAGCATTCCTCGAACAACAACAAAATTGTCATAGAAAAATATCCTTCCACGGTAGCATGTATTGGTTTTAGCAAAGTTGCTTGAACAATTTTTTTGAAATAATTGCTGAACGATTTTCTATAGATTGGCTTTTGAATGAACATTCTATCTTTAGAATTGTCTTAGATATGATTTTTTAAAAATTTTCTTTAAAAAAAACCACCTTTTTCAAGGATATTCAAGGACTATAGGAGATAGAGAGCCAAAAATCGGCGCAAATGAAATTTTTTGCATTGACCTAGACAGCAAAATAACTTTAACGTCGAAATAGGCCTCGGTGGCCGAATCACTATCCTTTGTCTTCCATAAAATAAGGGACGTATATGTAATATTACGGCCTAAATAATTTTGAAATAACATTGCTCATACGTCGGGTACTAAAACTAAATATTGTTCGATGAGAGCAAAGAGGGTAATAAGAAAGGCCATGAAAAATACATGTTAGCCGATTCTCAGACCTACTCGATCTGTACACAAAATCTCATAAGAATCGGTCTATAACCGTTTCGGAGGAGTTTTGTAACAAACACCACGACACGAGATGTTTATATATTACATGTATGTATGTATATATAATTTTTAATTTTTATTTAGGCTTTAAGTGACTCATTTTCCACCGTTATTGTGAAGTATCTATATAAGTATGTACATATTTTATACTTTGAAGTTATGAAAACCAAGGACGTGAACCGGGTGCAAAATTTGTAAGGATCGGTTCGGCGGTTCGAACCGTGTTTGAACTTTAGGATTGGTTCGTCAAAGCGGTTTTTCTAGTTCTTTGAACCGAGGTTTCGGTTCGGAAATTTCTCCCACTTCTAATGCAATTTTTTACCATTCAAGGTCGGGCTCAACGCTGTTAAAGTAAATTGAATGGAAGTAACGAGCTCATTATTTTGAAGAAAGGAATTCGGAGTTGAAATTTCGATGACAGGTCGACAGAAATATTGAAAATGTATGACTTAAATGCAACCCTGTGAGTCCGATTACTTGTAATTAGTAGAGCTGTAAAAATGCTAAAATTTACACTACTCGAGTGTATTCGTTATTTTTCGTCAAGTAATCGTTACTTAGTACTCATTATATTTTTTTCAAATATTGTTCACGAACGAATAACGGTTGCATGAATAACTCAATGTTGATGAAGTAATCAAAAATCTCTCATGCTCTTTGAATCTTTACCTAGTATTTAGTAACCGAATATCAACTGAAATCAATCTACTATCATACTATTTTATGCACCCATTACATTAGTACTTTATTACTCTGGCAACCATCGGCTGGCATGTGTGCAAAAAAAGTTCTAGTAACGAGATACATCCATCAGTAACGAGGCGTTATTGATTACTGACTAGAGTAATCGTTATTTTTTACCGAATAGTAACGATATTTTACAGCTCTAGTAATTAGCGTATGCGTTCAAGTAGCGAAAGTAAGCCAAAGTACTTCTTTGATTTTTCTACATGTCTTTGGTATAGGAAATTTACTTGCGGCTTTAGAGCGTAGAGCCCTTTAGGGTTAAAATTTGCACAATTAAATGTTAGTGATGGTTACTTTTCTCATATTAGAGATGGTATCGATACTAATTTCATAAGAATATCGACTTCGATTTTTTTATTTTTGGCCTATGGGAGCGACGACCACTGCACATGGTTGCAGAAAAAAATGAAACCCTGAACCTTTACAAAAAGGGCATTAAAAGCAGTATTTAAAATTCATACAAGATACTTTCAACTGCGCCTGGTTAAATGTTTATTTTATTGTCCTAGCTTAACCCTCTAATGCCACATTTTTTGCTTTTTTTTTACTGAAAAGTTCAGATATGACAAATTTTGGGTAGAAGAACTTGCATCTGAAACAATTATTATAATTTTTTTTTTTTTTTTTTTTGGTAATTTGTTCGAAAAAAGTCCGTCTAGAGGGTTAAACATTTCCACATTTAAAATCGATTTTTCTCGCAAAATAGAAAAATGAACTTAAGGCGTTTTGCCGGTAAGCGATAGATATTGTATATATCTATATATCAAAAGTGGATACATATTTATATACAGTGGACTCTCGTTTATTCAAACCTGCGATAATTTGAACCTCTCTACAATTCAAAGTGATCACGAGTTCCCTACAAAATCTGCTTATACAGTCGACTCTCGTTAATTCAAACCTGCGATAATTTGTAATATCTTTGAAGTCCTTCGAGTTTCGAATTAACGAGAGTCGACTGTATACGTTTTTATATAGATATACATACATCAATCAAATGCAATGAATTCCAATGTTTATACAAAATTCCAACTGTCAGGCTTTTGAAGAATCTAGTCAATATGGCACAAACGCCTCTTGAACGTTTCAAACTCAACAATCGAGCTTTCACTCAGAGCTCAAAAGGAAAACAACAATAACAATAATAAGTAAGAGATGATCACGTCGAGAAGTGAACGGATGTGTTATATACGGCATCGTTAAAAATTTCAATAATTATGTATATATATATATGTATGTATGTATATTGGCATCAAAAAGTATTTTGACGACCCGCGACGTCATACGAATTGAACAATTGCAATTGCCACATTTCTTTCGTTCGTCCGTTCGTTCGTTCGATCGTCGATCCGATCGACACAGGGATTGTCAGCAAAGTGACATTAATAGGCTCCATAACGATTAATAGCGATAACAAGAATATAGAGAATTTCAGTCAGACGTTCATCCATTGCTTCGTACTATGATGAATCGCTGCCGGCTGCGTCCTCGATAATCGAATTGAGATCAATATTGAATGAATATTCATAGAGATTCGAATAGCGATCGCGTTCTTTCCACGGCGATCGATGATTCATATAGAGATTTCGTTTGCTAACCCGAAAGATTTGGCTATCTTTAATCGATTGATCGTCGTCGCACGGTTCGCCGCCGCCACCGAAATCGCATTCACGAATTGTTAGACGATTTGTTGGTGACTTAAGCTCGAAGAGTACCTCTTGATGCTTGTACCGTGGACGCATCGGTAGCGGTTGATAGCCAGCGATATTGACCTTTTGCGAGTCGACCGATTGCGTCGATTGACGGCGGACACTGCGCGCCTTATGGAATGGATAATTTCGTATTTGACTCGAATCGGCGCTGCGCTGCGGTGAGTAATATTTGAAATCTGTTGGTGCCGGGGCTTGCGGTGCAATCGTGTGTATTGTTGTTGTACTGGACGTTGGTACCGCTGCCGATTGCAGCTGGAGCGTCGAAGGACGTTTCGATATGGCGGTCATCGGCGGCGGCATGGACGTCGGTGTTGCCGCCGCCGATGTTGCAATTGTTATCGCTGTCATCGAAAACGCCGATTGCTGTTGATGGTGGTGGTGCTTTTGAGCATCAGCGGTTTGATGATGTTGCAGCAACGGAAGCGCTGTGTTCCTTGTATCGAACGACGGTGAGAGTGGAAGATGAAAGGATCTTTTCAAATTTAATCGATACGACAATGCCGCCGGCGAGTGTATCAACTGTGGCGTGGGCACACCAACAGACGTTGACAGTGATTCTCGCCGACTCTTTAAACGTTCTTTGAGCTTCGGCTTCGATTGAAATTGTTGATGTTGATGTTGATGTGGCTGCTGTGGCTGCTGTTGTTGTTGCTGAAATTGATGTAGCTGCTGCTGCTGTTGCTGTTGCTTGACGTATTCATTCGTAGGTGGCAGAAGGGTTTGCAAAGAGCACATTTGTTGAGGTTTTTGTGACTTACCATTTTGTAAATTATCATAGCTACGCGGCCGATAGACACCATCGGCTGTTGTCTCGCCTTCTAACGTCGATGAGGATGGATTGGACTGTGCATGGTTCAAGTTGAAGTTGAAGTTGAAGTTGAAGAGTGCGGATCAATCAATCAATTGATCAATCGGTCGAGGGATTGACATTTTTTTCAATATTTTGATTGCGAAATTGAGAGAGAGAGAGAGAGAGTTGCGGTGCGGTTGCGGTGCAAAAAGTATGAGCAGAAGAGTTAATTCGATATTCGTGACGCGATCAAAATATATAAAAAAGAAAAAGAAAATATAAAATTGAAAATGGGGGAAAAACCAAAAAGAACGAGAAACAAAAAAACGGAAAATTTTGCAATATTTCGAGTTATGGTGCACATTGTTATTATTATTATTATTTTTTTTTTTTTTTGCTTTGCTTTGTGTTGTGAAATTTATTCAAAAATTTTTACCTCGTCGTAAAGTCGTGTTTTAAGATCGCCTCCTAGTACTGGCTGAGTGTTACCATCGGCGCACTGCCGATATGCGTGGCGCTCATGACATCGCTCAAAGGATGCCGTGGACTCGAGTGCTGCTGCATCTGTAGAATGTACTCATCGGTCGCAATGCCACGCCTTCGAATCACAAAAAGAAAAATAATGACATTTTTAAAATGTTCTTATATTTGAAGTAATATTAATTTGTTTCTTTCTAATTGATAGCTTTGATCGAACCTATCGATAAGCGATGGGGTCATCGGTCCACACAGTATATGACAACAATTCAGGCAAATATTTCCACGTGAATATGGATTCACCGAACGTTGGCCTCCCTTAGACGAAAATGATCCTTTGAGCTGAGAAAAGCGAAAGAGAAATCGATAGAGAATTAAATCGTTAAAGATTCCGCTTGTGGAAAATTTCGGAATTACATCTTCGTTTGTCGTTTGATCGCTCGTTGTTAGGTATGTGTGAAAACCCGCCAAGCCGATGACAGACCAAATTGAAAAGAAGCAAATGAACACTACGATAACAGTGAACGGTGCCTTCTTTATAACTTCGAAGACTTCCTGTTCGGTTTTCATTACTACAAAAAAAAAAAAAAATAAATAAATAAATAAATAATGAATATGTAAAATTTATGAGGAGAAACCAGTTGAATTTTATCGATTAATCGGTTATTTTTAATTACATATGTACAGATATAGAGTCAAACTTCCATCACTCGATCTGAATCGGATGGCAAAATCGTTAAGAGTGAGGGCCAAGGTACAATTATCCGAGAGTCGTGCGCGTAAGACTCTCAGTCTCGGTCTCTCTCCATCTCCCTGTATCATGTGCACTTTTTTTTAGCTTGCACTTTTTCGAATTTCCCGAAAAAAATTATTGTGCTGTAATGTGCCCAGTTTGTTCTATCATGTGCTGTTTCGAAAAAAAAAAAAATTCCTCAAGGGATGCCATTTTTATGAGGAGATCCTCTTTTTTGGTGTCAAGTTAGCTTGCACTTTTTCGAATTTCCCGAAAAAAATTATTGTGCTGTAATGTGCCCAGTTTGTGCTATCATGTGCCGTTTCGAAAAAAAAAAAAATTCCTCAAGGGATGCCATTTTTATGAGGAGATCCTCTTTTTTGGTGTCAAGTTAGCTTGCACTTTTTCGAATTTCCCGAAAAAAAATTATTGTGCTGTAATGTGCCCAGTTTGTGCTATCATGTGCCGTTTCGAAAAAAAAATTCCTCAAGGGATGCCATTTTTATGAGGAGGTCCTTTTTTTTGGTGTCAAGTTAGACGGTGATGAGTCTTAGCTCTAGGATGTTGCAAATCCACGAGCTGATTGTTGGGTCAATTCTTGCAGCAGAGAGCTCCTTTGTTATGGCCTCTCTCGTCACATCATTGAAAAATGAAGTCCCGGCTAACTTGACACGAAAAAAGGACCTCCTCATAAAAATGGCATCCTTTGAGGAATTTTTTTTTTCTTTCGAAACGACACATGATAGCACAAACTGGGCACATTACAGCACAATAATTTTTTTCGGGAAATTCGAAAAAGTGCAAGCTAACTTGATGCACATCCCTGTATCTCTCTATCCCACTCTCTCTCTCGCACGCACGCATTACTCTCGGATTTTGTACCTTGGCCCTAATTTTTACATACAGCCATTTAGCTCGAAGTCTTCATAAGGCGAGAAATTCTTTGGATAACAGTGATTCAAGTTATAGAGATTCGACTGTATATGTATGTATATCTTTGATACTTACATAAAACTAAATGCGTCACAGAGCACGAAAATATGAATACAGCTAAAAAAGCCAACGAT
Source organism: Chlorops oryzae (assembly GCA_020466095.1). NCBI lineage: Eukaryota > Metazoa > Arthropoda > Insecta > Diptera > Chloropidae > Chlorops > Chlorops oryzae. The sequence goes on from CM035806.1 coordinate 165,754,995, forward strand.
ACTAGAAATAAATAAAAAAACCGATAGTTCCGCTTGCCAACACAATTGCCCACCTATAAATGAAGAATGAAAAACACAAATTAATACAATAATATATATATAAAAATTAACAAGGAATATAGAAAATTCAATTTTTAAATTTTACACTGAGAAAAATTTTTGCACAAAAAAGAAAACAAAAATGTAACTATTTTTTTCAGTGTATTTAAGTTTTTTTTAAAACCTTTTGAATTTTAAAAAAAAATATCTTGTTTTATTAGCAATAAGTCACCGTTTGTTTCATCTTTTCATTTTAATTATTTCTGGAGATATTAAATTTTTAAAATCATGCCGTATGAGTAATGTGTTTTGTATCATTTTCGTACATTTGTACTGGATATTAGCTTACTAGAGCATCTATGTGCACTTGTAATTTTTTGAATATCTCACTGTTGCGCCATTTTATTTGAATGAAACTGTTTTTTTAAATGAAAGCAAATACTTAGAGGAATTTTTAAAAAAATTTGTAGAGTGGCGGCAAACTGGGAATACACTGAAAAAAATTGTTTAAATTGTCTTTTTAGTTCTGTGGGAAAATTTTTCTCAGTGTAAAAAATTAAAAAAAAATTTTTTTTGATTTCCTGTTATATTAGCAATCGGCCAACGTTTGTTTCATCTTCTTATCTTAATTAGTTTTTGAGATATAAAATTTTGAAAAAAGGCTTATTAAAAAAGGATATTTCAAGGACCGTTCAAAATAAAAATATAAAAAGTAGTCTCCACAGTGTTTTTAGAGTTGTTCAAATCAATGCCTATGAAGTCTCTTCAAATTGATTACCCCAAAAGTATGCATCGAAAAATTTTGATATTGAAAATTATGTTAATCATACATCATAGTTCAAACAAATAAGTAAGAATAGAAAAAAATAAAACTGGAGAACATCGAGTTTCTTCTTTATACTTAAACTTTCAAAGAAACTTAAGCATTTAAGTTTGCTGTTTGCGTCCGAAATTATTCCACAATCGAGCGGTTGAAGAAACTAGGCCGGCCAGGCAAGCAGTATCTAGGCTGACCCTAGTTAGAGGAGAAGTTTTGCTACAGTAAAACCTTACCAAAATCCAGTCGTATGTGACTTTCGACTAGGATCCGACGATAAGGTAATGGATAAGGAAATGTAGAAAGGTACAAGCACATTTGTAACTTGGTTAAAGAATGAGATCTCCGTTAAATTACTAGAAGACTAGTCCACTTGAATCTATGACAGAGTCCATGAACGAACAGAAGAATCTTTAAAAAAAAACCATCCTGTAAAAATATTTTCACCATACCATGCTACCATTTCATTTTTTTATGAATTTCCATTAAAAATGTTTACATGTGTATTTGGTACGTACGCCGTATACGCAACGCTATTTATGATGCGAAATCGTTACGCATACGTCCGCAGGCCGCGTGGTAACTTGAAATCTTGTAAGAAGAAAACATTGAGACATTTTAACTGATTTTGAGGAAGTCTTATTTTAGTTTTAAATGAAAGAAGATTATGATTATGTTTTTTAGTCTAGTTTTGTCTAGTCTACTTGAAGGCATCACAACTATGCATAGTAAGCTTCATTATCTAATTACGTTTTACGACCAAAACAAGTACATTGTACCATTTTGACATTTCTCACTTCTAGAATGAACATTTGTTGTCTTCCATAATAACATTCCTCAAATATAACTAATCATCTAGATACTTACATACATTTCAGAGGAAAATACTTAAAACTTATTGGAAAATTAATCCTCACGCTTTCATACAATTTTTATATATTGATGATAAGTAGTTGAGTATTTTTTTTTTCGTGTTTAAGAAGGCTAAAGTCCACAGTAAAAGTGAATTCAGATTTACTCGGAAAGAATGCTACAAACAAGTGCAATTAAAACAGTCTTCACCAAAAGCCAAGTTAAATCGAAACGGCAATCGTATACGAACTACAGCCCGGTCCGGTCATCTCCATTTTGTTTGAGGTTTGAAAATTGTCAGAGCTTCAAAATGAAATTGCAATCGAGATGACAGGAGATGCAAAATTGAATAGTTTCATAGCGAAAGCAATGCGACAAGACACAATGACCGTTGCCGATGCTCTCCGTCGGCCAATTTTACGTTCCGTTTAATCCCGTTTTTCTGATCAATTTCTGTTTTCAAATTCTACTTGGATTGTGTTAAGGCCAACGTAATTACATTGTGCTTGCCATTACCGATGGCAGCAAATGATTTCAATATCATTAGGACTAATGGAAAAAGGATAACGTCCAAAGTAGCAGGCATGAAAACAAAAATAGAAAAAACAAAAACAAAAAAACAAGAAAAAAGTAATCGACAGCGGCAGAGGGAAAAACAAGCACTACCGGAAATTTGCTTGTAGAAATGGAGAGGCAAGGATAAAGTGGTAATAAGCATAATTGCCCCAGATCGTAATCGCCCTCATTTAAGAGCATTCGCATTCAATTGATTGTCATCGTTGCATTGCATCAGATCAAGAGCAAGAGTGGACGATGTGAGAACAGCAAATGATGCAGAAGGTTCTTATAAGTGTGACGTAGTATTAAAAATAAAGGAAAAAGGCAAGTGGAAACAAAAGAAAAAAAAGATAATGGCAAAATGGAAAAAGTGAAAACGACCTTCACTTCATAAAGTACATGCCTACTTATGTAGATATAAATACGTATGTACTGCGCTATGTGCGTGACAAAGAAAAAGGATATTGTAATGATGCTAATGCTCCATACCATTTCACAGTGAGCAAACGGTACCGGGTTTTTTTCAGTTCGCAGTGCTTCAGATTTCGATTTAAAAACTAAGGAACGATTTCACCAAGCTATTTTAATTAAACTTAAATGAAAATGTAATGTTTCATTTAAGGTACATTTAAATAGTTTGGTGAAATCGGGCCTAAATTTAAGAACATAGAAGCTCTTGAATGAAAAAAAAATAAATAAAAATAAAAATAAAAAAACTAAAAATACAGCTTCTTTTCGCAGGACCTACTTTGAAACTGTTTTAATCGCATTGTTGTAAAGGGCTCTACGCTCTAAAGCAGCAAGTAAATTTCCTATACCAAAGACATGTAGAAAAATCAAAGAAGTACTTTGGCTTACTTTCGCTACTTGAACGCATACGCTAATTACTAGAGCTGTAAAATATCGTTACTATTCGGTAAAAAAACCGATTACTCTAGTCAGTAATCAATAACGCCTCGTTACTGATGGATGTATCTCGTTACTAGAACTTTTTTTGCACACATGCCAGCCGATGGTTGCCAGAGTAATAAAGTACTAATGTAATGGGTGCATAAAATAGTATGATAGTAGATTGAGTTGAGTTGATATTCGGTTACTAAATACTAGGTGAAGATTCAAAGAGCATGAGAGAATTTTGATTACTTCATCAACATTGAGTTATTCATGCAACCGTTATTCGTTCGTGAACAATATTTGAAAAAAATATAATGAGTACTTAGTAACGAGTACTAAGTAACGATTACTTGACGAAAAATAACGAATACACTCGAGTAGTGCAAATTTTAGCATTTTTACAGCTCTACTAATTACAAATAATCGGACTCACAGGGTTGCATTTAAGTCATACATTTTCAATATTTCTGTCGACCTGTCATCGAAATTTCAACTCTGATTTCCTTTTTTCAAAAGAATGAGCTCGTTACTTCTTTTCAATTTACTTTAACAGCGTTGAGCCCTTAATATTGTAGGATTATATATACATAGATTAGGATGGGTCAATTTTTCATCAATCGGGAGAATAGCACCATCGTAATCTACGGAAAATTCGAAGAAACTTTGCCGAGGAAACTAAAGGTCTAAAATCGAAAACATCGATGGTTTTTTTTTTTTTTTTTGAAAACTATCGATAGTTTTGATTCATTAACATTTAGCTTTGGAAAGTTGGTGCTGGCAGTGGCAAAAGGGGCTTTTTTGAAATGGAAAACTCCCTTAACATGGCCTTATTTAGATTAGGACCACATTCGCTCAAAAATGCAAAATTCGATTATCTAAATAATCGATAACCGAAATGATCGATTATCAAAAATGATGATAAACACATTTATCGATTACAAAAAATCGATTCAAAAAGTTATCGATTACACCAATTATTTATTACCAAAATTATCGATTACCAAAAATCTTGATTTACAGAATCATCCATTCTCAAATTTATCGATTGTCAGAATTATCGATTACCAAAAGAATCGATTACCCAAATTTTTTTATTTCTAAAGTTATCGATTTTAAAAAATGATCGATTATTAGAATCATCGATTCTCAAAATTATCGATTATAAATATCAATTACATATTAAAACTAACGAAACAATCGATTATCGAAACTATCGATAGCTCTCCTGTCCTAACAACAAAAGCCCATAAATAAGGCAAACTAACACACCTTCTTGCCACACATCACGACGTGAAAAATCTTCAGAAAATCCTGCGAGTCTTATATGTCCCATTTTATAAACCAAATGAGAATTATAGGCGTCATGCTAAACTGCGTAAACTAATTTAAAAATGTATGGAAAATTGAGTACGAAATGCTTTAAAATTCGGCGCCTTGTATATTATCACGTGCTATAAATTGAGGAAGGATAATTTTGCACAAAATTTTTTTCGGGGAATATTCATTTAGAATAGGGCTATTATTGTCTGTCAGCGCTCTCCCTTTCGCGACGTTCAGTCTTTGGTCATTAGGCTAAAGTTCTATTGTCTTCTGATTTGATTTACAAAATCTGAAATGAGTGGGGTATGCGGAGATGGATTTGGGGGTTCAAAATTCCTTCCGAAACATGCGTAATCATAAAGTAACACAAGAAAAAAATGATGATGTAAAATTTTTATACCAAAAAACCCCTCAAATTTATTTCGGGCGACCCTACCTAAACTTCAAAACGTCCTATAAAATATATTTTTTTTTTTGGGGGTTTTTCTCAAAGCCGATTTATACTTATTTGTTTTGCCTAGTTGGTTTTGAGTTAATAAATTTTCTGGTTGATTTTTTCTCAGTGTTTCCCCATGCATTGCTGGCCATTCTCCGCATTTGTGCGCATTTAGAGCTCTGCTTGCTGGCTTCAATTGTTATAAAAAGTCTCATAAGAGCGTCTGTTCTTCTATGCGTCTTCTAAGGTGTAAGTAAATAGCGGTTCTTCTGCTACGAAGACCTTCTTACCTCTCTATTCTCTCATATTTGCCATCATCCAATCTCCGTTCTCCATTCTCCATTTTCCGCTCACCATTTCCCATTTAGCATTTCCCACTCCCAATTTTCTAATTTACATTTGACACTTTTCGTGTTTATTTTGGTGTGAGTATTTAATTTATTTGGAGTAGCACTTTTGAGCCATTGACTGACTTCGCTGACTGACTGGCTTGATGAATATGCATCGAGATAAGAATTTATTTAGCCATTTTTTTTTTGTCGGGTTTCATGATTATTTGCATACATACACCTAAAAGCACTTACACTGTGCGCTGGCACGATGAAAATGGTATGGCGTATCAACGTTTCAGGTGTGGATTTTTATTTGCATATTTGCATGTGAAGTGAGTGTAGTGTAGTGTACTCGACGCATGTTGCCATTTAGCGATTTAGTCTACCGGTAAAATGGCGATACCATTGTAGAACTTGCATGCAAAGCATTAAAAGGTTAAGGGCAATTTATTCTCTATCATGATTCAACGTGATGACTCAACGAAAAGGACAAAAAACAAGTACTATAGGTATATGAAAAAATTTTCTTTCTTTTCAGTTTTTGAAATAACATCGTACACACTATCAGCACCCCAGCAAGGTGTCGTGTCCTAAGTTTTTATAATCCCGGCGGGGAAATTAAACTAGGTATTGCAAGGACCCTCGATTGGTTTGCCTATTGTATGTATATCTTGGACCTGCCCCGTAAAGTCTAGCTAGACCCTTGCTAATTTGTTAATGCTTTGGCTAGAATGGGCCTAGCTAGAAAAATTCTTTCTAGGACGTAGATCTAGATCTGTCAATCCATTCCCATGGTAAAATTTTCGTTTTAGGACTAGCGAATTCGAAAATAAAAATATTCACATGTCTGAGAAAGTCGTTTTAATATTCTGTAGCAAAATAGAAGACAAATTATTATGGGGGTTGTCTTATTGGCGAGGCTGTTTTTGGACCTTAAGGGGACCTTCTGGTCTAGAATTTTTTGAAAATTGATTTTTTTTTAAATATTATATATATTTCGGAAGAATAGACTTTTAAGAATATGCTGGCAAAGTTTCGTGAAGATATTGACAATATTTGTTTTGCTACAGCCTTTTTAGAAGGTGGAGACAGCAAGCAGCGCGCTTGATCAAAGCAACTTTGAACGCGTTTATCTCAAAACTACTTTTTTTGACCTGGTGTGAAAGAAAACAAAAAAACCATCGAACCGATTTGTCTGGAATTTTTTTATGTTATTCATAACATCAATGGCTATGGCCCGAACTAGAATCGAATTTTTATTTCAAGAACTTCATATTTTTTCATCAAAAAAATGGTCAAAAAAAGGGGAGTTTTTTATGGTTGAAATAAAAAATTGCGCCATTTTGTCAATTTAAAAAAAAAAATTTTTTTATTCTAGTTCCTGCCATAGCCGCATTCATTCTGATTAATAAAATATTTTTGTTTTTTTTTTTCGATTACCAGAACTGCCAAAATCTTTCACACCACGGAGGTACTTTTTCAAAGAGGGTCCACTTCAACGCCATTTTTAAAATACCAAAAAAAAAAAAAAAATTACAACAACATTTTTTATTTTTTGTCAACAAAGAATACAATAAGCCTGCATACTTAGAAAATCGTTTTTTATTTGGCTTAATACCAAAAAAAAATCATGAAAATACCCTAAATTTTCGTGCTCTAGACCAGAAGGTCCCCTTAAAAAAAAAAAAAAATTCCTCACAGAAAACGAAAAGTGCTTTTTCAACTTCGTTTCTTTTATTGTGTTGAGAATGAATGACAGTTAATAGAGAAGCGCACATTATTTTTTATGTGAGGGCGGTTCAAAAAGTTCTAGTTTCGCGTATATCGAAAGTGTCACAACTCAAAATGTAATGTTTTCGCGATTTAAGCAATGAAGTCAATTTAGGATTGACGGACTTTTTTTAGAATAGACGGACTTCTGTACGGTTGACGGACTATTTTTTTTTGTTTTTTGATTGATGGAAGGGCAGAATGATGGTGAAATCCATTGGTATGATGACCATATATAACTATATATGTCAGTCAGGAGCCGTTTTCATTTTGGCTCTTTTCAACACGGTCTTGGGTACCCACCACGGTCTTGGGTACCCACCAAAATGAGAATTTTTCACTTAGGTGCTCACCAAAAGTTTTTCTCTCTCGCTCTTTTTTTGCCTGCCAAGTAATATCTCTTTCTAACTGGCGCAAAAGTTCCCGCGCAATATCTATGAGAGTGACATGTGTATATGGTTATATGTGATGATGACGTTCACCATGCAAAGTACACGGTTTATATTTCCCCGAATTTAAACCAAGTGAGAATTGTAAACAAAACAAGTAAGGGTGTTATAGTCAGGCGAGCCTGACAATAGAATACCCGACACAGACACACGTGTTCAAATAATTTTTAATATCAAGAGGTGTTTAAGGCCATATGGGGGCCCAATACACCGACTTTTGTTATATTTCTTTATGAAAACTGCCCCTCTGCCACGCCCACTTTTCCAATTTTTTGGAATTCTAATCGGAGGCTTAGATATACCCTCAAATCCTAAGTTTCATTGAAATATTTGGAAAAAGTCCGATTTTGAGGCAGTTTTGAGATTTTTGTGACAGACCCTAGTACTGGAGGTACCCTTAATAATGGACCGATCTAAGAAATTTTTTGGGAGAATGTTTATGGCTACAAAAGAAGCATAAGTGCCAACTTTCGTTCAAGTCCCATTTGAAGTTCGGGTGTAGGGGACAATTTTCGAAAAACGCCTTTCTGCCACGCCCACTTTTAAAATTTTTGGAAATCGTATTACTTGCCTTGAAACATGTTCAAATATCAAATTTCATCAAAATATGTTGAAAAACTTCGAGTTTAGAGCAGTTTTTGTGATTTTCGTAACAGACCCTAGTACTAGAGGTACCCCTAAAAATGGTCCGATCGGGTCCATTCTCGAACTTGTTCTTACTCATGTCCCCGTGAGCACGCATACCAAATTTTGTCAAGATAGCTCAACTCCTTCGATAAGATAACTGTATACAAACAGACGGACAGACGGACAGACGGACGGACATGTCTAAATCGAATCTCCTGGTGACGCTGATCATTTCTATATACATTTTGTATGGTCTATCTCGACTGGTTCTGGGTGTTACACACAACCACACAAACGCAATATACCCTCGACACAGAGTGTGTCGGGTATAAAAAAAACTTCTGTCTCAAATCTGCCTCGAAAAAAAATGCACATTTACACGGGCTATAACTAGTAAAATCTAGTGAGGTACTTTCTACATTTTGCCTAAGAAGGCCACTAAAGAAGCGGCACTAACTATGCCCACGCGACGCCGGGACAGAATTTTCAATCCGGGCTGTACCTAGAGAAAACTACATAGGCCCTGTATAGATTATTCACATCATAGCCAATATAGGATCGATACTAGCCAGCGCCAACGTAGGGTCAAGATAAGCCCGATAGAGTAAGAAGATTTTGAGTTAGTCCAGGGCCTGTCTAGACCCAGCCTAGATTTATCTACCTATATTGTGGCAAATCTATCTAGGCCCAAGCTAATCATCAGACTTCTCTGGGCAATTTTTCAGCCGGGATATGGCCAAATGAGTGGCCCTGGGATAGCGTAGGGGGATGCGTGCTATGCTCTTGATCCCAGGATCCGAGGTTCAATTCCCGGCACAGTCTAAACGGAGTGTAATGTTCCAAGCCAAGCACTGGTTTTTCAAAAAATCTTATGTTACGGGGCACACTACATAAAAAGACAGACACTCACACAAACACAAGAAAACCTCCTTGGTATCACAATTGGCCGATTAACGGCCTAAGTGGCAGCCACTTCAACCTACCTACCTACCATGGTCAAATGAGCATAGGTGGCAGTATTTTTTTTTAAAGCGAGGAGTGTTTTTTTTTAATATATCGAGGAAATAATTTCAACCTAAAAATTAGTTTTATGGAGAACTAGTCCCACTTTCTGCAGGGTTGTTATTGATTTTTCGATTACAAAAATTACCACGGAACATATTTATATGTATTTATATGTTAATATCTATGCTGCAGTTCAAATTTCTGGTATTGAATGGTGAACTTTGATTTTAAGCATTTAATATATTATATATACAGGGTGTTTCAGGGATAGATGTTAATTTAGATATTTAATTTTCTCATGTTATTTTCAAAAAATTTATTACACATATGGGGTACCAAATTAAAGGAAATCGATCTAGCATTTTGAAAAAAATAAAAAATTTGGGTCTTAATTGGACACTTTTCATACCAAAATGGCTTCCAAAGTAAAAAAAATTGAAAGTTTTTTCAGAATTTTTCACTTTGACCATTTATTTTTCCCTCAATAGCTCAAATTTTTACCATCAATTTAATTTTTCCTAAAAGCACATACAATTGGCTTTCAAACTGCATTTTCAGTTTTTTTTCTACAATGAACCATTATCATGGGAGAGTTATTTTTCTCGACTTACTGCCTAAAAACTTTAAGGCCCATACGATTTTATGTCGGTCTTGATCCTACCTATCACACTCCTTTCGGATATATGTACATCGTTATGCGAAACACCCTGTATATAAGTATTTTTTTTTTCAATTGCAATTTATACATACCCAAGGACAATGATGATCGAAACGATCCACACAATTATCGCATAAGCTGCAGTGCGAGGCTCGTGGCGGCCGAAAGATCTTACACGTGAAACAATATTTTAGCTTGACCGTTTGACCTTTGACAAGAACTTCTTTCGTACGTGGCGGTGGTCGATATGTTGGACTGTTAAGTGAGTTTGGCACTTCTATGGAAATGCATAAGAAGAGAAATACGAATGAAATTTAATAAGGAGAAACCAAAATAAATGGGCAATGAGGAACGATTCAAAGAAAAAATGACAAAAAAAAAAAAAATACAATATAAATAAGGAATTTAAAAGGAAAGAGAAATTATGCTTTAAACTGCATTCGTCATTATCCGATCGAATTTCATCCATATTTGCACATTGCAATTTGATGTGCAAGCATTTTTCTTCGTTGCTTAAAAGGCAAGTGAAGAGAAAGCGAAACTAAACTAAAAAATAATGACCTCATTAGTTGAAATGAAATATCTTTCTTTGCATGCACGTTATTGAAATGTATTCCCTAATGAAGCTCAAATTCATAGAACAACTGACATAGAAATGTTTGTATGCTCTGAGTTTGAGGACAGCTTTTGTGTGCTTTTTTTATGAATAGAGTCAAACGCTTCAACGCGAAGTACGAACAGTAAAAACATGAGGGGGGCAAAAAAAAAAAAAATCGTAAACTAAAAAATAACAGAAACTAGAAAAGAAAAGAAAAGAGACGTCAAAAAAGAGCGAAGCTAAAGGTGCTCACTTACCAATTTGTTTTTCTATATATGCCGCCTCATCGTGGGATGCTCGCGGTATAACACCGGGATCTGTGAAGGTTGTTCGTAGCAAGGAACTCATTGTAGAAAAATACAATACCGCACCAACAATCGGAATGATGGGATGTATGCGTGTGGCAAGAAAGGGGCAGCTGAAAGTGAAATAGAAAAGAATATTAAAAAAAAAAAAAAATATTTAAAAAATTCAAATTAAATTCGACGAGGAATAAAATTGAAATGGACACATGCATACGGGAAAGATTCCCAGCGGGAAATGTCCCGCGGACATCCCCGATGATGTCCTAGTGACTTCGGAGCCGGAATGCATGCTATTTCCGGTGACACTTTGTATGACATTTACACAGGAGCTGACAGGGACTTCAGCGGTGACATTATCACCGGAAGATTAGAAAATGTCACTGGTCATGCTAGGGGATGCGATTGCGAAAAAAGCATTCGAGAGCAGCGCACATTGCTCTCTTTTCTCTCTAAATGTCAATTTATAGAAACCACAGTTTGATAACTCTCTTCTTTGCCCTCTCTTTGAATGTTTCGAAAATTTTTCAAAATCTATTTTTAACAATTTTTGTTAGCCTCTGCCAGGGATCGAACCCGCGATCTTCGGATTCTGAGTCGAGCACTCATCATCTACGCCACTTCATGCTTACGCTGAACTGACGCTAAAACCTTATTTAAATTTTCGGTAGCCAATGAGGTTCAAGCACATGAACAGCATCCCTCCACGATAAAATGTCCTCCAAAATGTCATGCATGACAATGTCACCTATATGTCATCGATGACATCATTGGTGACTTTGTCATGCAGGAGATAACTTTCCGCTGGGTTGACTCGAACTGAGAGCGTGTATGAAAAAGAGAACATTCGAATTTAGTAAAAAAAAAAAATTTTTTTTAAATAAAAAAAATTTAGGTATACCTTAGGATATGTCTATTTCGTATTATCGAGATTGAATATTTTGTTCATTATTTACAAGCCCGTAGAGAGAATTTTTGGGCCGTAGGGGAAATTTGGGGGCCCCAACACAAAAATGTGCGACCAAATAAAAAAAAAGTGCCATTCCCATTGTGGACCCCTTCATAAAGATCGGTCCCGGGGGAAAATCCCGCTTTACCACCCCCCATCTCTCAAGGCCTGATTATTTAGAAAAGTCCATGTAACAAAAAAGCAGTCACTATTTCCAGCTGTTCATTATTTCAGGGATTCGTTATATCCCGATTCTACTGTATTGCGATTTCCCGTGAATTTGTATTCATACTTAATCTTCACCAACTGCACTACCAGTTAATCTTTACGTACTGATACTGAAAATACAAACCCACAGTTTAACATCAAAGTAGTTTAAAATTACTTGCATAGACAAGTACTTTAACCCTTTGAGACAAGGCGTCACTTACAGAAGGGACAAGAGCTTATCAAATTTTAATGCTATCAGTTTGGGAGCGTGTCTAAAAGGGTTAAAGGAAATTTAAAACAAATCACCCAATCATGGGTGACCACTTATAAAGGATATCACTTCAAGCCATCGTTCGCTGTTAAGAGGTAATTCTTATGTGACTATTTCAAAAAATTGAGTTTCTTTTTTTATACAGTTAAACTTCCATAATTCGAACTTCTACGACTCGATTTTTCTACAGGGTGTTTCGCATAAGGATGTATATCCGAAAGGAGGTGATAGGGGTGCTCAATATCGAGCAAAAATCGTATGGGAGGGGGGGGTGGAAAATGCTTCCCTAAGGAGTTAGAGGGCCTTAAAGTTTTTAGGCAGTAAGTCGAGAAAAAAAATTCTATCACGATAACGCTTCATCGTAGAAAAAAAACTGTTAAGCGGTTTGAAAGCCAATTCTATGGGCTTTTAGGCAAAATTAAATTCATGGTAAGAATTTAAGCCAATGATGGTTAATTAAGCGGTCAAAGTCAAAAATTCTGAAAAAAAATTCTATTTTTTTTACTTTGAGAGCCATTTTGGTATGAAAAAGGTCCTATTAACACATACTTTTCTAATTTTTTTCAAAATCCTGAATTAATTTACTTCAAATCTGTGGTACATTTGTCATACCTTATTAGCGGTTTAACCTCAGGAAAAATAGGATTTATAAACAAACTTGAACTTTTTTTATGTGATGAAATTCTTAAAAGAGCAATCTTTGGCTTACAATGGCCAGCCAGCAATTTCTTATTTAAGACAAATTTTGGTTTAAAATTATACGAACTTTAACTGGAAAAATTGGTAATTTTTTGCTGAGATTATTTAATTTGATTTTTTAATTTATTTTTCCTGAGGTTAAACCGCTTATAAGGTATGACAAATGTACCACAGATTTGAAGTAAATTAATCGAGGATTTTGAAAAAAATTAGAAAAGTATGTGTTAATAGGACCTTTTTCATACCAAAATGGCTCTCAAAGTAAAAAAAAATAGAATTTTTTCAGAATTTTTGACTTTGATTGCTTAATTAACCATCATTGGCTTAAATTCTTACCATGAATTTAATTTTGCCTAAAAGTCCATACAATTGGCTTTGAAATCGCTTAACAGTTTTTTTTCTACGATGAACCGTTATCGTGATAGAATTTTTTTTCTCGACTTACTGCCTAAAAACTTTAAGGCCCTCTGACTCCTTAGGGGAGCATTTTCCACCCCCCCCTCCCATACGATTTTTGGTCGATATTGAGCACCCCTATCACCTCCTTTTGGATATACATCCTTATGCGAAACACCCTGTATAAGTCGAACTGAATCGGGTGGCAATAGCGAATATTCTATACAATTCCGTATACAATTACGTTTCCGTAAGTCGAAGTCTCTATAAACCGAAGTATTTCTTTGGATAATGATGGTCCGAGTTATGGAAGTTTGACTGTATTTCTATAGCAAAATCTATTGAGAATATGCTGTGAAAAAAACTAGATCGAAATTCCTAGTGCTCATAACCACCGAAATGTCCCAAGGGACTTTTTCTACTCTCGAAACATAATTTTCTTAAGCGGCGAAGGTCCTACAAACAAGACTATTCAACGGATTGCTTTGAAATTCATATCAGTTTTTCAACTCATACGTAGTTATCGTCCGTACCAGAATTGCTTATTTTCATTCACTTCAATTAATTTCTTATTATTTTTTTTAAAACAATTTTAATGAAAAAGGAAAAAAATATTAAGATTTCGAGGCATTTTTTCTACAGTCCGCCCAGTAAAATTTATAAGTTCTGGAAGAGAAGATAAAGGCAGACCTTCTGAACAGTAATCCATTCGATTTTATTTCAGGCAAAATGAACATTCGCTATCACCTTGGACAGTGTTAAATTTAACCCTCTAATGCCACAATTTTTTTTTCTTATTTCAATGAAAAGTTCAGATATGACTAATTTTAGGTAGAAAAACATGAATCGGAAATTATTATTATTACACTCAAAAAACAGAACTACTACTTGCTTACTATAAATTATAGCAACGGTGTTATTACTGCATTTGCTATAATTTATATGAATTTCAGCTAACGAAATGTCTTGATTTGAAACAAGCATAGCCAACGTAGCTATTCTTTGTTAGTAAATGAATATAGCTGTAGGAGAATGATTTTAAAGCATCTGCAGCTATTTGGATAGCATACGCAGCTATAATGAGTAATAGTAATAGCATTTTTCCACATAGTGAATTAGCTAAATGAATTAGAGTTATTTCGGACATTTAGAAGCGTATAATTACGATTATTATTGAAAATATTGGTTCAGGAGACTAAAAACAAATAATAATGTTGATAAGATTTGATGCAGATGCTTTACAGACTATAATCCATATGGTTAATTCACTATGTTAATTCAATGTGGAAACATGCCAGTCGGAACTGTGTACAGGAAGTGCCCGATCACTGCCATAGCACCAAGTATGATGTGCACAACACTATGGTGATATACAAAACTTATGCACTTTTGTTAAAAACTGTCCTAGGCTGGTGCGGTGGTGTGATAGCTGGGTTCGAAGTGGATAGCGGCTGTGTATAGGCATACTTCGTGTGTTTTCGTAGCTAAAGCACATTGCTGTATATAAAGTGTACTTCGTGCCGTTCGGCTTCGGTTGCTTTCTTCGGTTCTACACACTTGCTATGCACCAAGTGTATCGTGTAGTAGGCATTCAACTATTTCATTTTTTCCCATTAACTACTTTGTACACTTCCTAGTGCCTAGTAACTACAAGGCCCGGCTGGGATGCTATAAATGATATTCATTTCAATCTCTCTCTTTCTCTCTCTCTCTCTCTCTATTCAAATTCGCTCTCGTTGACTCTCTCTCGCTCTCTGCTATGCCTTGAAATGTGCTGTCATTTTCGCCATGCTCCCTTATTAATATCTGCTCCTACCTGTTGCCTGCTTTAAATTCTCATTCTGATCATTTGCCCGATAAGGATTCGATAGCTCAGTGGTGCAAACTGTGACTCGACAGTCGAGAGGTTGGGAGTTCGATCCATGTTGGCAGCGAGAATATTTCAAGTTTTTTTTTTACTTTTTTTTATAAATTACATTTTTTTTTTTTTTTTGTTCAAAGTTCAGTTGTTTGGGAAGACAAAAGTTTTCTCCTAAATTTTTAAGGTTTTATTATTATTATTATTATTATTTTTTTTTTTTTTGTAATGGGTTCATTTTCAAGTAAAAAATTTTTGGAGTGAAAAAATTCTTTAAGCACGTTTCCCAAGACCTGAGCAGCCATAAACTCAAGTGAGCATTTTGACAAACAAATTAAATTCATTCGTTTAGCGTTTTGGTTAAGACATTCACCCAGCAAACTGAAGGTCAGCGGTTTAAGGCTCGGCTGAGGCGAGAAAATGTAAGGAGATATAAGATAAAGATTTAAAATAAAAATTTAGATAAACAAAAAAAAATATTATAATTAATAAAAATAAATAAGTATATAAAAAAGTCAAAACACAAAATAAAATTTTTCTTTTTTCTCAGTCGCTGGTGCTAGGCCATTTGCCAAATGCTTTAGCAAGGAGTAGCTATATTTTATATAGATATTATTTTCATATAGCAAAAGCAGCTATTAAAGTTTCGTATAAAATATAGCAGATGCAGTAACAAAAATCTACTATCCCATTTTCTACTATGATTATAGCACTTAGCGCTAACAAAATATAGCACATGGTGCTATAAATTTTTTCAGTGTAATACCGAGCATATCACTGATAGATTCTTCATTAAAAATGTTTCTTTTTTTAAGTTCTTTATTGAAAGATTTCATAACTACTCGTAGGTAATGAAAGAAAAGTCAGCCTAACATACTAGGTCGGTCGACCCGAACCATTCAAAGTCTATTGTTTTGATCAAAATCGCAAGGACTTCAAATGCGAATGAAACCTTCGCAGCGAGTAAAATTTTTAAGTGTTTTCCCACGATTGCGGCCACCCACCCACCTCCAAGTGTAAGGTCGACCAAATCCTATAAACACAATAGAAAATGCGATGCTTCAAATGTATGGATATACTATAGATGTAATAGATCTCGAAACTTATTTTCGATATTTCAAGGCTGACATGAAATAAACAAAAGGTAATAACCCTTCAGAACAGAGGAGTTCTAATGAAATAAAATACAAAAAAAAAAAAAATAAATAAATAAATAAAAGAAAAAATTTGAAAACACTATCGGAATCTTATAAGGAATAACAAAAACGAAATAAAAGCAAATACATGAAACCATTGAATTGGATAAAAAGTGTCAAAAGCGGCAATTGCTCAAATGTCCTACTTGCACAATTTCTTTTCGTCCTTACACTGCATGCGAGCACAATGGACCCTTTTTCAAAACATATTTCAAGTCCCCACAAAAAAAAAAACAAAATGCTTGCGGTGCGTTCGTGGCGGGGATTACTTTTGCTGTGTATTTGTTTTGTGTGTGTGTGCGCGTGTGTGTGTTTCGGTTGGGGGAAAAGAATCGGATTTAACGTCATTGCATATGCTACTCGCATTCGGTCCAGCGTGGCGCTGTGCAGTTCACGAAAGGACGAATGCATTCTCAGTGGCTGAGCAATGAAACAATACTCTCTGATTAGATGCAGATGACATTGGGGACCGTTGGGGACGACGCAGATTGGCACAGAAGCAATGCGTGAAAATTCGCACAATACACAAATTTTTCCGATAAATGCAATCACACGCAAAACAAGCGAATTCAACAAACAAAAAACACGCTCGACTCAGCATTCCTCAAAAGCAGAAAGTGGGAGGAGAGGCATGAGCCCGAAATTATGGCTGAGGCGTGCACCGTGACCAAAACTGAGACTGAGGCCGAGGTTGATTTGAGGCTGCGGCTGATTCTGGGGTCGCTTTTGAAATTACGAATGGCTTAAGTTGTGATTGAGTACTCGTATATACGTATATGTATGTACGTAGGTATGTAGCATTGGGATGATGGACCGAGAGCGAGTGTTGCATCTGAATAAAGTGAAAGTGGCTAATTTCCTTTAGCCATTTTAAGTGTTAATAGTTACAAGAGGAGTAAGAGGTGTAAAGCACTTATTGTGGCATTGGTACACATAAATACATACATACATACATACGTCAAGGTAAATCAAACGAATTCGTGCAAGATTTTATTAATGAGAAAGGCATAGATTTCCGTTTTTGCGTTCTTCGATCTCCTCTTCATAATCGTAGTGTTCTGAGAAAAAAAAAACCAACTACTTTTATTGGTTAAAATTAACCCAACAACGTATATTCTCAAATTAAGAGTGTCGTAGTTGCGTCCTATATGTATATTAGGGTGACCCAAAAAAAAAAAAAAAAAAAATTTCCAAAAAGCTTTAAGCGTATAAGCTTTCTAAAATCTTACGTTCTACTATGAAATTCGAAAAAAAAAATTATTTTGGGACACCCTAATGTATACAACAAGAAGGACCCAATAACAGTGGCACCCTTAATTTGAGAATATAACGTCGTTGTCTGATATTCTATGAATCTTAAAACAAAGTGAGAAATATATTACAAACTGCAGTAATCTAAAACGAAAAAAAAAATGATTGGCACTTAAACTTTTTCAAAAAACTGATTACAACTAGTCCTTTTTGGACCAGTTTGTAACTAGACTAATTGTAATCAGTTTTTTGAAAAAGTTTAAGTGCCAAAATTCTTAAAATTGTTCACTTCTTCTATATATAAATTTTCATCGAAATCGGACATCGGCAGAGGTTTGAAAAACATGTTCGACGCTTTTTGCCTGAAGCATTTTGAATTTGAGTACAGTCGAAAAGCTCCTTATAACTTCTACAATTTTCCACCAATGTCACCATAACATAACATTTTGGACACGTGAAATACGCAGTTATTGTTTCAATGCAAAAAAAAAATTGATTTTCAAAATTTTTATCGAATAAATATGTATATCAAAATGAATTCAAAAAATTTCGAAAAAAGAATTTTTAAAAATCCACATTTTTCAAAGGCTCTGGCGGGTTAAGGGAGATATTAAATTTTTAAAAGCATGCCGTATGAGTAATGTGTTTTGTATCATTTTCGTACATTTGTACTAGAGCAACTATGTGCACTTGTAATTTTTTTGAATATCTCACTGTTGCGCCATTTAATTTGAATGAAATTTTTTTTTTTTATGAAAGCAAATAAAGGGTTTTCCATTAAGAGCTATCCATTTTGTTTTTTAAATAAAACGCCAGCCATTTGAGATATCAAAAAAACATTTATTTCATATTAAAGTACACCCAATACCATTACGAATGGAACTCTATTTCGTTCATATGTCCTCCACGGGCGCGCTTGCAGCGATCGATACGTTGAACCCAATTTTCGACCAAAATATGGCCCAATGATGCCGCCGGCATGAAATCCGCAACAAACAGTCAATTTTTTGGGCCCAATTTGAGAATGTGCGGCGCTTAAAATGGTCAAGTTCTTGAGTCAAGTTGATTTTATACGGGTGCAGCCCAAGATCCTTGCGCAAAATACGCCACAATGTGGTTTGTGCGATGCCCAATTCCTGTGAACGACGTGGAATTGACTGATTTGGGTCGTTCTGAACGGATGCACTTACGGCCGCGATATTTTCAGCACTCCGTCCTAATCTTTGTCTCACTGGCACGGGAACATTGTGCAGCGAAAACGTGGATTCAAATTTGTGCACTAAACTAAGAATTGCGGCACGGGTGGGACGATTGTAACGACCAAAAATCGGAGTTAGCGCTCTTAAAGTTGCAGCGACTGATTCAAAATTTTGATAGTACGCTTTAATAATTTGGAAACGTTGTTGATTCGTGTAACTCACCATGATGAAATGGTAGACCTTAATGAGCAATCTGACGTTTACAGAATGTCAAAAGACCTTAACGGTGCGTTTACATTAAAGAAACAAAATGGATAGTCCCCAATGGAAAACCCTTTACTTAGAGGAATTAAAAAAAAAATTTTAGAGTGGCGGCAAACTGGGAATACACTGAAAAAAATTGTTAAAATTGTCTTTTTAGTACTGTGGGAAAATTTTTCTCAGTGTAAAAATAAAAAAAAAAATTTTTTTTCATTTCCTGTTATATTAGAAATCGGTCAACGTTTCATCTTCTTATCTTAATTAGCTTTTGAGATATAAAATTTTGAAAAAAGGCTTATTAAAAAAGGATATTTCAAGGACCGTTCAAAATACAAATCTGAAAAGTAGTCTTCACAGTGTTTTTAGATGGCACCTATCGAAAAATCAACAAAATTTTGAAATTTTATAAGTAGTCGGAATCTGATATACAGAAGTCAGACACAAAAATCGTGTTTACTTGTGTAATTGGGAACATTTAATTTTTCTTCACGGGTGAAGTGAGAAGGTCCTGTGCTTTTCTATTTTCTCGAGAATAAAAAGTCCCCATCCTAACTTTATTCCAGTTCAAATCGAAATTGAAGCTATCTCAGTTGAACAATCTCTGCTGGCTTTTGCAATTGAAGAAGTTCCTGACCAGAAAAAATTCTCCGAAAGCTTTAATCTACGTCAATTGTGTGTGGCTCGATTTTTCGAATGTGGCTTTTCGTTTAAGTTGACTTTCTTCGAGTGTCGACTCTGGTTGGAAACTTTTCTTTCAATGGTTTTCGTCTTCTGTTAGAGGGGGCGGGGAGGACTTTGTTAGAAGCTGTCATCGATTCGTGAAATCCATATCTGCGATAAATTTCACTCTACTGAAAATTGGACATCTTACCATTACACTGAAAAAAAAAAAAAAATCGAGAAGTAGTTTATCCTGCGTAAGCGGCTCCTTTCATTCAGATTCAATGATTTGTCATTGGATTCAGCGATATCATCATTGCATGCAGTGGCGTACACTGAGCGAAATTTACCATGTTTTTTTTTTTAAAGGGCGCATTGTTATTCACAGTCCTTTGGATTTTCGAGCAGAACAAACATTTCAAAAGAAAAATGGTTAAGTCAACAACATCTTTTGGTTGATTTGAAAAGAAAAAATTTTAACTACATTTTTTTTCGTTGTGTATAATTCTCATTTGGTTTATAAAATAGGACATATAAGATATTTATTCATCTTAGAACTTTTTAAGCATTGCGAAAGCAGTCACACGACAACGGAGTGACAAAATCGGATGAAGTCCATCCGATGGCTATTTTTTGGGGATATGTGGTCATTTGCTTTGAACGTTAAATGAATTTGTTTTGACATTTCTTCTTTTATAGGTATTTAAGAATTTTTTTTTTATTTTAAAAATTATCTTGTCAATCCAATTATGTCGGTGGTTAGTTCAACAATTTAAATTTAAATCGATTTTTCAATATTATCATGCCATTTCAATCTGAAATTTGGTTGATTCAAAAGGAAAATCTTTATTTTTTCCAACAAGAAAAATTGTTAAGGTCAAAAATATTCCTTGTTGAAGCCGTTTTGTATGTTTTTCCTTTTGATTTAACCAGTTTTCTGGTTGAGTTTTTTCTCTGTGTAGCAAGGCGTAGGCGAAGTGTTTTATATTGTTTTATTGGGCGTGCGTGCTTCCCACAAAAAAATTCATTTTTCCATTTAAAAAATAGCCACCAAACCCATGGCCCGATCTAGCTTTTTTGCCACTCTGGGCAAAACCAATACCTGTTTGTCCCTATGACGGCCCTAGTGGGGTTCTGTTTTATTGCATATCTATATAAAATATCCACTCTGGCATCTGCTTGGCTTGGCACCCCCTAAATCGGGGTCTGTTTACGAAGAAAATAGCCAAGTAAAATTAGTCGGATCGACTGTGACTATAACGCTCCAACTAATTGTTTTGAGCTTCTTTATTTATGGATTGAAACGGATTTGACTGACATCAGTGAACTATTATTTATAAAGTGCCACAAAAGGATCAAAAAAGGAATATATACTATACGTTCATATTGCAGAAAACTTAAAACTTCCATTAAAATAGACGTGCATACATAGAGAGGTCCGAGGGGAATAGGGAAATCGGAACAGGGAAGCATGTGAACGCTTATACGCCATACAACTGTCTTTCAATGCGACATGCCTAATCTTTCTTCTTCCACTTAAATACAAGAAGAAGATATCCTAATGTATGTATGAACGTGTGCTTATGCTGCACAGAAAAGGCCGTCATATGCTAGAGGCAAAATTTAAAAGGCAGAAAAAAGAAATCAAAACTAAAACTTCCACATAAAAGACAATATCGCTTGCGGATATATACCTACATATATCTATGCACTCGTGAGTGTGCATTCTGAGAACTTTTTTTTTTTTTTTGCCTGATTTCGAGTTTTGAATAGCAGAGCGGAAAAGTGATACAAGCTTTATACGAAGTAGTAAATCTGGGCTTACCGAATGTGAATGTGAATGTGAATGAGGATGTGGGTTTGGATACGCGGATGAAAGCGGAATCGTATCTATTTATTGGAAATAGCAAGACACGCAATAGACTCAAAGTATGGTGCTCGAACGGGGATATGGGGGGTGAGGTTGAATACGGAAAACTCTTTGATGGTTACTACTCTTTGTAAAGGCAAGGCAAGGCAACCACTACGAATCAACCATTATTTCGAGCACATCAATACGAGCATTTGTGGCATCGCTTTCAATTCTGCGCCATTATTCGTGCTTATTTGCATGAATAGACGGGCGATTAAAGACGTTCTGGTTGTGGGTTGTGATTTCACGAAGCAAAGCCCGATTTGCCAAAGCAACACTCAAACGCGAGATTCATGCAATTTATAATTTATTGCTCGGAGAAATAAATTTTTCAATCGAAATCGGAATACATATATCGTATATGCCTAAATTTGATATTTGTCACGAAACAAAATTGATTGATGTCTTCTCCTTAAATTTAATTCAAGAATTTTCTGCCTAGATATCTAAGTGAAGACTGAAACTTAATAATTTTTCAAGAAAGTAAGAAAGCTTAAGTCGCGGTCGATCGATCCAGACCATCTCTTCCTGAAGGGATGGGCGCACTAATTCCAATTGTCGGCCCAACAATGGGACAGCGGATCACGCCTTATTTTTCGTTTCAGCATCTCAGCCTCTTTGCCGAACATGCCCACGTACAAAAAGGTTCAGGCGTTTCGGATATTCGACAACGGATGGATAGAAAAATAGACGGATAGACACGGATAGACACATGGACAGATAGATTGATATGTCATTCTGATCAAGGACATACAGTGTTCTCTCTCCTTGCGGGCACTCTTCTTCAGCGGACACTTTTTGGGAATGCTGTGTAGTGATCCTGATTCTCAAATAGTTTCCTTCTAAGCGGACACCTCTGTTAAGCGGACATATTTTTAGATCCGCAAAGTGTCCGCTGTATATGTATATATAGGACTATATCTGCGTGGCAATGGGAGGATGTCCTCATTTTCACTTAGGATCATTCTCGCGGCCCAACATACCTGTGTGTCAAATTTTGACATGATTGGTCCAGCCGTTTTAATGGCGATCCGGCCACTGACGGACGGACATATCTAAATCGATTCATTTTTCGATCCTGATCAAAAATATATGTATGTATGTATGTATGTATGTATATATTTGTCTATACCTTCTGAGCTTAGTTCTAGATGTAGCAAGATTCGCATGAAACTAATATGCCCTGCTGAAGGAAGTATGTAAAAGTACATCAAATCAGCTGATTCATTAAGCTAACTCAAGCAGCGTGAAGTGAAGAAGAAAACGAAGAAGAGGAAGAAGAAGAGGAGCGGGAGAAGAAGAAGAAGACTAAGAAGAAGAGAGGAAGAAGAAAAAGAAGAAGAAGAAGAAGAAGAAGAAGAGAGAAGAAGAAGAAGAGGAAGAAGAAGGGAAGAAGAAAAGAAGGGAGAAGAAAGAGAGAAAAGAAGAGGGAGAAGAAGAGAGAAGAAAAAAAGAAAGAAAGAAGAAGAAGAAGAAAAGAAGAAGAGAGAAGAAGAAAAAGAAGAAGACAGAAGAAGAAGAGGAGAAGAAGAAGAAGAAAAAGAAAAGGAAGAAGAAAAAAGAAAGGAAGAAGAAAAGAAGAGGAAGAAGAAGAAGAAAAGAAGAAGCGGGAGAAGAAGAGTAAGAAGAAGAAGAGGAAGAAGAAGAAGAGGAAGAAGAAGAAAAAGAGAAGAAGAAGAAAAAGAAGAAAGAAGAAGAAAAGAAAAAGAAAAGAAAAGAAGAAAAAGAAGAAGAAGAGAGAAGAAAAGAAGAAAAGAAGAAGAAGAAGAAAAATAGGAAAAAGAAGAGAAAAAGAAGAAGAAAAAGAAGAAAAAGAAGAAGAAAAAGAAGAAAGAAGAAAAAGAAGAAGAAGAAGAAGAAGAAAAGAAGAAGAAGAAGAAAAGAAGAAGAAAAAGAAGAAGAAGAAGAAAAAAAGAAGAAAACGAAGCTTTAGAGTAGCATTTAATAAAGTTATGTCATTTGTAACTGAGCCTTCTTCGTATTTTCTCGCACGATGACGATCAATTTATGAAAATTTTCAGTGTACCTACTTATTAAACCGTACCACTACTAATTAAGGACTTCTGTATTCATTAAGAGGAAATTTCACCATTTAAACCAATTATGTTGGTAAGAGCCAAAATTTCGTATGAAAGACGACTTAATTTTCAATAGGAAAATAGAGGCAAATTAGATGAAGACAAATTAGATAAGGAGCTTGTAATAGAGAGCTGCAAACGAATAGGAAAAGGGATAGGGAGAGGGAGATGTGGGTGTGGATGTGGATGGGTTGGGGGGCGTTTGAGATGGAGAAAACAGATGCGGTTACTTACTCGAATGCGAAGAAGAGTGCACTTGTGCCAGTAATTAGTATGCACGTCAAATAGAAGACACCCGTGTGCGGTGCTGACATGAGCAATCCATCGCAGTAGAATTTATTACGTCCGGCGAATAGTTCCCATTTGCGTGTGACGCGTGTGTTTGGTGCCATCGTACAACAGCAGCACAGTAAATTCATTAGGTTCCAATATTTAAGTCTCAATTGTTGCTATACGAGAAATTGCAATTATTGTTGTTGCTTGCTGCTGCTTGTATTGAATTCCTTCCTCCTTTCACGAAAGCTGCTGTCTCGCGATAATTTTCGGGAAAGACTGACTTTTGAGTGAAACGCTCTCTCCGACCGAAGCGGCGTTCCGTCTTTTAATTGTTTCGTTCGCACTGAGTGTGTTTAAGTGTCCGTTGTGCGTCTGTTGTCACTCCTTATTGTCGGTGCACTTTGGATATTGTCAGCTGCTGACAACGAGCGAATGCGTTATTGAACGTGTGCAAGCGTGAATTGACAAATCTCGACAGGCAGTCAACCAGTGCACGAGCAAGGTAACAACTAGCGAGTGTATGCGAATCAGTAAGGATCTCCCAGGATCGTATGGGGAATTTTCGATTTGAATAAACCGGTTAGAGAGATGTTTGACTGAGGGAGAAACGCGCAACCATAGGAATTTTTACAGACGGTGCAACAGTGCAACAGTGAAAGAGCCGTGCTCACGATGGATGACGAGGACGACGACGACGAGGATGTTGACGATGGTGGTGAAAACACGTAGCATACACAAGTGCTGAAATTGAAATAAAAATAAAATATATATTAAAAAAGTGCTCCTTTCAATCGGAATTTTGAGTCGATAGAACGCATTCGTTACTTTGCTTTTCCTTTTTATTCACGGTATTTTGGGGATTTGTTTTTTTTTTCTTTTTTTGCTTTTGTTTTATTTTTTGTTGCGTTTTTCTTTCTGTCTTTTGTTCGAAGGATTTTCAATTGGTTTCGTTTTTTTTATTTTTACTAATTTATTTATTTTTTTTTTTTTGCGATTTTCGATTTTGTACTGCGAGTCTTCACAAAATTTCCAATTGCTGCTTTCGCATTTGGCGCTTTTTTAGTTCGTTCTTCTTGTGTCTTGGTTGTTTATTTTCTTTATTTTTTGTTGTTTATTTTCAATGGTTTTTTTTTTTTCGCTTTGCCGTTCGATTTTACTGCGACTTAATTAACTTGCTTCCGTTTCCATTTCCTCCCTTTCACGAACATGCTCTCGAATCCATTCATCATCTGTTGAGGTCTCCTCCGCACTGAGATCCGGCGCACTGCTCGATAGCCGCTTACTTGGTTCATTGGAGGCAGCAGTGATATGCGCCACCAAGCGTTCGGTAAGTGCAACGGACTTTGATGCCGCCTTCCCCCTGTCTTTTATCTTTGTATTTGTCTTTGCCCTGCCTTTGCCGTACCGTGCCGTCCTTTCGCCGTTCTCAGTGATTCCTTTGGCTATTTTCACAGACGGTTTTTTCCTTCTAAGCTCTCAATTCAGCTGCAGTTCTTTTCTTCCTTTCTTTAATTATTGTATCTATATATGTATATATTTAAAATTATATATAAATATATACTTTTTTGTCGGAATGCGCCGATTTCAATTTCCTTTATCTGGTCTCGGCCGGTTTTGCTGCCATCTGTGATGAGGAAAAGAGACAGAAGAGACAGAAGATTAGTTTGATTGAATCAGATAAAACAGATTTTCCAAAAAAAAAAGACGAACTAAGTGGGTTATTTCTTTATTTTTTTCCTGGAACGAAATTCTTTTCGAATTTAATGAGTTGAGCGTATTTTCTAAATTGATTCAGTAGAGAAGAGATAAGATAATCAAATCGAGAAGTAAGTAACGATTTCGCTTTTGTAAAATTAATTACACGAGGAAATTGAATTTTTTCTCTTGAATATAACAATTTTTAAAACGAAAGGACCTAGAAACAAACGATGGATGGGACGCTAATGAAGGAAGATCACACACAGCAGTGAAACGGATACCTCAAAATAGAAAGTCGAAGAGAATTTCACTGTGGAGAGCGGATCATGGACCAAGTCGAGGTATGCTGATAAGACGCACGACTTTGCCTTTTCTACTTTTAACCCTTTGAGGCATAGATTTGTACGATTTAGAGGCTCTCTTCCGCTCTATCAGAAATGGAAAAACTTCATAAAAACTAATAAAAAAAAAAAAACTCTTCAGAAATGAATCAGAAATTTTCGAAAGTGTTTTTTATATGAAGTTTTTCATTTCTTTTTCATTTCTGACAGAACTCGAGAGACCCTAAAAGTAAAAATTATGCTTGTTGAGGGGGGACGTTTTCTGTTCCTTTTGGTTTTTCTGCTGATTCGGAGTTTTAAGAAAACACAGACAATTGAAGCACATTTATTCAAGTCGTACATATTAAAGCAAATCAGGACCCACGGATGTTAATATAGCGAGATATAAAGCCAATAAAAAGGCGGTCAAATGTGAGTATTAACCACTATGAAGTAGAGGGTTAACATGGTTCGATATCGCAGGCAGGACTTGTTTTCATTTTCATCGTATCAAGGATGTTTAGACGCATAAAGAGAAATCTTACGCCATGAAAATAGCATTCTACAATCCATGGTCCTTTACGTGAGGGTGTCCAACCTTTTTTTTTTTTTTTTGAATTGCATAGTTCAACGTTCGTTCTTTGAAAGTTTATGGGTTCAAGTATTTTTGAAAAATTTTTCCGATTTTCCCAAAAAAGTCTGAGCTTTGCTGAGATTGCTCATAAGTAGAGCTCGGATTTTGAATATTTTTTAATTTTTTTGAATTTTTTTTGCATTTAACTGTGCTTTTTCAATATTTTATTCACTGAAGTAGGCTTTTTTTTGGTTAATTTGACAATTCAAAATTTTAATAGGCATACTAAATTGAACTAATTTGGAATTTTTGACTGTGAATTTTTTGAATATTTAAATTTTTTGGAATTTTTAAAATTTTTTAATTTTTTAAAATTTTTAAAATTTTTCGAATTTTTCGAATTTATAAAATTTTTAAAATTTTTTGAATTTTTATTTGAATTTTTTGCATTTTTGTGTGAATTTCTTTGAATATTTTGAATTTTTTTTGAATTATTTGAATTTTTTTTTCATTTTTTTTACATATTCAAATTCCGAGGCATACTCATAAGCAATGTTTTTCAAGACTTTAAGGTACAATCCTGGGGGAAAATGTCTAAGTTTTTTTTTTATTTGCATTATTTTCAAAATTTAATTATTTTATGGGCCATTTGGGCTTCATTGGTTGTTATTTTTTAAATTTTTAAAAAATTTTTTTTTATTAAAAAAAATTTTTTTTTTTAGAAACTTTGAAAAGGAAGCTTTATAATATCTTAATTTTATATAAAAATGACTAAAATTAACGATACAATTTAAAAGAATGGACTGTCCTTTGTAATTTGTTATAAGCAGGGCTCAGATTTTGTTGCTTTTATAAATTTAAAGCATACTTTCTGGGGCAAAATTTTTTCTTACCAACATTTTGTGAATAAGTTTAGCGAAGTTGAACCGTTTTTCCAACTTCAAAAAAATTCATATTGAAGTTAAAAATCGATTTGAATCTTAACTTTATGTGAATTTAACAAAATTTTTACTCCATAAAGTATGCTTTAAATTTATAAAAGCAACAAAATCCGAGCCCTGGTTATAAAAGTTTAGCATTTTATTGCTGCAGTTCTAAGCCCATGTCCAGTTGTGTTCACGAAAACATTATAGAAAAAATTCGTTGCATACTTGCAGGCTTAAAATAGTGATTTTCATCACAGCCTTTAAAGTTTAAACCTTTTAACAAAAATCTAAAAAAAAAAAAGGAATTCTAAGAAGTACTTTTACCAATAAGCTTTCGAGAAAGAAAAAAACGTTACAAAAAATTTTTTTTGGGACATCCTACATATATCTTTTTTGTAGGTTTTGCTCATTCCTAAAGTAAACTTAATCCATTTTATGGTCGTTTTTGCTTTTACATTTTCGCATTGAAAAATTCTATTTCAAATTATTGGAACAGTTTTTGTCGCCGGGTTTGTGAACAAATCTTTTATGATCATATAAATTGAAAAAAAAATTTTTTTGCTTTTAATTTTTTCTTCTCGATTACACTGTGCGACATATTAGAGGTCATGTTTTGTAAACAAAAATTTGATTTTTTGAATTTGATTTCGCCAAAGAAAAAAAATCCGTAAATCCTTTTTGCTTTGGCAGATTATCCAGAAAAGAAAACAGTGCAACACTGATCACATATTATTTTCATGGTTCGGAACCATTTGCGTTGGGTTGAAAAATTTCGTGCATACCCAAAAGGGTGATTTTGCGTTTTTTCTTTCGATTTTTGGTAAAAATTGTTCAACTTTGAAGCGGCAAAACGGTATCAAGTAGTGCTCGGATGCAGTTCATGTATATGAAGAAGTTGTTAAGTTATAGTTTTTCTATATTTCCATTAAAAAATTTTGATAAAATATTTATTGCCTTGGGAGCTATAGGCCACGCCAAATAAAGTATGATTAAAAAACACGTCAAATTTTACGAATTTTTGCAATTTGCACCTACTAGATAGAGTTTTTTCGGGTCGGTTTGTACTAAAACTATTTAAAATGAGTTCAGACCAATAAATTGTGATAGAAAGGAAATTAAAATATTGAACGGATTCCGAGACATAGCCATAAGTAAGTGAGTAAATTAATTCTCGGCCCCACGTTTTGAAGTCTATTTAAAAAAAAAGTAGAGGTGACTTGACAAAACTGAGTATGAGGCATTGTTATACTCAACGAGCACTTTCATAAACAGTCGTCAAATTTTTGTTTACAAAATCGTGTCACACTGTGTTACTGGTCAAAACTAATAAAATAGTGCAAACCGGTGTGGCCAGAGTTATAGCGAAAATTATAGCCACATATGAAAAGGTTGATGGATGTTTTTCTATTTTATCTTAAGGTTACAGAAATTTCGATTTATTTGGAGGCTTAGCAGCACGTCCATTTTTCACACAATCTTGAGGAGAAAAAAAAAATAAAAACAAAAATGTTTGAATTTTTTTCACGCTCATACTATCGGAAATGGAAGATACACAGATATGGGCTGTTTTATGGCACTTGAGAACAATATTTTTGGCTCATTTATACGATCATTAAATTGCGACCATCGCATTTATTCCTTACAAGGAATTATTATACATGGACACAAACACACACACTTATACATACACACATACAGCACATGTATAATAAGCCAGCCCTGCAGGAAAAGTCACACTGACACAGTATCGATGACGTGTCGGGGTGTCTTTGGATCTGGGATGTATGAAAATTGTTACACAAATTGACACAATGCACGTAACCCGGTGATTTTGTTTTCCTAGAGGGAGCTCCCTAAACTTCATGAATCACGCCGGCGATGACATTGTCACCCAAGGAGTCATGCATGACAATGTTACCTACATTGTATACATATGTATGTATGTCCGGGTGAAATAACTGATGAATTTGTCATGCAGGAAATACGTATTTGCCCCGCGGGCTATGTATTAATGTATGAATGCAAGAACGGTTAAAGGATAGTCGTATATGTATATGTATGCATGTGTATGCATGTGTGTGTTTAGATAATGCCCTCATATTGAATGTTATGTGTGCGCATAAGTGTGAAAGACGTTATTGGCAATTCATAGTGTCAATGTTAATGGCAGAGTACATAAATTGCCACTTGCATCTGATTTGCTATATCAAATCAGCGAGCAGTGCTCTCCGCTTCGCTTCGTTTCGCTTCGTTTCGTTTCGCTTCGTATCGTTTCTGTTCATTGTCGATTTTATGCCTAAAAGCACACACAGTAAGTAGCGTTGTCTTTGTATTCGATGATAATGCGCCAGTAAATATAAAATGAAAATGATGGCCTCAATTGGTCCATTCATGGCATATGCTGTGGCTGCTTGCCGGCCTGACTGCCTGTTGGTCTGTTGTATTTGCATATGTAAGCCAAGCTCGGTATTTTAGATGCGACACATTATTTGCCTCGCATGTCCTTGTGTGCTCATTTAATGATTTCGAAGCGTGTTGAGTGTGTGTGTGTGTTTGCGGTTTAATTGGCATTTACAGCTAAGTAATTGTAAGCAGTGCGCCTCATCCTGATCATGAAGCGCCCGAAATCTCCGATTCACAATCTGAGCCAACCACACTGTCAATAACACATGTGGACACTAGACAAAACGGAAAACACACACAAACACACACAAAAAGAAGGCGTAAAAAATACAAACTTTTAATCCCTGCGACCACAAATTTGCCAATTTGCCGCAATAGTTTATGATGAGTGCATTAAATTACTGCAATTAGCTGGATTTATGTGTGCGCGCTGTGTATCTCCCACCCAGTTTCCCTAGAAACACACTCACTTTCCCTCTCTCTCTCGCTCACACTCTCTCTCACACTCTCTCTCGCTCTCTCTCTCTTTCTCTGTTTCACTCTACTTCAATAAATAAGCCCAAACAAGCGCAGACCCCACTTGAGCGTATAGACAGCAGAGAAGAGCAAAAACCGTAAAAGATATTCCAAATATGTTAATTCCCCCATCCTATCGGGAAGGACCAGGTGTACGTAGTTCTTAAATAAATCCTCTATTGGTACTTGAAATTAATTTGGAACGCTTATATCCCAAATGAAAACGAGCTAACGAGAATAATCGACGCGATAAAAGCAGAGTGGAACGGAATTTATATGACGGGGCAGACTTTTGAATTACATTACAAGCTTTAAGTCTTCAAGCGGGTGACCATTCGTACCGTTTTTCAGGTTGACTGTCCCATTGTCCTTTGACTAAAGTAAAAATGTCCCACTTTTGCCTAAAAATCAAACGAGAACGTAAAAAATTCCGTTGACATATTATTTTGTTGTAACTATTTTACCATAGCTGCCAAGTGACAAAAAAAAAAAAAAAAAAAAAAAAATCTCCAATTACACTAGTTTACAGCCATTTTGTTCAGGAGATCTCAATGCACTTTTCCCATAGACTTTGGCCTTCTAAACACGAAAAAATTATTGAAAAAAATTTTCATGGAAGCGTTTTTTTATATCAATTTTTAAAAAAGCAAAGGTTTTTTTTTCGGAGATATTGTAGTTTTTTTGAGCAGAACTCGGCCATGCATCGACCGATTCAAATAAAGTATCACTCAAACTAAAGAGAACTAAACGCCTCTAAGACTCTTTCCTACATAGTTTTAAGATTGGTAAGAAAACTACGATTCTGTAGACCTATAAACCTAAAAAAAAAATATTTTTGTAGCAAAAATACATGTTTCTTTTTCATTTATCGGCATCTAAAAAATAGATTCCAAAAAGACAATTTTTTTTTACATTTTTGATTTAAAGGTGGGTCCTTACCCAACAAAACAGTATATTATTTTTCAAAATCTATGAATAAATGGCGAAGTTATAACTTTATAAGTGAAGGGATAAAGCCAATATAAGCAATGCAAATAAAAAATTTAAACCGTATCGCAAAAATGCATTGCATACTCTAAGGCTAAATTTGTCATTCTCATTGCTTATATTGGCTTTATCCCTTCACTTATAAAGTTATAACTTCGCCACTTATGCATGGATTTTAAAAACTAGTATACTGTTTTGTTGGGTAAGGACCCACCTTTAAATCAAAAATGTAAAAAAAAAAATTGTCTTTTTGGAATCTATTTTTTAGATGCCGATAAATGAAAAAGAAACATGTATTTTTGCTACAAAAAAAATATTTTTTTTAGGTTTATAGGTCTACAGAATCGTAGTTTTCTTACCAATCTTAAAACTATGTAGCAAAGAGTCTTAGAGGCGTTAGTTTTCTTTAATTTGAGTGGTACTTCATTGGAATCGGTCGATGCATGGCCGAGTTCTGCTCAAAAAATCTATAATATCTCCAAAAAACAAAACATTTCTTTTTTTAAAAATTAATATAAAATAAACGCTTCCATGAAAAAAATTTTTAATATTATTTTCGTGTTTAGAAGGCCAAAGTCTACGGGAAAAGTGCATTGAGATCTCCTGAACACGCGAAAAATTATTATTTGTAAACTAGTGTTATCGAACAAAAATCTTCCAATTGAAAGAAGGAATATTTTGCTTCTTATCTGGCAGCCATGTTCAAACAACCTTTTTCGATTAGTGTCCCGCTTTGCCCCAAATTAAAAGGGTAACCTTAGGCATGCGTGCTATCAACTTGAGAAGTTCAGCTGCCACAGCTGAATAGCGGTTTCTGCGTGGGTCCCGCTGGATTCTTCACCTCCATTTAGTCGTTCGTTTTGGCGATCCCATCTTTTTTAAGATGTCATTTTATAGAAAAAAAGCTCAGCTTTCGTTTAAAATTATTTAAAAAAATATAAAACATGTCGCATTGGGTGAAAAATTGCTTATAAAAATAAAAACTGTTTATTTTTGCATCAATAATAATTTCTGGGGAATTTTTTTTCGGAAAGAGCAGACAAAAATCTATAAAAATCCTTCATCACATCACATTTTTTTTTTATTTTCCAATTTGCAAGACGTAGAATTTTTTTGAATACAAAAAGGCCCGAATGTTGAACACCCTGTATCTACTAGGCACCCGGTTAATATCTCCCCTCCTACTTTTGCACAATTCATGTACTTTCATAGCGCAACATTTCCACCAAGTTTCATCGAAATCCCAGCCATGAAGTTTTTTGAGCGGGTACACTTGGACGTGAAATTCCCCATTTAGGGGTTTTCATATTTAAGTGGATCAAAACGGCATTTCTTTACTTGTAGCCGTTTAAAATAAAGATTTTGTTCATCGGGCGCCACTTCAATCTAACCTAACCTAGGCATGTGCAGCTGACTGGAGCCCCCTGAAAGGGATTTAAAAGTTTTGTTGATTTTTCTATAGGTATGATACTATCTTAAAGCTCTGTAAAAATATTATTTAAAAAAAAATTTTTTCAGTTTTTCAGGCTGCCACGATTCCTCCAGTTCAACTCGGCCGATTCTAATGAAACGAAGTGCATTCGACGCAGAATTGTCACCATTATGGCGTGAACCTCAACCATAATTTTAACAAATTTTTTTACTATTTTTTTTACACTGAACTACAAAAAAAATATACCCGAAAACGATGGGTCATTTTTCAATGGCCGCCATTTTGTCAAAAAAAAAAAAAATCCCAAAATTATTTTGGAGGTTCACGCCATAATGACTAGAGCGTGTATTTTTAAGCATTTATAAATTTGAAGCATACTTTGTGGGAGGTATATTTTTTTTCTTATCACCATTTTGGAAATAAGTAGCGAATTTGAACTTCAAGGGGATTTCCTAGCTTTGAAAAAGTCTTAAATAGGCTAAAAATCGATTTGAATCTTAACTTTATGTAAATTGAATAAATTTTTTGCCCCATAAAGTACGCTTCAATTTTATAAATGCTTAAAAATACACGCTCTAATAATGACATCTATACTGATTACAATTCTGTGTTTCTCTTCCATTTCGGACAACTACGAGACCTGGAATCGTGGCAGCCTGCACTATACCTTTTTTTGAGCATCCACTTTGACGGCCGAGAACTTTTTGAACCGCCCCCAATTAAAAAAAAGTGCTTATTTATTAGCTTTCATTCATTCCTAACACAATAAAAGAAACTAAATTGAAAAAGCTCTTTTCGTTTTCTGTCACGAATTTGTTTTAAAAAAGGTCCAAAAACAACCTCAACAGCCTGAGACAACCTCCCCTTAAAAGTGCGTATTGCTTGCGACCACTCAACCCGAAATCGTTCTCCTTCGTTTAACCTTAAATTTTCTTCGTATCCTTCATGAAGATACCGTTATGCAAGAAAAAAGAAAGAGAGAAAAAAAGAAGAGCCAAGGCTTTAAAGGGGGATTTTAACATGTGTTAAATACCATTCAAGGACTTCGCTTGAGTGCGTCCCAATTAGATGCATTTTCTGATGCAGTATTCTTCGGTCCATTCGAAAAATCGTATCAACAAAATTGATAAGAAATCCCTTTGAGAAACGATAAGCGCCGCATAATGTTGTTACGTTCAATTCAATCTTGTATGCGATTAAAGTTTTTTCTTCTCCCTTTTTCTTTCTTCTCCTTCCAATCTTCCAATTTTCTCCGAATTTGAACATAGAACACGAGAATATTCAACAAGGCGATGACGACAATGGCAATGCCGTTGTAAAACGATTGAAAAAGATTTCTGCCTTAAATGCCAAGCAAACGAGATGGTGATGGAAAAAAGAACGAACGAAAAAAACGGCCGAAGGAACGAAAGGACGAACGAGTGAACCCAAAATGGTATGAATTAAGGATCAAATAGCCAATTGATGCAAACGTTTCTTGCATGCACGACGGAGCATTAGACAAAAAAAGCGTATGCACACATAGATCCAGAGACCGAGAGGCAGACGGACGGACGGACGGACACACACTTTCACATAAGCATGGAGACGGACGGATGCATGGACGGACGGACGGAGGAACGGTAACTAGACGTAGGATAGTGCCTTCGAATGTAAACGTTTTCGCGTTGAAATGGCGTTAAGACGGGATACCGAGAAAATTTATTTCCCCTACAGCCGGTTTTCAATTCTCTGTAGGTTTTGCATTGCTGCTTCCTTGCTTTTTCCCTCTCTCTCTCTCTTGCTCTCTATTTTGGTAATCCCAGCGCGCAACGGGGCTTATGATAGGCCCAATTAGGGTCGTGATTCCGATCTTCTCTCAAAGCTTTCCGCTCGTTCGAGTTTTCGTTGTTTTTGAATCTTTTTTTTTTTTTTATTGGATAGACTTTTCCGGGTCAGCGCGAGAAACGTTGGGTCTTTATTATTGTTTTTTAATTTTTTTTATATTTTTTTTTAAGGGTTTCCACGCTGCTTTGTTTTTGGTGTATGTTAACATGAGGATACATAGTATTTCATGTCGACGCAGCAATAAATTTTCACAGCGAGAAGCTCAGCCAAGCCTTGCTTAACACTACAAAGATTGATAACGTTCCTAGGCCGTTTCGAAAGTGTTGTGCGAACCGATGGTGCGCAAAATAAAATATGGCCGCATTTGCGAATAATTCTTTCTATTTTTCCATTTTTTGATCATTCAACCGGACACAATTTTAATCCAAACGGACATTGTCAATAAAATGCAAATGAAATATTTTCCCTCTTCGAAGCGAGATAAATGATTAGGAAGAAAGGAAACCATAAAAATGGCAACTCAAGTGGCAAAACATACCTGCCGCCCCCTTCTCAACTACACCCGCCGATCGTCTGAACTTTCAACTCACCAGTGGTGACAAACATATTTTTATATATTTTTTTTTAAATTGTTGTTTTTTTTTTTTTTTCGGTTTCTCTTTTGAAGAATTTATTTCCTCTCAATCCATTCTATACAGCTCCGAAAATGGCTTTCAATGCGATTTCTCTACTCACTGCTGCTGCGTTTGTTTGCATCTCGGTATTGAATCCGAGTTCGAAAATTTTTGGCATGAATATTGTCATATCGAAATATACCTGAGTGCCAAAATATTTTACTTATCTTCTAGTTTCTCTCTTTTTTCGATTAAAAAAAAAATAAATAAAAAAAAATAAAAAATTGGAAGAAATTCTTTTGCAGGTCCAATTATTTATGCTTTCATTTAACATATTTATATTAAAAAAAAAAATTTTACAGTTCTTCTATATATTATTGTTTTATAGCTGTCAAATGCCGATGAAAAATGCACCCAAAAATCTGTCTCAATGGGATACACATTGCGTTTGTGCAAACGTTTGCAATGTTAATACCCGCAGAAAGTAGGGATGGGATAAAAATATCGATACTTAGAAATGTCGATACTTAAAAATATCGATAATTTTTAAGAATCGATACTTAAAAATATCGATACATAAAATATCGATACTTAAAAATATCGATACTTAAAAATATCGATACTTAAAAATATCGATACTGAAAAATATCGATAATTTTTAAAAATCGATAAAAAATGTATGAATGATAATTTTTTATTTCAACATATCGGAAATCGATATTTAAAATCCAATATCGAAGAACGATATTTTTGGATCACCGCATGTGTGTTTCGGGGAACGAGACGCTTGTTTGAAGTTCAAAAATTTTATTTTCTTCCACAAAAGAATTCTGAATAAAACTGTTCGATATATCGATTAATCGATATGTTTCTGCGATAAATATTGATCGATAATGGATTAACGCCATATTATCGAAATCGATAATATTCCCAGTATCGCCCATTCCTAGCAGAAAGTCTACATTCTCTGAAGGATTATATCGGCCAACTCTTCTCCTTTGGCTTAACGTACCATATAAGTATGATAAACCGTTTCCAATCATTGTCCTAAATGTGGGATGAAATATGAAATAATGACTTAAACCATACCAGTTATGTGTATCATTGGATCACTAATGCTCAAAAATTACAACAGCTAGGTAGAGAGGAAGACACGTAGGACCTTTATGGCCTGAAAATCTCAATGAATCAATGTAATGCCATGCGCTTTTTTTTCATCCGTTTTTTTTGTTTTTTTTGTGCCCTTTAAGGGTATTGACAATATCTATGGAAATGTAGGACATTCTCCCTTAAGATTGAGGACTGCCTCTAAGACCCCTTTCCTTGCAGCCGAGTGTAAGGATAGAAATATCTACCTTCATATTAATTGTTGATTTAAGTCTGATGAATTGGTTAAGTTACAATATAAAAGAGTCTTTGGACTTTCTCTAAATTCAAGTCACTAGCATTTTTTTCAAAGCATTTTCCACCCATAAAGTACTTTATTCTTTTGATAAACTTATCTTTCAACTTAAGAGGTTGACAATGCTTACTTTAAATCCTTAAAAAAAACTTTCAATAGAACACAACGAATCACAATAAAGCTTCAAAGTTAAAAGGTGACTGCGTACTTCTGTCGATATTGTTTATAAAAAACAAAAAAAAAGTTTTCTCTAATTCCTAAAACGACACAATTGTACGTTCGATTGTAGAAGAACATTTTTGTTTTTATCCCACTTTTATTCGCTTCGCCTTTTGATGAGGATGCACACGGAGAGTGCCGAGAGCCGAAGTGACTAAACGAAAGTAAATATTTGCTGCGCCAACTTTTTGAATAATCCTATTATGGGCTGCGAGTGTTAAGAGCAGCGTCTTAGTGGTGCAAGTAGAACTAGGCTTGATTTTCCTATTTTTTTTATAAAAAAAAATCTGTTGACAGACACTGCAACGATTTCGAAGAGAGAACAACCAAACATCCAAGCAAGTGAAGTCCGCCCACTTGCCAAGGACATATTGTGCTTGTGGGAGCAATCTCCGAATGACAAACAATTCGATTCGCATAATAATAAATTTCTGCTGTCAATAATACTTGTCAATAAAAGTTTCTCTGCTAGCGCTAAATGCAGCTGGGACATAATAATTATAGAAGCATTGAAGCTGAATATGCTACAAAAATAGAGATGACGACAGCGGCGGCAAAAACCAACAAATTCCATACATACATATGTATATAAAGCGGCAGAAAAAGGAGGTTCAGATATAAGAAACGATATGGAATCGAATCAAATCGAATAGAGTGGAATAGAATGGAAAGGAATGGAATGAAATGAAATGAAATAGATTAGAAGAAAAGAGCAAGTGGAAAGCATATACCAAGCAAGTGGCAATAAAATTTCCAAAATGCTGCAATACAATTCAATGTTGGGTTGACTGCCTACAAAACGTTGCACATTTTCATTTCACTTCATATTTGTCGTTGTTGCTGTTGCTGTTGTTTTTGTTGCCGTTTTTGTGGCACTACTGGGTCGCAGCCAAAATGGCTTAGCTTCCCAAGAACATTCAGTTCAGTTTGAGTAATATGGAATGAAGGAGCAGACGAACGACACATCACAGCATCTGAAGCGTCTTACGCCTGCCCATATTCTCACAGGCAGAGTATGACATTCGCCTCGAAATCCGTTCGTTGGGTCGCATCGCATCGGATCAGATTGGATTGCATTGGATTGGGTTGGATTGGATTGGACTGGATGGATGCACACAACATGTGTTGACAAAATTTCGCCTCATTTAAGCGAAATTTATTATGGTATGCGCAATTATTTTGTTGCAGTTGATATTTCGTTGTGCCCTTGTGTTATCGTCGGTTAAAGTAGAATAGATCCCATGGGGTCTTGTAGTTTTTATTTATATTGCCGAATGGCATTTTGTACTGCCATCGCTCTGATTCACTTTCTATTTTGTGCTGAGAATCAACTACCGACTGCTGACTCTTGCTGACTGGTGTTTTCTCTTTCAGCGAAAAGTTGTACACAAACTGAGCTTTTATTATTTTCCTTTCGTTTCGTTTATTTTTTTCTTATTTTTTTTATTATTATTTTATTTTTATTTTTTTTGTGAGCATGGAAAGTACTAAATTTATCGCCATTCCCACTACTATGGAGAGCGAAAGTTGTCGAATTTTTAGGTGAATGCAAAAGTTTGATTTGAATTTATTTTTATTTTCTCCTCGAAAGATTCGCAATTGCAATGATTTTTCCTTTTTTTTTTTTTTTTGTTTTTCTTTGAAATTTTTACAAAATTTTTACAAAAGTTTCCTCAAACGCTGATAAAAAAATAAGAATAGAAGAAAATAAAACTGGAGAACTTCGAGTTTCTTCTTTATACTTAAACTTTCAAAGAAACTTAAGCAGTTAAGTTTGCTGTTTGCGTCCGAAATTATTCCACAATCGAGCGGTTGAAGAAACTAGGCCGGCCAGGCAAGCAGTATCTAGGCTGACCCTTGTTAGAGAAGAAGTTTTGGTACAGTAAAACCTTGCCTAAATCCAGTCGTATGAGACTTTCGACTAGTAATCAACGACAAGGTCATGGATAAGGAAATTTAGAAAGGTACAAGCACATTTGTAACTTGGTTAAAGAATGAGATCTCCGTTAAATTACTAGAAGACTAGTCCACTTGAATCTATGACAGAGCCCATGAACGAACAGAATAAACTTAAAAAAAAAACCATTCTGTAAAAATATTTTCACGGTACCATTGCTATCATTGCATTTTTTTAATGAATTTCCATTAAAAATGTTCACATGTGTTTTTGGTACGTACGCCGTATACGCAACGCTATTTATGATGCGAAATCGTTACGCATACGTCCGCAGGCCGCGTGGTAACTTGAAATTTCGTAAGAAGAAAAGATTGAGACATTTTAACTGATTTTGAGAAAGTCTTATTTTAGTTTTAAATAAAAGAAGATTAAGGCCCTGATTATGTTTTTCAGTCTAGTTTTGTGTAGTCTACTTGAAGGCAACACAACTATGCATAGTAAGCTTCATTATCTAAGTACGTTTTACGACCAAACGATTTTGACATTTCTCACTTCTAGAATGAACATTTGTTGTCTTCCATAATAGTATTCCTCAAATATTACTAATCATCTACATACTTAGTGTAACGTCATTTGCAATGAAGTGACATTACGTAGGTGAATCTCGCTCTACATACTGTAGCACATG
>CM035806.1:165801870-165854370 GCA_020466095.1 Chlorops oryzae
AAAATTTAACCAACAATTTATTTTTCCCTAAAAGCCCAAACAATTGGCTTTCGAACTTCATTACAGTTTATTTTCTACGATAAACCATTATCGCGGGAGAATTTTTTTTTCTAGACTTACTGCCTAAAAACTTTAAGACCTCTGTAACTTCTCAGGGGTGAATTTGCGACACCCGCCCCCCGTACGATTTTTTGTTCACCTTGGCCTCCTTTACCATCCCTATTAAAAAAGGACTTCCATACGGGACACCCTGTTTTATACATATGATAACGGCACCTTAAAATCAACAGTCAAAATCTAGATTTAGAATGAGTACCTGACGTATGAGCAACGTGATTTGCATAGAGTTGAGCAGGGAGTAACATTACGTATACGTCGAATTTGTTAAAGCGGTACTGCTCATGTTTGAAACGCTTTTTTTAAACCATAAAAAATTTTATATTTGAAAAAAATTTATTTATTAAAGATCTATAATTTATTTAAATTAAAAATGTTCAACAATGTGAAAAATGTTAAAACGGTAAAATTTTCGAAAATTTTTTAGTGTGTGTTCAAAAATGACTAATACTTCAAGTGAAAATTGCATACGAACAAATTATAAACTGTCTAAGATTCGTAACAAGCGGCCATCGATTTCATGGTTACTATGAAGTCATCCGGAATGAAAAATAGAGAAAACGGTTATAATCATTATTGTATTTCTGTGACCTGTTTTTTGCATCTTTTGTCGACAAATGGGCATTATAAAAAAAAATTCTGATTAATCGGTTTTTTAATTTTTAGTAGTATATTAAAAATATTAAAAATTATATTAAAAAAAAATTTTTAAAATTATGGTCGAGGTTCATCCGAGACTAATGGTGACAATTCTGTATTTTGCGTCGTGTATCCACTTTGTTTCATGAAAATTGGTTTCAGTTGAACTGGAGATATTCATGTCCGCCAGTTTCGAAAAACGTGGTTTCGAGATAAACGCGTTTTAAAGTTTTGAAGCAACGCAAAAATATACTCGTTTTAGCGCAGATCTTGCTCGACAAAGAAGGCTATATCCTCTAAACTATTTCGAATTTCAAAAAATCCTTTTAGGGGCATATTCACAACTACCCAAGCTATAAATAAATGCAAAAAAAAAAAAAAGTCGAAAAATAAAGTTGCTCAATGAGAAGACCCCCTTAACCACTACGTACGCTAAACTTGTTTGGTCGCTTTTTATTAATACATGAAATATGTTATATTTTAATATTTTTTCATTGATCCTAAAAATAAATTTAAAATAGTCGAAACAATTGAAAAAGTGCGTTATTAAAACGGGTAAAATTTATCGACAAAAAAATTTTTTTTTGTTGCACAAAATCTGCGACCCAAACCATTGCAGGTAAAATTGCATACCGAACCCAATATTTAGTCAAACTTCATAAGATTCATGTAAAATATATTATATTGTATACTATAAATTTAATAGGCACGAAAATAGAGTCCAAAACTATTCTTTTTTTTACCTTTTTCTGCGATCCCTTTTTTTTTTGCCATCCTTTCGCGACCAAGGTAGAGGTACGACTGTATATAAATGTCACTCAAAAATACTTTTAACTCCTTTTAATTTCGCATTACCCGAAGCTAATACGAAATAATCTTTCGTATTTAAAACTATTTCACGCAATATTTAAAAAAAAAATCCCTCTGCTTTACTTTCTCGCGAATTTGACCATATGCCTTCAAGTAGCGAAGGTCAGCCAAAGTATTTCTTGGTTGATTTCTTTTTTTACTCGATTTGATATACAAGGTAGTTTTCTTGCTTCCTTAGAGCGCAGAGCTCTTTTGCTTTGAAAATTTGACGGCATGTTTTTGATGGTTGTTTATTCTTTTGATTCTTTTTTGTAGCTCTTTTTTTCAGAAGCCCTATTTACGTACAAGTGATAGATGTATTATAAATTGATTATAATTCATAATTCTTTCACGGTTAGTTTTGGAATTGAATTTGTAGTCCTGCAAGGCATCCAAGCAGACAGTTTTTCTATAAATGAAAGCAAAAAAAAAAAAATTAACAGCTTCACCAAACCGTGTAGTTACTCAACTGATCGCACAGTCATCCCAAAGTTTCGTGCTTAAATATTACCGACCTAAATTGCCTTTCAACCTGCCAAGAACTTGTGCTTATCTTTGGGTCACAGAGCGAAAAGAAAAATATTCATATAGGTATGTAAAAAGACGACAGACGATGAAGAAAAAAAATCGATGCATCTGACGGGAGAAATTTTTATATTCGCGTGTTCTTAAAGCGTATGGCACAAAAAAAAAAAAAAAACTAAAACAAAAACAAAAAGAAAAACAAATGAAAACCAAAAATGGAGAAAATACTTAAGTATGTATTTCCGAAATGTTATGTGCAAAAGTTTGCGAAAAATTTGAAAACCCTTACGCAAGGGCAGGCTATAATGAAAAGTAAATAAATAAATAGCGTGCGACGAGGCACGTTGCCTCGGACTGGTGAAATGTGCAAAGCCAACAAAACAAGCAAACAAACAAAAACTTTTCGTGGAGACAGTAAAAGTCCAAAATGGCGTACAAGTTCACGTGAGTGTCATACTAACCTAAATATCCGGCATTGCTATAATACGAAAACGAAGGTTACACGACGCGCTGAGACGGCCGGCGGGTCAACGAGGAGGGATGGATGGACGGCATTTCGGCAGGACGGCCGTGCCGAAGAGTCGGAAGAGCGCAGTGCCAAAATGTGCTCGAAATTCATCTAACTCGACGGTTCGCTTTCCCTGGATATATACTAAAAGGTACCAAAATAATGTAAGAGGGGAGGAAACAAAGCGCAACAAAGAAGACAAAAAAAAAAACAAAACAAAAGATAGAAGAAAAAACAAGACCAGCGAAATATTCCTGTGTATTTTTCATAAAGTGCAACCTAGCCTTTCCCTCCCCATACCGTCCCATCATCATATGCACCGACGTTGGTCACTTGCGAGAGCAGAATGTATTCTATGCGGTCAAACTACGTGAAGCCAAGTTGACGAACGAGCGAACGCACGCTCTCCCCACATTTCCTTCTCCTTCGAGCTCCAGGTCCAGCTCCAGCTCCAGCTCGTGTGCGAGAGCGAGTGGAGGAACGCGCTTGGCTTTTCATCTGAATCAATTACGAAATCAAGAAACAAAACCGGAAGTGTCTGCGGAAACGGAAACACACAAAAAGTTGACGCTGACAAATGTTTTAAGACTTTTCCATTGGAGTGATTTTTTCTGTTTTTGTTTTTATTTTTTTTTTATTTTTTTTTTTTTTTCGTAAAAAGGTTTTTATTTTTTAATTTAACGTTGTTCTTTAAGCTTGAAAAATTGTCGGATCTTATGTATGTTGTAACAGCAACGCTTATGGAATTGCTTCTCTGAAATAACAGTCCTTAAGCGTCCTTAATTTGGATGAATTGAATTGATTATTTTTCCCCCAAATGAATCAATCTACGAATTTATTTTGTACGAACACAAAAATGGCATTCATTGCCGTTTTATTTTCCATTCGTAGATAGAAACATTCATTTTCAATTCAAAGAATTTCTTTTCAGATATGAACAACCAATTTGAGCAGCCATTTCAGA
Source organism: Chlorops oryzae (assembly GCA_020466095.1). Classification (NCBI taxonomy): domain Eukaryota; kingdom Metazoa; phylum Arthropoda; class Insecta; order Diptera; family Chloropidae; genus Chlorops; species Chlorops oryzae. Next base: position 165,805,473 of record CM035806.1, read on the forward strand.
CATTTAAGCAAGCAAAATAAAAAAAAAATAAAACTCGAACGATGAAAGGAATTTAATCGTTCGTATGTAATTGTAGCACTTTTTCTGTATCGGTTATTGAAAGTCATTCGGTGGAAAATTGCATCAAATTAGGATGGAGAGAGAAGGAGAGAAAGGGATAGGGAGGGACAGAGAGAGAAAGAAGAGAGAGAGAGAGAGAGAGAGAGAGAAAGGAGAGAGAGAGGGAGAGAGAGAGAGAGAGAGGAGAGAGAGGAGAGGAGAGAGAGAGAGAGAGAGAGAGAGAGAGAGAGAGAGAGAGAGAAAGAAGAGAGAAGAGAAAGAAGAGAGAGAGAAAGAAAGAGAGAGAAAGAAAGAGAGAGAAAGAAAGAGAGAGAAAGAAAGAGAGAGAGAAAAAAGAGAGAGAAAGAAAAGAGAAAGAAGAGAGAGAAAGAAAGAGAGAGAAAGAAAGAGAGAGAAAAAGAAAGAGAGAGAGAGAAGAAAGAGAGAGAAAGAAAGAGAGAGAGAAAGAAAGAGAGAGAGAAGAGAAAGAAAGAGAGAGAGAAAGAAAGAAGAGAGAGAGAGAAAAAGAGAGAGAGAGAAAGAGAGAGAAGAGAAAGAGAGAGAAGAGAAAGAGAGAGAGGAAAGAGAGAGAGACAGAGAGACTAACCTAAGTATGGAAAAATACGTAACAAAAAATCTTTTAATTCGGCGAGGCCAGCATGCATCTCTATAGATTATAGTAAATGGGAAAAGTTAAATTTTCCTCATGAGCTGGACTCTCTGAATTTACGGGCATCGTTTTTATTTTTGCGTGCCTACTATTTATGGAATAAGCACATTTGAAGGGAAAAAAAAACAGTCCGGTCTGAGAAAAGTCGACTTTTTGTTTCTGATAAGATGACAGATTATTATTTTTAGTGGTTCGTTAACTTTTTCAATGGCTTGAGTTTTGTCCTTTATTCTAATGGGAATGCGGCGTATTTGTTACTATTAAGTGGACCATTTAAATCAGAAAATTCTGAAGGATTTCATACTTCGTACCCATTTTTCGTGGTCATTGTTCAATAGTTTTGAATTCGACTAAAAGCTCTTCATAATTCACAAAATCACAAAATCACAAAACACAATGGCAAAAATCCTCGTATCTCAGGGGAGGGAGTAATTCCCTCAAGAATCTATATATCAACCCAAGCAAAACATTCGTTTGAAAAGGAAAAAGTTCAACAAACCCGATGATGATATCGATACCGATGCTTTTGACGATATCGTTGCCGTTGCCGTTGCCGATGCTCGTGCCAGGCAAGCAACTTTCTCATTTAGCCAAATAATGATGAAGCTCGCCATAAACTTGATTTTACCGGTACTATAGCAACAATAACAATAGAGCTGCATACACATACAAAAGCAGCGATTACCGATATGAGAGGAAGAAATGCACCGGAGATCCGCTTTAACTCACATATCGATGCAGCATACGCTGCATACTGCATGCTGCATGCATCTAATGGTATACATCCGTAGGATGGGGGAATGGGGTTTTGTCATCACATGACAAAGAGCCAAGATAGAAAGATGAGGGAAACATATATTAAACACGACAATTTGTAGAGGCAGTTATTCTGTTTCGGTAAATTTGCTTCGAGGATAGCTTTTCGACACCATACCAAAGCACACCACGACTACAACTACGACTAAGACTCGGACTACGATTTCGACTTCGACGCCTATGACTATGACTTTGCCGTTATCTGCGATGTAGATGTACGTTCTATAAAGTTCAAGCACTCCGTTGCTCTGGGCGTGCATTGAATTTTGTACGTAACGAACCATTTTGCTTACTTACCTTCGAGGATTATGCGCTGCTGTTGCTCTCTTACAGGCGGCAGGCAGCAGGCAGCAGGCAGCAGGCATTAGGCACCAGCCAGAAACGAAATCAAGCTTATGCATTAAATGAAGGCCATTCAAGTGCTCCACGTGATGTTTCTTGCTAGCCTCTTCAATTTGACAGGATTACAAGCACCAAAGCAGCGTGCTACAGAAATAGCCCCTAGAACCCAAGTGACAAGGTAGCACACAGAATGGAAGTGCGATAAGCAAACAATCCCAAAGTATCTACATAAACGGAACATGCGAAACGAAACGAAACACAACGAAACGAAACACAACGTAACGAACGAGCCGAAAGGAATATCAATGTTTAGATAACCAAAGGGTACGGTCGAGTCAAATGCAGACAAACACACTCACGGCTCACATGGACGTGGATGTGAGTTATTTTGGTTAAAAAAAATACGACCGCAGATTACACACTGGTGAACAGTCAACTTATCGAAAATCAAATTTGATGCCTGGTAACAAAGGACGCCACAGATTAGCATACGTTCAAATCTAAGCAATCTGCAGCAACAAAAAAACAGCAACATTTAAGGCGAATGGGTCGACCAGAATGTTGGTTCTTAAAACGAATTATCGAGTTTTAAAAGTCAATTAATATGTTAAAAAGCTTTTCCGCCTCTTTTGTGTGTTTTATTGCACGAATAATAAAAAACTAACCGCTCCACGATTATGTGGTAAAACATCCTTTAAAAACTTCTCCTTCGTTCGAAAACTTAAAAATTTCTTCAAGCTTCATCTTTGAGTTTCGAACAAATGTGAAAGTACATTAATTTACGAATGAATTGAGTAGTATATCTCAGATGCTGCCGCCTTCTTCCTTATTTTCTCGCATAAACTTTTGAACGAAAAAAAAATAAAATAAAAAAAGTTGTAACTCCTTCGAGTGTGAACCAACTTTCTAACAGCTTGCATCGAATGGAATCCTCCACTTGGTTGTTTTCAACTGACAAAATTTTCTATTAAAACAAAAATAAAATATAAAAAGTATAAAAATCAAATAGAAGGAGAAATATGAACAGCTGACAGCATGCTGTCGATTTCACAAAGTTAAAAACTGTCTGCTTATAATGTCTTTGACGAATATTGAATAAGGAGCTTAGTGAAAGGAACACTGAGCAACGCAAGCCAAGGCTCAAGAATGAAGTCAAGGAAAGTTTATTCATTGAGTTCGTCAGTTATTCATGCCTTTATTCGTTTAGTCAGTCACAGCCAGTCTGTCATTCAGTCAGGCATTCTTTCACTCTCGTCACGTAAACAATTTTATTTTTTGGCACAAATACGTCTGGCGGCATGAAAATAATATAATTTTATATACAAATTCAGAGAGAATCAAATTATATTCATATATTTTCGCTCGTAAGCGAGTGCAAACACAAACGAATATACATTGCAGTTACATATGCCCCTGTAGGGATTCCGACTGCTTCCAATGTAGTTTCTGACTAAACGCAGATTGCACGTTCTCTATCACTCTCTCTCTCTCTCTCTCTAACTGCCTCTCTAACACTCTCTCTAACAGCCTCTCCAACACTCTCTCTAACACTCTCTCTAACACTCTCTTAATACTGTCTCTAGCGCTATCTCTACCAATGTTTTCACCACTTTCTCTACCAATCAATTTAATATCTCTCTCTCTCTCTCTCTACCTCTCTCTCTCTCTACCTCTCTCTCTCTCTACTTCTCTCTCTCTCTACTCTCTCTCTCTCTCCCTCTCTCTCTCTCTCTCTCTCCTCTCCTCTCTCTCTACTCTCTCTACTCTCTCTCTCTCTCTACCTCTCTCTCTCTACATCTCCCTCTCTCTCTCTATCCCTATCTCTATCACTATCTCTATCACTATCTCTATCGCTATCTCTATCACTACTCTATCTCTATCACTATCTCTATCACTATCTCTATCACTATCTCTATCACTATCTCTATCACTATCTCTATCACTATCCTATCACTATCACTATCTCTATCACTATCTCTATCACTATCTCTATCACTATCTCTATCACTATCTCTATCACTATCTCTATCACTATCTCTATCACTATCTCTATCACTATCTCTATCTCTATCACTATCTCTATCACTATCTCTATCACTATCTCTATCACTATCTCTATCACTATCTCTATCACTATCTCTATCACTATCTCTATCACTATCTCTATCACTATCTCTATCACTATCTCTATCACTATCTCTATCACTATCTCTATCACTATCTCTATCACTATCTCTATCATCTATCACTATCTCTATCACTATCTCTATCACTATCTCTATCACTATCATCTATCACTATCACTATCTACTATCACTATCACTATCACTATCCTATCACTATCTACTATCACTATCTCTATCACTATCTCTATCACTATCTCTATCACTATCTCTATCACTATCTCTATCACTATCTCTATCACTATCTCTATCACTATCTCTATCACTATCTCTATCACTATCTCTATCACTATCTCTATCTCTATCACTATCTCTATCACTATCTCTATCACTATCACTATCACTATCACTATCACTATCACTATCTCTATCACTATCTCTATCACTATCTCTATCACTATCTCTATCACTATCTCTATCACTATCTCTATCACTATCACTATCACTATCTCTATCACTATCTCTATAAATTTTTTTACCACTTTCTCTACCATTCACTCTACCTTCTTTGCACTTCTGTCAAGCTTTTTTTTATATTTTTCTTTTCCTTTCTCAAAAATGAAATATGCGCTTTTTTAACTAGTCTCCCTCCGAATTATTCCAGTCATACACTTTTTAATAAAATTCTCCTGCATATTTCTGCGCGGAAACATCCTTTCACTCACATACACACACACACGCACACAGTCATTCAGAGGCAACTCGTCTAATCACAGAAAAAAGTACCAAATTTCTTTTGAACAATAAAATAAAGTAGAATAACAATCGGTAGAAGAGTCCAAAATCACATCTTGAAGCTTGCTTTCATGAATTTCAAATACTTTTAGTAAAATTGTTTAATCAAATTACGGTCGAGATGCCATATTGAATATCCTGTCCCATATGCCTGTCTGTCCACCTCTTTTAAGGTTAAACCGAACTTATAAAAAAAGAAAGAAAAAAAACAATGGTAATGGCAAGGGAAACTGAAATGGTAACCGAAATTCGAGACGTCTGTGTCGTCGGCGCTGTATGGAAACGAATATTTTGTGCGGAAAATTGTGTCTTTTCTCCCATTTATGACATCCATAAAACTGAGAAAAACATTTTCAATGCCTCTCGGAACATTAAAAGCGAGTTTATCTGATCAGAGTATATTAGAAGGGTTAAAAAAAAAATTCGTTTTAATATTTTAAAAACGCTTCTGTTTTAAGTCGAAAAACTTAGGCTGAGTTGACATTTTTGGAGGATATCGTGAGGATAAACTTTAACCGGAAGAGTAGCGAATGGGCCTGAAAAACGATATGTTCACTTTGATTGTTGTGGAAGTCATTGACTATATCAGTTATAAGAGTTCCCTCTGTTGCCCCCCATTTGCCAAAATCATTTTTCTTTCTGCTTTGAATTTTAAAACATTAATCAAAATGTTCATCTTGCTTTTTCTTCTTCTGCTTCTTCTTCGAAAAGAAATGCTATACCGTAAATAATTAAATATTGTTGCTAATGGGTTAAACAGAGGCAGTCTTTAAAATTTGCCATTCAATATATGTACTTTATCTATTTATCTTATATTAAAGATTTTTTCTGCAGTCAAACATTTTTTTTAAATTTTTTACGTTATCTTCTCCATCATCAAATAATATAATTTTTCTTTGGCTTTTATGAATTTTCATATGTTTTCATAAAAAAATGTAAAACATGAGCACAGCAATAAACGCTAATAAAGGGCATCCAACGATGCAATTTTAAAAATGAATGAAATGAATGAAATAAATGAAATAAAAACGAATACAAATTAACAATCATCCACGGTATTCTATGCTCGCCATTTTCATTTAAAATCAAGAGAGAAAGGGAAAATGGAGGAAAAAAAGGAAAAAATAAAGTACAAAAAAAAGGCACAAAAACGACATATGCATTTATGCAAATTAAACGTGTTGCACATCAACATCCAATCTATTTAAATGGGATGGGCAAAAAGGCAAGAGAACTGAAGTGAAGCAAATTTTACGAGCATTACGATTTATCTGCAGTGTATGGTTTTCTTACGCAACGTTTTGAATGGATTGAAAAAACATATTTACAAAAAAAAAAAAAGCGAAAAAATTCATTTGGGAAATGGGGAAAAAATAAAAATAAAAGTCGAATACTGGAATGTTAATATAAACGTCACATTGCAGCAACGAAAAGTATGCAACGATTTGTTCGTTTGCTACCATCGCATATGTAGCGTGTACTCACCGTAGTATGAGCAACGTTTTTTTTTTTTTGCTTGCAGCACTCAATGCTCATACGTACGAGTACAAAATGAAATACGAAAGCTGCTCCTGTAGAAGAAATATTATTAAATTAGGGAAATACGTTTGAAGTCTATTAGATTTTAATAAGATCTTCGAACACAAAAAGTGATTCTCTCTCTCTCTCTCTCTCTTTTAACTCTTTAACTCTCTCTTTAACTCTCTCTTTACTCTTTTAACTCTCTCTTTAACTCTCTCTACACTCTCTCAGTTTAACTCTTTCCAACTCTAACTCTCTCCTCTTCTTCTTTTTCCTTTACTTTCTCTCTTACCTCCCTTTCCTTCCTCTTACTCTCTCTCTTACTCTCTCTCTTCAACTTGAGGCAATATTTTAATGCGACTAATTTTGTAATATTGTACATTGATGAATCTTAGAACTGGTTTTTATTTGATTCAAAAATATTAAACAGTTTAGTTTTTTTATTTTATTTTAATCACTGTCGCACGCTACATGTCGAATGCTACATTTAGTTGCATCATACGTTTTAATTTAATGTGTACTTTTCATTTAATTGGACATGAAGAAGATGATGAAAAATGACTTTTAATGTTTTCAATATATTTATTTTCACAAAAAAAAATTATAAACTTAAAATATCTTCAACAAAGAAAAAAAAAATAAAAAATAAAAAATATTCATCCTTTACATAAAAAATAAAGAATAGAAACTAACTTAACTGTGAATAGTATTAACTTATATTAAATAAACATTTTTTAATGGAATATGCAGTCCTAGCTCCTTCAGGACTGCCCTCTTAATATGCCAACCGATGCTTCAAACTGTATTTTTAACATTGGCTTTCATTGAGGCATTACCACTCCCACATTTAACTACTCCACGAATAGACCTACTGTGGTGAATTAGAAGTCAGGTGTCTTACACAAATACTCTACATTTTGACTAGTCATGTTCTGGGGTAACTCAGAGTACTCCTTTTCGGTAAGTTGACCTATCGCACCCTTGCTACTAAATCGGTACAACTCAAAATTTCGCATTTCTGGAACAATCATTCATTCTCTATTGAAACTTGCAAAAAATAATTATTTTTCTTAACTTAGTTTATTCTTAATCGACTACTGCATCAGTCTATATAAACATAAATTTTCTAGGTGTTGAGTTTCTTGCAGAAAAATGTGGTTGAAAATAAAAAATTTGAAATGGGTTTAGGAGCAAGGGTGCGAAATTTATAAATTTTACACTTACGATGTCGCACGCTACAAACTTCAAATATGTCTCAGGGCCAAAGCGTTGATTATTTTGCAACAAAATTTTTTTTATTTAATTGCAATACAAATTGCTGTTTGCAGCGAATATTTGAGGCGCGTTGCACAAACACCTTTGACTCACTGATAACAAATGTTATTTTTCAATGTCGCACGCTACAACGAAATAAACGATAAAGTAAAGAAAAAATTTACCGTAATTGGCGATTGCATCGTTCCCTTTGCATTTTTCTTACATTCCTCAAATATAAAACGATATTTGAAAGTGCAAATATTTAAGCATAGTGGATGTTATTACGAACAATAATCAAAACAAAACGGGAAGAGAAATATTCAAAACATAACTTTTGCACTTGTGCGACTTTGCATTTGAATATTTCTAAATGTGTTATGAATATATGTGGAATATGTTTAGATTAGTAAAATTTGATCGATTCTCTATAAATATATGTAAAAACAACATACTTTTATAGGCTTTGAATTTTTTGACTCCGGTTGACATTTCTGTGGAAATGCCCATATGTACTTTATCTATTTATCTTATATTAAAGATTTTTTCTGCAGTCAAACATTTTTTTTAAATTTTTTACGTTATCTTCTCCATCATCAAATAATATAATTTTTCTTTAGGTTTTATGAATTTTCATATGTTTTCATAAAAAAATGTAAAACATGAGCACAGCAATAAACGCTAATAAAGGGCATCCAACGATGCAATTTTAAAAATGAATGAAATGAATGAAATAAATGAAATAAAAACGAATACAAATTAACAATCATCCACGGTATTCTATGCTCGCCATTTTCATTTAAAATCAAGAGAGAAAGGGAAAATGGAGGAAAAAAAGGAAAAAATCAAGTACAAAAAAAAGGCACAAAAACGACATATGCATTTATGCAAATTAAACGTGTTGCACATCAACATCCAATCTATTTAAATGGGATGGGCAAAAAGGCAAGAGAACTGAAGTGAAGCAAATTTTACGAGCATTACGATTTATCTGCAGTGTATGGTTTTCTTACGCAACGTTTTGAATGGATTGAAAAAACATATTTACAAAAAAAAAAAAAAGCGAAAAAATTCATTTGGAAAATGGGGAAAAAATAAAAATAAAAGTCGAATACTGGAATGTTAATATAAACGTCACATTGCAGCAACGAAAAGTATGCAACGATTTGTTCGTTTGCTACCATCGCATATGTAGCGTGTACTCACCGTAGTATGAGCAACGTTTTTTTTTTTTTTGCTTGCAGCACTCAATGCTCATACGTACGAGTACAAAATGAAATACGAAAGCTGCTCCTGTAGAAGAAATATTATTAAATTAGGGAAATACGTTTGAAGTCTATTAGATTTTAATAAGGTCTTCGAACACAAAAAGTGATTTCTCTCTCTCTCTCTATTTAACTCTCATTTTAACTCTCTCTTTAACTCTCTCTTTAACTGTCTCTTTAACTCTCTCTTTAACTCTCTCTACACTCTCTCAGTTTAACTCTTTCCAACTCCAACTCTAACTCTCTCGCTCTCTTTCTGTCTTTAACTTTCTCTCTTACTTTCTCTTACTTTCTCTCTTACTCTCTCTTACTCTCTCTCTTACTCTCTCTCTTATCTTCTCTCTCTTACTCTCTCTCTTACTCTCTCTCTTACTCTCTCTCTTACTCTCTCTCTTACTCTCTCTCTTACTCTCTCTCTTACTCTCTCTCTTACTCTCTCTCTTACTCTCTCTCTTACTCTCTCTCTTACTCTCTCTCTTACTCTCTCTCTTACTCTCTCTCTTACCTCTCTCTTACTCTCTCTCTTACTCTTCTCTCTCTACTCTCTCTCTTACTCTCTCTCTTACTCTCTCTCTTACTCTCTTCTTACTCTCTCTCTCTACTCTCTCTCTCTTACTCTCTCTCACACTCTTAACCATCTGTATTCTCTTAAATCATCTTCTCTATCTCTCTAACTTAGTGCTTTACAGCGAGAAGTTTCGCTCTTGAACATAAGAATATTACATCTTCCATTGACATTCATAATGTGACCAAACGTACTGTACTGAATGCTCATTTCTTTCTCTGTTCTCTCTCTTCTTCAATTATCCAATTCTAAATCCCCAATTCTCTTACATTAGTATGTACAGCTATTATGTCTGTGCTCATATCCAAATTCAACGCGCCTTACATGAAACTGTAATTCGCTCACATTGAATGTGACAGACTCATACCAACATGAGACGCACTAAAAGCTATCTAACTAACGTAAAGCTAATACGAAAGCACATTCTCGTTAATGATCTTAATATTCAATCCCAATTCAATTTTACCAATAATACTATTCTTTATCATTACAGGCTTTTTACCAATAGAATAATTCTATTTCAACGTATTACATTATATTACATTTTGTGTTCAGTCAATAAAGTTCAACGCTTGACATGAAACGAATGTCATTTGTGAAACATCGAAATGAAGACTAAAGCATTAATCGCGAAGTAAAGATGAATTGAAAAATTCAAGTAATGATTCAGGAATTTCTTCTGTTTCAATAGGGTACATTAGCTCATTCGAAAATTTCAACGATAAAAATTAATGTGCTGCATTAAGGTTGCAGCATTGAACACAATCATTAAGGTAGTTAGGATAGGTAGTAGTTGAATTCTAAGTTCATTAGCAATTCAGTATGTTGACCCATTGTGATACCACAAGGATAACAAGACCTTCCCCTTAGAATTGAATGGGGAAGCCTGATGAACCGCACAATGTCTGTAACTTCAATTTCAGATAGCCCGGAGAGGCTGATACAGAACGGATACCCTAATAGGGATAATCTTCTTCTTGCTAGGGCTGGGCATTGACACATAAGATTGAATTGTGATAGGTTCTTCATCACCTCCTCCGAGGACAGCTTGGCAAAAGTCATTATTTGCGGACAACTGTCTGTAAGCTTGCAATTGCATGCCTGCCCGAAGAGGCGATGAACGGATACTAATTGATATCCGTCTGCTAGGTGGCTTGACACATAAGTTAGGTATAGGTCCCCTAGTCCTCGAGCACAGCAGGAAATTTATTGACACCTAAGCATGCATTGCATGCCTGCAGATGAGTGACGCTGAGTTTGATACCGTCTGGTGGATGGCGACGTTGCTTAGTCCCACTAGATCTCGGCAGCGTCCAGGTTTGTCTGGTAACGAAGCAGGAATCATCAGGTATTCTTGTTTAATGAGTAGAGCTCGGATTTTGAATATTTTGAATTTTTTTGAATTATTTGAATTTATTGAATATTTTGAAATTTTTTGCATTTTTGTTTGAATTTTTTTGAATATTTTTGAATATTTTTTGAATATTTTTTGAATATTTTGAATTTTTTGCATTTCTTTTCGAATTTTTTGAATATTTTTTGAATATTTTTTTGAATTTTTTTTTTCATTTTTTTACATATTCAAATTCCGAGGCATATTAATAAGGTTTATTTCACCGTTGCCAGTGGAAATCCGGGAACCAATCATTGAGTATTCTAAACAACTTAATTTGCTTATTTTTCCACGTCTTGTGCTTATGAGCAGAGATTTGAGAGAATTTGTTCAAATAGTTTTGAGTAAAGGATTCCATTTGGACTTTAAAGGGTTGGAGGAATTTTTAACTTCTTCTTTTCTTTCATTTTTCTTTTTAAATTTTGTCCATAAACAGAGTCATTAAACAGAGCTGTCCTTTGTCCTTTACGTCCATCGTCAATAATATCACGCATCGATGAAGAATTTATTTTAAGAAGTTTTTTAGAGCTGCAATAGACTGACTTCGAATCACATTAAGTCATAGCAGGCTTCCATTTTTCGCCTTTGTTTTAGCCATCTTCTTTCTTTTCTTTATTTTTTTTTTTGTGTAGTAATAGTCTTTACTACATAATAAAAGTCACAATGCGACTTTTTCGTTATCCCTATTGACAATGACAACGATGTCGATGGTAAAAAAAAAAAAAAAATTTTAAAAAAAAACTGGAAAAATTGAAAAAATAATATAAAATAAAAACACCATAGTGTACTCGCATTTCACAAAGCGTTTTTGGCAAGTTCGCCTTGCCATCTTTGATTCCGACAAACTGCATATACATACATCTAGCCATGGATATAGGGGATGCCTGCTGAGATTACAAGACGAACATAGTTGAAAGGAATTTTAAAGAAATCAAAAACAATCATGTCCGCTGAATACAATCTCTTATGACAATAACGACGCGAACAACATCAAGCCGAACAGCTGCCTTTGCATCTGCCTCTGCCTCTCCGTTTGCTTCTGCCTTTCCTTGACATATCCTGCCAGAGCTGTTGCCTTGCATTCATATTGATCATAGCGTCTATACATATATACAATATATACTGTAAAGTTCTAAGAATCTACACAGTCATGCATTCCATGGGATAAACCAAAAAAAAAAAACAGTAAGAAGAAAAAACTATTCGAAGGATGTCAGAGACTAGTTTTTTTTTTTATTGCAAACGTGCATTCATGGAGTACTGAAAACATGTATGTAGATGTATAATGTTCGGTTTTGGAATCTGTTGTTCTTACACAGCAATGTCTTATAAAAAAAAAAATCAAAAAAATTTAGAACAAAATAAAATATGTAGATGCGAACGGAAATGGAGCACAACGCCTAGTGAAGAAGGATGCGTTCAAAAATTCCAAAATTAAAAAGCAAACAAATAACTAAGCTTCAGATTGGAATTTTTGAGGCCTTTGTGGCCATCAGCAGAGAGTGGCGATTGTTCAAGAAGGCAACAATTTTGCTCCATTCGTCTAACTTTCATTTTTTCTTTTTTGAACCTCAACGAAAATGTTCAATGTTCTGGTATTAAAGTTACTTAATTACTTCGGAAAACGTTGGCAGATTAACCTAACCAGTATGAAAAGCCTTTGGTTCCGTCTTTTCGGTAGCCAGTCTAACCAGACAATTTTTTCTTGAAAATTTCTCATCAACAAAAACGAAAACCCATTTCGTTCAAAAGCTGTCAGCCCCCCATTCCACTGTTCGAGGATGTATTTAATACCTTTGTGATTGGACCGGTCGTCGGAAGTCCCGCTGTTGAAACGATAAATCCGAACGATCAGGGTCTTCCGTAGCTGAGTGCTTTTCTCTATAGGGTTGATAGAGAAGGTCATTGTGAACAAAAAATCGTACTGGAGGGGGGGTCTAAAATGTAATTATAGGGCCTTAAAGTTTTTAGGCAGTAAGTCTAGAAAAAAAAAATTCTCCCACGATAATGTTTAATCGTTGAAAAAAAAAATTTAATGCCGTTTGAAAGCCAATTGTATGGGCTTTTAGGCAAAATTAAACTGATGGTAAAAATTTGACCTTTTGAGGGAAAATAAACGGTCAAAGTCAAAAATTTTGAAAAAACTTTCAATTTTTTTTTACTTTGTGGGCCGTTTTGGTATGAAAATGATCTTATTAACACATACTTTTCTCATCTTTTTTCCAAATCTACGTTAAATTTTCTTTAAATCCTTGGTAAATTGCTCGAAGACCAAAAATCCATGCACAACCCATGTTTTAAACCAACTGATGGCATACATACCATCTGTCTGTCTGAAGATTTAAAGTAAGAAGAACTAAAATTCGATTCGATTGAAGAAAAAAAGAAACAAACTTTTAAATATATTATTCCCATGAGAGATGTGTTCATGGTAATATCCCGCAGGATTCCATGACCGGTTGAAAAGCCTGAGACCACGGAAATGCTCAAATAGCCGTGTAGCCAACTGGTTGCAGACCAAGCTTCATTTTATAGCCGATGTTATTTTGTTCGCTCTCCAACCAGCGATAAGCGGCTAATCCAATAACAAAAAATTCCTGCGTAAATATGATTTACAACTGTTCCCTACAGTTTCCGGTTACAGATTTGAAAATTTTGCTTTAGCTGCTGCTGTTGTTGTTGTTTTTGTTGTTATTTTTGCTGTAGTTGTTCGATACTAAGACTGCGAAAATGATTTAAGACCTTTTCACATCATTGATTTTGTGTAGTTTCATTAGGAAAATAGCAGCAAATCCACTTAAATGCTGGAATGCATAAACCAAAGGGAAGCCCACAAATAAGTAAACAAGCCGAGCACAAAGCTAAAAGCATAAACAAAATTATTTTACACACACACACACGCACACATCTTTAAATACATAAACACGCGTACACTTCCGCTTGAACAAACACGAACAACGATGTTAGGCTTATTTGTTGGGAAGCAATCGAATTTTATTGGAAATGCATCCGAATTTCGGATTTATTGTTGGGAAATTATTTTAATGAAATGAATAACAATCGGACACTGTAAAAGAAGAATTTCTTTTTCTTACCTATTATTATTATTATGCCTCGGAATTTGAATATGTAAAAAAATGAAAAAAAATATTCCAAAAAAATTCAAAAAAAAAATTCAAAAAAAAAATTCAAAATATTTAAAGAAATTCAAACAAAAATGCAAAAAATTCAAACAAAAATGCACAAAATTCAAACGAAAATGCAAAAAATTCAAACAATTCAAGAAATTAAACAAATTTAAAAAATTCCAAAAATTTAAAAATTTAAAAATTTTAAAAATTTAAAAAATTTTAAAATTTTAAAAATTCAAAAAATTTAAAAAATTTTAAAAATTTTAAAAATTCAAAAATATCAAACAAAAATTCAAAAAATTGAAAAAAAAATTCAAAATATTTTAAGAAATTCAAACAAAAATGCAAAAAATTCAAACAAAAATGCAAAAATTCAAAACATTAAAAAATTTTAAAAATTTTTAAATTTAAAAATTTTTAAATTTAAAAAAATTTTAAAAATTTTAAAAATTCAAAAATATCAAACAAAAATTCAAAAAATTCAACCAAAAATGCAAAAATTCAAAAAATTTAAATATTTAAAAAATCAAAAAATTCAAACAAAAATGCAAAAATTCAAACAATTCAAAAAATTCAAAAAATTTAAAAATTTTAAAAATTTTAAAATTTACAAAATTTTTAAATTCAAAAAATTTAAAATCCAAGCTATAATTATTATTATTATTATTATTATTTTTATATATTTATTTAAATCCCAAATCCTTGCTGCGGACTTAGACATAAATTCGGCTGATTCGTTTTCGAATGAAAGGAGTGGATTTATCTTAATAGAATTTCGCATCAGCGCTGGGGGATGTAAGAGTTAGAAGAGGATTGAATATGAACTTGATTGGATCATATTTTCTAATACCTTAACTTGGTCTTTTATTGAAATCATATAAAAAAAAAAAACAGTTCTCTTTGCGAAATCTTACGAAAATTGGAAACTAAGTTTATTTTCAAGGCAGCTTTTAAGTACTAACGAAGGCTGGTGGCGAGCGCCCTTGCTCTCTAATGGCTTATTAATTTATATTTGGGCAAAAGCTAATGGATAAATATCATAGCCGCAAAGGCCAGCCTGATTTTCGCAATATCTCAATACATCGAACAATTTAATGCAATTCTTGAGCATCGCTTTTCCACGCCCCTAAACATATACAATCGTTTTTTCTCAGTGCATGCTCTCAAACCATAAGGAATATCTCTCGATGGCAGCAGTCAATATCAGTTGAGATTTATTTGGAGTTAAGCACTAACTGAAGGTGACTATAGATAAGGAATTTCATATTTAATCCAAAGCATGCTATGTATGTACCATATGTCGAGATCACGATGTCAAGAATATATGTATGTATGTTGTTTCATTGCATTGCCTTCTTTGGTTGTCCATGCAATGGAATCCCTTTGTCAAGAATACCACAAATATTTTGATTTTGCTTTGCCGTTTGATGATTATTGCTTTGAATCGGATTGGAATATTTTTGTGCTTTTATTGTGTTGTTATAATTCACTTTAGAAAAATGTAATTTCATTTCAAAGAATAATGTTTGCAGAAAAATCCATTCAAAAGAAGAATGCATAAAATAACAACGAGTAAAAGGAAATTATTTCAAGAGGATTTAACAATAATATTTCTCCTTCTCGTAAATATGAATAAATTGAAGCACAAATCGATGAAATGGAGAATCTCCCTTTCCACACTCTTTCCCGCTGCTGCTGCTGCTGCATCTCAGATTGAAATTGCGAACGCATAATTGAGAAGCAAGAGATTTTGCAAGGCCGAAAGTCTTTCCTTGAAATTGAAATTCCTGTAATTTAATACAAATTGGCCGTACGCAAGAACTTCGACTGCGGATTGCGGACAATTTGATCAAAAACTTTCGTTAGAGAAACTTAAGTTTGGAGCACAAATCCTACAAATTTTGTTTGGGCTTCGGGTTTTCCTTGACTCAAATGGTTTGGATATTTGGATATTTTAAGCCGCCTCAAAGGTCGCCTATTATCGCATTTTATTCATACATACATACATAAGACAGGACTATCGAGCTTCCTCGTTAAAAATCGAAAGGCATGAGAGAAAGATCGATGATCGGATCGTCCAGGGAATTCGAATTGTGTTGAAATCTTTTTTTAAGCTGAATTTTAATTACAATATTTTTCCCCCTTCTGCATGGAAGGTATTTCATTTAAAGGCTAATTCGTTAAAGAGCCTTCTACACTGAGCGAAATTAACCATGATTTTTTTTTAAAAGGGCGCATTGTTATTCACAGTCCTTTTGATTTTCGAGCAGAACGAAAATTTCAAAAGAAAAATGGTTGAGTCAACAACATTTTTTGGTTGATTTAAAAGGAAATATGTTTAAAAAAATTTGCTTTAAATTCGGTATAATTCTCATTTGGTTTATAAAATAGGACATATAAGATATTTATTCATCTTAGAACTTTTTAAGCATTGCGAAAGCAGTCGTCACACGACAACGGAGTGACAAAATCGGATGAAGTCCGTCCGATGGCTATTTTTGGGGCTAGGTTCAGCAGAGAAATCTGCGGTAGGGATGGGCAAAATGGGAAAATACAGCGATATATATCGTATCGATATATTTAAAGATCATCGAAATTGAAACGATACTATCGGGGGAGAAATATCGAGCTTGAAATACCGAATATCGAATTATAAATACCAATTAAAAATGACTATTTTACTAAAAAATACAGTGTAACTTCTGCTTGCGGAGAACCCTTCTAAGCGGACACTACTCTAAAGCGGACAGATTTCAGGAATTTGTGCTTGTGCTCCTACTCCTCAAATACTTTCCTCTTAAGCGAATACCTGTGTTAAGCGGACATATATTTGGATCCCGTAGGTGTCTGCTTAAGACAGAGTACACTGTACATATTTTAGACAAAATTGCAGTGTACAAAAGGACGTTTTCCAGTTCTCAGGTATGATAAGATATGATACGATAAGAAAAGATAAGACATGAACGATTAAAATTCCGCGCTTTATATCCAAGAGAAATACGTGTGAAGCACATGCTTACAACGATAGACATATACAAAAATATCGCTTTCGATGTCGGGAAAAGTACTTATATCGATGTACGATACATCGCCGAGCAAAATTATCAGTATAAATTTTCGATATATCGCTTTAAAAATATCGATATTTTGATATATCGATATTTTTGCCCATCCCTAATCTGCGGCTATTTGCCTTCAACGTGAAATATATTTGTTTTGACATTTCTTCTTTTATGGGATTTTTAGGAATTTTTTTTTTTATTTCAAAAATTATCTTGTCATTTCAATTACGTCCGTGGTTGGTTCAACAATTTAAATCTAAATTCATTATCATGTCAATTCAACCTGAAATTCGGTTGATTCAAAAGGAAAATCTTTATTTTTTCCAACAAGAAAAATTGTTAAAATTAAAAAAATTCCTTGTTGAAGCCATTTTGTATGTTTTTCCTTTTGATTTAACCAGTTTTCTGGTTAATTTTTTTTTTCTCTGTGTATGAAAAACGGAAAAACGATTACATTTAAATCGCATTTCGAGGAAAGCTGCTTAAAATTAATGGCATACGAAAGCATTAAGAATTTCCTTTTAGTCATTTCTTATTAAATTGCCTTTTGTTCGATTGAAACTTGTGTCTTCGAAAATTCACAAAACGTTTCCAATGAAATATTAAGAAATAATTAAATATTTCAATACGATTTGAATTCTTCATAAACATTTTTTCTACTCAAATATTTCCTGTAGATATTACTTTAATGTTGACAATATTTAGAATATTTAAAAAAAAAAATGGTGTCCTTTAATTTCTTTTACATTCAAATTCAACGAAGCATAGTCATTTTAAGTAAGAACATTGCTTATGTAGAAGAAATATTGGTTATGTTCAACTCCACCAGCCTTACGAGGATGTTTTTTAAAATTTTAGCACATATTGTTTATATCTACCATCGCATACATGCCTACATATGTACATATGTATACACTTACAAATGCACATATGCAAATGTATGAATAAGAAGGCATTAGGGCAGGACGAAGAAGTTAAGTTTCAATGTTTCATGTTAAATATCGTAAAGAAAGAAGAAGAAGACGAAAAAGGACAAGAAAAAGCACAGCACATTGCTTAGGAACACGCGAGCATCGTTACCGAGACGATATTCAAATTGTATAATGTGCCCCCCGGAATAGAAGCAACCCGCCTCCATGCCCCCGACAAAATGCTACGGCCGAATGAATTTTTCCGAAATTATATGCGGAATCACACAACCTACTCGTGGAGCGTAAATGTGTGTATGCAGAGAGTGTACACGAGTGAGAGGCAAGTGAATAATTTCGAAATATGTAAAATCGTACAGAATTATATCCTTTGCGACAGCACGACCACACAGCCACACAAACGCACAATCACTTGACATTAGGCGTAATCAAAGATAATTCTACATGAAACTTTTTGCCAAAATGAACAACTGCCGAGCGTTATAAAAACAAAAAAAAAAAAAATTTATTGTTCAAATTTGGGCAATTTGAATTTTCCGAAAACAAATTTTCCAATCAATTGAAAATTTATGATCTTGCTTCTTTGCTTCGATCGAAACAGTTTAGTCCAATCTGGTTATTGTTATTCCACAAGAATCCCGCTACGGGGCGTTTTTATTTTGAATCTGTGTGAATTTGCAATCAGTTGCCTACCCTCGAGACAGTACATAAAAAAATTTTAAAAAATCATAAAATAACTGGATTTTTTTTTCACATATTTTATTTTTGAAAGCCAAACCAAAAAAAAAAAAAAAAAAACATCCTTTCGTTTTTGTAATTCTCATAGTACATACAGTCAACGGAATAGTTGATTGCAAAGATTCATTTTAATGAGATACACACTACATATTCAAGGATGGTTTTACAGTTGAAGGGTTACGCCTCAATGAACAATGTAGAAGATTATATCCACTAAACCTCTGATGTCAGCAATTGTTAAATTGGCTAAATATTGTAAAATATGTTGGCTTTTTTGTAGCACTCACATCGACTGAATAGACTCCCCGTCATATTATATGTCACTTGTAACACACGCTCGCAATTTTTTTTTCAGTCCATTCAGAGGCCAACTTTCAGAATAACCAAAGGTGTGAGAGTTTAAACAAACAGTAACAGTTTAACATAATGGCCACAGTCCATTTTTGTCTCTTACTCTGTCACTCTCTCTATCTCTCTCTTTCTTTAACTCTCTGCCTCTCACTTTCTAACTCTCTGTCTCTCTCTCTCTCTGTCTTTCTAACTCTGTCTCTCTCTCTGTCTCTCTCTCTCTCTCTCTCTCTCTCTCTGTCTCTCTCTTCTCTTCTTCTCACTCTCTCTTTCTCACTCTCTCTTTCTCACTCTCTCTCTCTCGCTCTTTCACTCTCTTTCTCTCTCTTTCTCTCTCTTTCTCTCTCTTTCTCTCTCTTTCTCTCTCTTTCTCTCTCTTTTCTCTCTCTTTCTCTCTCTTTCTCTCTCTTTCTCTCTCTTTCTCTCTATTTCTCTCTCTTTCACTCTCTTTCCTCTCTTTCTCTCTCTTTCCTCTCTTTCTCTCTCTTTCTCTCTCTTTCTCTCTCTTTCTCTCTCTCTTTCTCTCTCTTTCTCTCTCTTTCTCTCTTTCTCTCTCTTTCTCTCTCTTTCTCTCTCTTTTTCTCTCTCTCTTCTCTCTCTTTCTCTCTCTTTCTCTCTTCTCTCTCTTCTCTCTCTTTCTCTCTCTTTCTCTCTCTTTCTCTCTCTCTCTCTTCTCTCTCTTCTCTCTCTTTTCTCTCTCTCTTCTCTCTCCTTTCTCTCTCTTTCTCTTCTCTCTTCTCTCTCTTTCTCTCTCTTTCTCTCTCTTCTCTCTCTTTCTCGAACTCTCTCGAACTCTCTCTAACTCTCTTTAACTCTCTCTAACTGTCTCTCTCTCACTTTAACTATCTCTAACTCTCTTTATTACGAAACTTAAAAAACTATTTTATATTTTTGCCGCACCAAGTCCACTTCGCTCTGCTCAATAAAGAAGGTTTTTCTGTTTGTTTTTTGCAACACTTGTTGACAAAAATTCTCATACTTAAGCCTAAATAAAAAGAAAATAAAAATAAAACATTAAAAAAAAGAAACGTTGACTAACGCCATAGACAAAATCAAACTCAAAGGATGCAGCCTGGTCGAAAACGAGCGAAAAAAATTTATTTAAAAAAAATTAAAAAAACAGATAATATAGGAAAAGTGGGCAAGAGAGAAAAGGAAAAAAGTTTAGAGCAATGAAAACAATGTTGCAGCCAAAGTTTAGCAGAAAAACTTCAACGAAAAGTTTTCGTGGAAGTGGATTAAAGGATATAATAATGATTAAACTTTTTGGCAGTGTTAGATTTACAATTAAAAACTTAGTTGCGAATTGCTCGCGTTCCTTCCTTCGTTCGCTCTGTAGATATGTTCGTTAGCTAGCGTTCGAAAGCGTCTGACTGGAAAAGTGATCTCAAGTGTAATTGTTCTTCAAGCACACACAAAAGCACACAAAATCCTTTTGTTCATGACCAATAAAAAACCAGAGCAATCTTAAATCATGAGCGATAGAAGTGAGAAACTTTCCGAAAAACAAACAAAAAATCAAAGACAAACAAGTCAGGGTGTTCTAGTCACAGTCAAACCTGACCGTACAATACCCAAACACAAATAAACAATTAGCAATACACACTATACTCGTACCTATAAGTTTTAATTGCAAGCCCAAACTTTGTTTCATCTTTCTATCTTAATTATTTCTGGAGATATTAATTTTTAAAAAACATGCCGTATGAGTAATGTGTTTTGTATCATTTTCGCACATTTGTACTGGATATTAGTACTGGAGCATCTATGTGCATTTGTAATTTTTTAAATATCTTACTGTTGCGCCATTTAATTTGAATGAAATTCTTTTTTAAATGAAAGCAAATACTTCGAGGTATATAAAAAAAAAATTTGTAGAGCGGCGTCAAACTGGGAATACACTAAAAAAAATATTCAAAATTTTCTTTTTAGTTTTATGGAAAAATTTTTCTCAGTGTAAAAATTAAAAAAAAATTGTTTACCTTCCTTGTTTTATTATCTAACAGAATCTGTTTAGATCGTCTCTCTATCTCATGTGATTGTTGAGACACAAAATTTTGAAAAAAGCCTTAACAAAAAATAATATTTCAAGGATATTTCAAGGACGGTTCAAAAAAGTCTAAAAATTAGTCTCCAGTGTCTTTAGATCGAAAAATCAGCAAAATTTAAAAATTTAATTCATGCCCAAATTTTTCGTGTTACCTTACCTTCAGGGGCGGTAAAAATTCAAAAAAATTCAAAAAAATTCAAAAAAATATTCAAAAAAATTTTAAAAAAAGCAAAAAATTCAAAAAATTTAAAAAAAAATTTAAATTTTAAAAATTTTAAAAATTTTTAAAATTCCAAAAATTCAAAATATTTAAAAAATTTAAAAAATTTAAAAAGTTTAAAAAATTTAAAATATTTTAAAATTTTTAAAAAATGTTTAAAAAATTTTAAAATTCAAAAAATTAAAAAAAATTTATACAAATTTTAAAATTTTTTAATTTTTTTTTAAATTTTTTAATTAAAAAACTTAAAAATTAAAAATTTTAAAAATTTTAAAAATTCAAAAAATTCAAAAAATGCACAGTCAAAAAATCCAAATTAGTTCAATTTAGTATGCCTATTAAAATGTTGAATTGTCAAACTAACAAAAAAAGTCTACTTCAGTGAATACAATATTCAAAAAGCACAGTTAAATGCAAGAAAATTCAAAATATTCAACAAAATTCAAATAATTCAAAAAAATTCAAAATATTTAAAATCCGAGCTCTAAACATTACACTCCGTTTCGCCTGTGTCGGGAATCGAACCTCGGATCCTGAGAGCAAGGGCATAGCACGCATTCCCCCCCCTAACGCTATCCCAGAGGCACAGGGGAGCTAACTCAATATCAAAAAGGATTGGGAATGGACTGCTTTTTCTTTGTGATACTCCTATTTTGTTACACATAACTGTAAAGTTTCTTAAAAAATAAATATTCCATACTTTGAAATTTGTATGATTTTATTTCCATTTGAAATCTTCGCTCCATTTGAAGAATAAATAATTAGTTTTTTTTTAGTGAATCTTTGTGGTTAACAACCATTTTGGAACGGAATGTAACGGAAGGGAATAGCAAGGAAATGAAGAGAAAAAGAATGAAAGTAGTTTTAAGGGGAAATTAAAGGATCCGAGTGAATATTGAAAACACTCGTGGGACAATGCAATGCTGACTGCACTGTAATGATTCTGGTTCTGGTTCTGGTTCTCTAGTGGCTCCGCGCTCCCGACAGAGATATATTATAGCATTTAACTGGAAATGGAAAAGGCAAAAAATCCAAATACGATCTCGAAGGCGTAGTTGTGTTATCCTCCCGGCACTTTTGCTAAAGTCGATGGCCAAATAAACGCTATTCTCTTTGCTCTCGCAGGGACGGCAAAATTGTCCTTCGCAACGACAACGGAATACGATAAATTTGCAGGTTTTTCCGAGACCTTTTAATGAAAATAATATATTCGAAAAGAGAACATCTACATTTTTGTACACATGTACGTACGTACATAAAAGTTACAACAATATATATTATGCAAGTGTGGCGTGTGTGTGTGTTTGTGTGCGTGTGTGTGTGCGGGGAATTCTTGGAATAACCGTTGAAAGCATTAAACAAAAGGAAACAAATGAATGGCGAGCGGCGAACGTGTGGAGTGAAATAAAAAAAAAACTATAAAAAAAATAGAAAAAGAAGAAAATAACAAAACAAAAAAACCCAAAAACCTAAAGCTAAAGCTAAAGCAATACTAAAGGAATCCCCGGAGTGTGTGCACTGTGTAACCTGCACATACATATAACCGCAATGATATGCCGCAGTCAAGAACACCCGTACATTTGCATTGCCCAACCGTAGCACTTCACATAAAGGGCGATTGTCGAGTTTCCTCATGCCTTGTTGCACTGCACCGCCTCCCGTTGCCTCGCCCCGACCCGTCACGCAACGCACTGCACCGCATCATCGCACTCCACCTCACTGCACTCTACTATTCTGACTGAAGTACTCGAACGCAGGACGAGCCATCGCAATGGCAGAAAGCGCGGAATAGAACGGAACAGAATGAACCGGAGCGGTGCGGAACGAAGCGGAATGGAATGGAACGGACAGAGGCAATGCAACACAGCGCAATGAGTCACTGTAGCTACAATTGTTATAAATCACGGCCATGCTCTGCAGCAATGAAGTGTTATTCTTCCCCCACCCTCTTTTTCTTTCTTCCTTCTCTCCTCTCCTCTCTCCTCTCTCTCCCCTCTCTCACCTCTCTCTCCCCTCTCCCTCTCTCCTCCTCTCCTCTCTCCCCTCTCTCTCCCTCTCTCCTCCCCTCTCTCTCCCTCTCTCCCCTCTCTCTCCCTCTCCTCCCTCTCTCTCCCCTCTCTCCCCTCTCTCTCTCTCTCCCTCTCTCTCCCTCTCTCTCCCTCTCTCTCTCCCTCCTCTCTCCCCTCTCTCCCTCTCTCTCCTCTCTCTCCCTCTCTCTCCCCTCTTCTCCCTCTCTCTCCCTCTCTCTCCCTCTCTCTCCCTCTCCTCTCCCTCTCTCTCCCTCTCTCCCCTCTCTCTCCCTCTCTCTCCCTCTCTCTCCCTCTCTCCCCTCTCTCCCCTCTCCTCCCTCTCTCTCCCTCTCCTCCTCTCCTCTCTCCCCTCTCTCTCCCTCTCTCTCCCTCTCTCCTCCCTCTCTCTCCCTCTCTCTCCCCTCTCTCCCCTCTCTCCCTCCTCTCCTCTCCTCCTCTCTCTCCTCTCTCTCTCCCTCTCTCCCTCTCCTCCCTCTCTCTCCCTCTCTCCCTCTCCTCCTCCCTCTCTCCCCTCTCTCTCCCTCTCTCCCTCTCTCCTCTCTCTCCCTCTCTCTCCTCTCTCTCCCTCTCTCTCCTCTCTCTCCCTCTCTCTCCTCTCTCCTCTCCCCTCTCTCTCCATCTCTCTCCCTCTCTCCCTCTCTCTCCCTCTCTCTCCATCTCTCTCCCTCTCTCTCCATCTCTCTCCCTCTCTCTCCATCTCTCTCCCTCTGTCTCCATCTCTCTCCCTCTGTCTCCATCTCTCTCCCTCTGTCTCCATCTCTCTCCCTCTGTCTCCATCTCTCTCCCTCTGTCTCCATCTCTCTCCCTCTGTCTCCATCTCTCTCCCTCTGTCTCCATCTCTCTCCCTCTGTCTCCATCTCTCTCCCTCTCTCTCACCTTCTTTTTCTGGTTTTTGTTTTATTTTTGAATCGCCCCCAGTCCCTATGCCCGTTTGCTCATTTCGCGTTTGGTTACATTCCGGATTGCAAAGAAAGCAGCAAGCGTAGAACAATGTGATCCTAGCATTTAACTTTAGAGTCAAAGAATACTGTATGCAATCGAAATGGTTCAATGCCTCAAATCAGACCTTTGCCGAATTTATTCCGAACAATTTCCACCTTTTGTGCGAGTCCACATGCACACAGCAGGCAGAGCAAAGCAAAGGTGAGATCCTAAATAACGTGCCATCAATTTAATAGCGGCGCTATCTGATTTATGAATTATCCGGTTAATTTGCACGTCTTCTAAATGTTCGAGATTCAGAAATCACTAATTCAATTGATCAATTCAAAGATATAAACTAACTCATTTTCTATTATAGTAAGTACTTTTTGGCACAATAGTCTACTCCGACGTGCAGTGCCACGGACGGATGACGCTCGAAGTACTTTAATGTGTCAATTGACACAATTTTTCATTATACCAATCCGTCAATTTTTCGATTTTTATACCCGACACATTCTGCGTCTCTAAAAGCTCTTTAAATTCTTTTTGAAAACGGTTTCTTTAAAGTGAAAAATTATATAAAATTGAAAGTCAACAATTCTACTTCTCCTGAAAGTATGCTTCAATTTTTTAAAGAAATGTGAATAAAATTGAAAAGAAGCACTTCCCTGCAGTAATCAGACGGTCAATTTCCTAAGAAAGAAAAAGAAAAAAAAGCACCAAATTCGAGCACAGTGTAATTAAAAATTTTAATATTTTTTTTTAATTTCATTTTTCTTACAGAAGTGATATTTCGCATTTCTAGCATCAGTGCGACTGAACAAACTAATGGAAGGGATGCCCCAAACAAAATGAAAAAAAAAAAAAAACGAATCCTGTCTTCTGACGAGAGGGGCTCGCTAAGAGGGATAAATCTTTTTCCCATTGGAAAATTCTAAATCTCGCAATTTTATTTACGTTTTCGGTGTTTTTAATAGAGAAGAAGAAATTTTCAATAAAAGCAGAAAAAGCAAAAAGGACTTCATTTAGTTCGAATGAAGGATAATCCAATTTTAAAAACCTTTAGAAATTTTACTCTTTTGAAATTCAATGACGCCATCCTTCCGAAGAACATCTGACACCTCCGATCAATCCATCAATCAATCATCCATTGATTTGTTAGCACGGATGAGAGAGATGTCCTCAATAAACAAAATTCGATAATAAATTACATTAATTTATGCTTCCGACAGTTCTCGTTTTCCCTATACAATATTAATGGTCAGTCACATTTTTTTATATTTTTTTTTTAATTTGTATTCCTTGGAGCGCACTGGAACGAACCTTCGTTCAAACATGTCAACAGCTTTAACATTATTTCATCTACAACATTTTATTTTATTTTTTTATTCCTTGTCTCCTACCATTAATTCATTTTCCATACGAAAGCAGCATTTAAGAGAATGAAAAAGGGAAAGTAGAAGAAGCCAAATGAGGAGGAAATTTTAATGAAAAGGCTATTCTTCTGGCATGTAGAAAACGTTTAAAGCTAGTTTAGTCCTAGTACTGGAGGTACCCCTAAAAATGGTCCGATCGGGCCCATTCTCGAACTTGTTCTTACTCATGTGCCTAGGAGTACGCATGCCGAATTTCGTCAAGATAGCTCAACTCCTTCGATAAGAAAACTGTTTCTATATATCGCAACCTTGCTACTAAATCGACGAAATTTAAAATTTCGCATTTCTCGAAAGTCATTCAATCTTTCTTAAAACTAAGGAGAAATTAAATTTTTACTTAACTCATATTACTATGCCTCGGAATTTGAATATGTAAGAAAATGAGAAAAAAAAAAGATAAAAAAATATTCAAAAAATATTCAAAAAATATTCAAAAAATATTCAAACAAATTCAAACAAAATTCAACAAATTGAAACAAAAATGCAAAATATTCAATCAATTCAATCAATTTAAAAAATTTTTTAATTTTAAAATTAAATGCTAAAAACCTATGTTTAAAAGCAGTTAATAAATGAATGAATGAATGAAATTTTAAAATTTTAAAATTTTTAAAAATTTAAAATTTTTAAAAATTTTTAAAATTCAAAAAAAATTTAAAAATTACAAAAATTCAAAAAAATTTAAAAAATTCAAAGAAATCAAAAAATTTAAAAATTTTTTAAAAATTTTAAACTACTACTAAACTCCACTATTTAGCATTTGCATCTTTAAAAATGCTAGACCCATTTCCAATGCGTTTCGCATTTAGCATTTTGTGAAAATTTGAATTTTTGTTCGGAAAAATATTTGAATTCTTTGAAGTAGGCTTTGAAATGTTAAAAATTTGAAGAAAATATCAATGAAAACTAGACGGTTTTTAGCATTTTTATCGCATTTTCTCAAGATGCTGAAAAATGCTGTTTTAAGAACAACAACAATTACACGTAATTCAAAGCCGCATTTTTGAGCATTTTTTAAAAATGCTGAAAAATGCTAAATGCGTCTGTAGTGGAAACAGCCCCTTAGTATGCCTATTAAAATGTTGAATTGTCAAATTAACAAAAAAAATGCCTACTTCAGTGAATAAAATATTCAAAAAGCAAAGTTAAATGCAAAAAAATTCAAAAATATTCAAAATCCGAGCTCTATATATTACTCTCAATTGACTGCTGCGTCAGTCAATATAAGCGTCAATTTTCTAGGTGTTGGGTTTCTTAAAGAAAAATGCAATCGATGGTCTATCTCGACTGGTTCTGGGTGTTACACACAACCACACAAACGCAATATACTTTCGACACAGAGTGTGTCGGGTATAAGAACTAATGATGCAATTCGATTTGTCGTTGCTGAAATAGTGGGAAACCATTTTCTGTCTTAAAAATTCCTTGTAAAAAACTAGCACAGTGTTCTTAAATGAGAAAAATTTTATCCTACTATAAGTATAAAGAAGAAAATGTAAAAAAAAAAAGAAAAACTAATTATTACAATATTAATTTCCATTCATAAAAAAAAAAGAACATCCTGTAAGACTCCTTTTTTCTCTTCAATATTCCAAATAGCCGACAAGGACTACTTTAAGCAAAGCGAAATACGGAAGTTGCTTTTACGGTGTTCCTCCCACTCCCACTCTCAGACCAAACTGAAAATCTTTTGCTTCCTGCTTCAAACTTTATTAAATTAAATCCTTTTTATAAGTAAAGTTCTTGCAAATACTTTCCACGAGAACTTTTTATGCCCATAATATTTCCGCGGCTTTTCCAATGCGGCGTTATATGCACTGCTCTATATGCCTTAGGCTTTACGCTCTATACTCTACGCTCAATGCATTAATGCCCGAATGTTCCCAAAGCTGACAATGATGCTGAGCGGTAATGACGACGTTGGCATAACTCTACAAAGGCAAAAGGAAACTTCATTGCATTCAACTTTCGCCAAGTTTTCCGCGCACGAATCGGTGTCCGTTTTGGCTCAATGTTTTATGCCACAAGCGAAGGCAAGAGGAAGAAGCAAAAAAAAAAAAAAAAAAAAATTTAATAATAATAAAAATAAAGAGGAAAAGAGAAAAGAAAAGGTAAAAAGATGTTTCTACTCAAAGAATGTTATGGTGAAAGTCTGCCAGCCATTCTTGATTCCACTTCACTCTACTCTACTCCACTTCACTCCATTCAACTTAGCTCGACTCAGTTCAAATCAATTTTTTCTTCATTTTTTTTTTTATTTTCAAATTTCTTCCTTTTCTCGCGATGAAAGCAAGGAACAACAAGTTTTGTAAGCGAAACACAACGTGTTTTTTGTTCCCCTGTTTGCTGCAATGAGAGAGTAAAATATTTTCTTTTAACTGAAATCTTGTTAGTTAATTCGTTGGTTTAGCCATCGGTGCGGTTGTTGTATACACTAAACACAATTTAAGTTTATGGAGGCATTCCTTCTATTTTTTTCTTTTTCTATATTTTTTGTTGTTTTGTTTTTTTGTTTGTTCTTCTTTTTTTTTCTCTTTTTTTTTGTGTTTATTCTTGTTGGTTTTCCCGTTGCCATCATCTCACGCAAGAATTCAACTTCAATGCAAGAAGAAATAGGAAAAGGGAAATGCAAGAAGAAACATGTCGTACCCGCTGCGACTAACAACGGCAACAACAGCAACAACAAGACAATAAAACTGACAGGTTGAGGCAGGTTCAGCGGGCCGGGTCATGGGACAGATTGGACAAAAAGAAGAAAAGAAGAAACGCAGACAGAGTTGATGTGCATTAACATTTGAGTGCGCGCGCATACCTTGAAAATGTTAATTAGCACGAATCTTTTCAAATTCCGAGCATGCTAATTAGCTGCACTTTGAGACTTAATTTTTTGTTTCAAGGTTCCATAGACTCCAAACTCAAAGGCGGTGCGGGAAATGCGGAACATGTAATGTGTAATGTGTAATATGCGTATTGTTGGTACTAAAGCAAAGAAGAGGGACTTTGGGTTTTGTGGCTTTGCTCGCAATTGTCAATTCAAATTCAAATTGAAAAATCTGATGAGCAGAAATCACAACGAAGAGAAATCTAAGCAGACCTCATTATAACAAAGCATAACGAATGATACAAAAGATATTCGTTTTAAGAAATCATTGGTACACATTACGTTCATTTTAAGATGAATAACGAACTTTGAATACTTTTGATTTCTCTGCTCTCTGCCCCTCTCTCTATATCTGCCCCCCATTTCACTTCCTCTTTCTTCATCTTTATTCCTCTTTGTTCCTCTTTGTTCCTCTTTGTTCCTCTTTGTTCCTCTTTGTTCCTCTTTGTTCCTCTTTGTTCCTCTTTGTTCCTCTTTCTTCGTCTTTTTTCCTCTTTCTTCCTCTTTCTTCCTCTTTTTTCTTCTTTCTTCTTCTTCTTTCTTCTTCTTCTTTCTTCTTCTTCTTTCTCTTTCTTTTCTTTTCTTTCTTCTTCATTCTTCTCCCTTCATGTTTCTTTCTCTTTCTTTCTCTTTCTTTCTCTTTCTTCTCTTTCTTCTTTCTTCTTTCTCTTTCTTTCTCTTTCTTTCTCTTCTTTCTCTCTTCTTTCTCTTTTCTCTTTCTCTTTTTCTTTCTCTTTCTTTCTCTTTCTTTCTCTTTCTTTCTCTTTCTTAATCTTTCACTCTCTCTCTGACTCTTTCCCCCACTCTTTCCACCACTCTTTCCACCACTCTTTCCACCACTCTTTCCACCACTCTTTCCACCACTCTTTCCACCACTCTTTCAACCACTCTTTCCACCACTCTTTCCACCACTCTTTCCACCACTCTTTCCACCACTCTTTCCACCACTCTTTCCACCACTCTTTCCACCACTCTTTCCGCTCTCTCTCACCCTCTCTTTCCTACTCTTTCTCACCCTCTCTTACGCTCTCTCTCCCACTCGCTCTCACCCCTTCTTTCTCCCCTCTCTCTCACCTCTCTCTCCTCCACTCTCTCACCGTCTCTTTCCCTCACTCTCTCGCACCCTCTCGCGCCCTCTCTCGTTCCCTCTATCGCACCCTCTATCGCACCTTCTCTCATCTTCTCTCATCCACTCTCATCGACTCTCTCCCAATGAATTTCTGCTCCTCTGCTCCTTTTCTTTCTCTCGTTGTTGGCTCCCTCTTCTGGTTCCCTATTTCATACTGTCTATATCTTTCCTTTTCTCTTAATTTTTCTCTCTCTTTGCCTTTCTATTCATCAAATCTGGAAATGCACTCTAGGATTGTTTTTTTTTTTTTTCAGAAGCTCGCTTCAATTTCGAGCTTTTCATTGTAGCAAACGGAGCAATAAAATTTTTCAACAAAATTACTTACACCTAACAATTTATAGCTCACAAGAGGACAGCTCTGCGTATGAGTGATTTCAGCATCGCGCCATCAATACAAACATCATACGCAGGGTGGGGCCGAACATTGTAATGTTATTGGAAAAGTGGTTTTAATTTCATTATTCTAGGGCACTTTAAAATTATGAAAATTAATTGAAAAAATTTTAAAGAAACAGAAATCTAATTTCGTTAAAAGCGAGAATTTCCTTACCTCATCTCATGTTGTTTATACATAGAAGACATTCACTCACAGTTCTCTTAGTAAAAGTGGTTTTTGGTACCTCTTCAAATTTTCATTTTAGCAACTTAAGTGGGCCAACTAAAGCCGTCAAATGTTTAGACGAAGAAGTTAAGTCACTAAAACGTTAAAACGCCATAAAGCCACTAAGCCATTGGACTAACTTTAAAAGTCCTTTAAACAAAAAAAAAAGTACCTACACAATATCAAGTGTCTGCTTGTATTGAAGTGCTAACCATTTTCATTTCAACGAAGTGCAGAACAGTTGCAAAGAGACTGAAGAGCAAGCAAAGAAAAAAAAAAAAAAAACTTAGAAAAACAGCAAAAAAAAAAATCTATGTTTTGTTGAAGTGGGAGCGCTTAAATTATTATAAGTAATGGCAATGAACACATTTTCGCCTCGATTACCAGGAAAAACGGACGGAAAAATGATGTGCAAAGCTCTGGGCTTTATTTGTCTAGGAAAAGGACGAAAAGCAAAGAACTCTTAAAGAAAATTAAATATTCTCCGAAATGATTGAGAAAGTCCAGTTAATTGATTGACTTAATGGTGAGTACTTAAAATATCCTTAGAGTCTTTTTGTTTTATGGCTTAAAAATTCATAAAAATTCATTTTATTTTGAGGGGGTTTCTTCGTATTCATTGCAATTAAAAATTCTATGTAGGAAAAAAATATTTAAAAAATTGCCAGAAAATTTATTTCGAATGATTTTTTGGGCATAAGTCAAAGATTTTGAGAACATTTGATGCATTTTTGACATTTTTCGTCGTTTTCAACGCGATTTTTTGTCATATTTAGGTCATTTTTTCGAGTCCTAGCTATTAAGTTATCACCAAATTGTCCTCAAGAATTATGTAGGTTCAGAACTTTCCCGATCGGTTTGCATTTTAAAACTCGTGAATGCTCTTTAGTTTCATTTTTAGCATTAAATCGGATTAAATAAATTTTGTTCCTATCGACACAGCTAAAAAGTATGCTACAATATATAATTTGCCTTATTTATGAAGGGTGTTATAGTCAGGCGAACCTGAAAATGTAATATCCGACACAGATAATAGGTAAGCTAAATAAAATATGTTTAAATATTTTTTACAACACCATATGACGAATTACCGGAGTACCGGAGGTACCCCTAAAATAGTCACATCGGGTCCATTCTCGAACTTGTTCTTGCTCATGTCCCCGCAAACTTGCATACCAATTTCGTCAAGAAAGCTTAACTCCTTCAATAAGAAAACTATAGAAAGACAAACGGACAAGCAGACGGACGTACGGACCTGGCTAAATGTAATCTCCTGGCGATTCTGATAATTTCCATACATATGTATGTACGGTCTATCTGGACTGGTTCTGGGTGTTACACACAACCATACAAGGTGTTGAGCGGTACTTACACTAACAAAGTCAAACAAATACACATCCAGAGAGAGAGCGAGAGAGAGAGAGAAGAGAAGAGAGAGAGAGAGATGAGAGAGAGAGAGAGATGAGAGAGAGAGAGAGATAGAGAGAGACAGAGATAGAGAGAGAGAGAGAGAGAGAGAGAGAGAGAGAGAGAGAGAGAGAGAGAGAGAGAGAGAGAGAGATAGAGAGAAAGAGAGAGAGAGAGAGAGAGATAGAGAAGAGAGTAGAGAAGAGAGAAGATGAGAGAGAGAGATAGAGATAGAGATGAGAGATAGAGAGAGAGAAGAGATAGAGATAGAGAGAGAGATAGAGATAGAGTAGAGAGAGATAGAGAGAGAGAGAGAGAGAGAAGAGAGAGATAGAGAAGAGAAGAGATAGAGAAGAGATAGAGAGAGATAGAGAGAGAGATAGAGAGAGAGAGAGAGAAGAGATAGAGAGAGGATAGAGAGAGATGAGAGAGAGAGAGAGATAGAGAGAGGATAGAGAGAGAGAGAGAGAGAAGAGAGAGGATAGAGAGAGAGAGAGGATAGAGAGAGAGAGAGAAGAGAGAGAGAGATGGAAGAAGAGAGAGAGAGAAGAGAATAGAGAGAGAGAGAGATAGAGAGATAGAGAGATGAGAGAGAGAGAGAGAGAGAGAGAGATAGAGAGAGAGAGAGAGAGAGAGAGAGAGAGAGAGAGAGAGAGAGAGAGAGAGAGAGAGAGAGAGCGAGAGAGAGAGAGACGAGAGAGAGAGAGAGAGAGAGAGAGCGAGATAGAGCGAGATAGAGCGAGATAGAGAGAGAGATAGAGAGCGACGTGCCCACGTTGTTTTTGGAAAAACAATCAGCCAAAATAACCTTTCACATGAATTCTATCAACTCCGACCGCCGAAAAGTATGTTTTAGTTATTCAAAGCTCTACGGTTACGGGAGTGCTGGCGCTGGTGCAAGTTTTGCTGCTGGAATCAGGACGACTGTAAATGTCGTCTTCCGTTCGTAGAAGTTATTCGACGCAAATGTAATCAAATTGGAACAAATTCAAAACAGGAAATTGGTTTAAGTGCATTTTAGTGTCAGCAACTGCCAAAATTTTCCATCCCAACAATTTCATACGTTAAGCAAAAGAACAGAAAAAAAGACAAAGGACAAATAACAAAAAAGTAATACTAAATCTAATAAAAACAAAAATACCATACGATTCAATTAGTTAATGAGTTTTCCAATCGTTTGAATTTCATTCTCGATTCATTTTTTGTCTTTCAAATCTCATTCAAATTAGGATATTTGATTTTACTTTAACGATAATTATTTTTTTATCACTGGCGCAACAGTTTGACTGGATCCAGACCGAAAACTTCTCACACTCCTCTCACCCGATTCTATGTATGTGTGTGTTTGGGAAAAAGTGCCATTGACTATGTTTGATTGATGCTTTGATTTGCAATTATTTATGTGAAGCATTTTAGGCCCCTTAATCCGTGATCTATCAACTTAACCCTTGCGCGGCTGAACTTGCTTATAATCAACATTCGAAAGAGAGAGAGGACCTCTTTCTGCAGTTACGACTATGTGATACAGAATAATTTGTTGACTTAAACGGAGTTTGGTAGATAAATGTTTTAAGGAAAGAGAATGCAGAGAAATCCTTTGATGTCATCTTTTGAGAAAAGTGAATTCAGATGGACACGGCCTTGTCTAAATTGTCCCGGTATTGCTGCTCCTTTCCGTATATAATTTTTCTGACCTATCTCGAGGGGCTCTGGACGACGCACACGTACGAAAAAAGTCAATATACCCTCGACCCATATAACTATGTCAGCCATAAAATAAAATTTAAAAAATAAAAAGAACTTCGTCCAAAAGGTAACGCAAAATAACAATGGCAGCGATTCAAAGTTGTCCACCGATGACAACACACGGCATAACACAAACTAATCTAAATGAAATAAGTTTGCTGAAAGTTCAAAACACCATTTGCATTGAAAGGAAACAAAATGGCAGCATAAAATGGAAAGAATCACAGGGAACAGCAGCCGCACAGCGAACATCCTTTGTAGGTATTTTGCACAGATTACAACTTTTCATATTTAAAATTCTTAAAAGGACTGCTTGGCAAGCGGTATTTTTAGTTTTTTTCTAAAATATCTCAAATGTGTTTTTATGTTGGTTATTTTATTGAAAATGATTTCTCGAAAACATGAAATATTTTCATTGCTCTCTCTCTCTCTCTCTCGCTCTCTCTCTCTCTCCTCTGTCTCTTCTCTCTCTCTTTCTCTCTTTCTCTCTTTCTCTCTTTCTCTCTTTCTCTCTTTCTCTCTTTCTCTCTCTTTCTCTCTTTCTTCTCTTTCTCTCTTTCTCTCTTTCTCTCTTTCTCTTCTTTCTCTCTTTCTCTCTCTTCTCTCTTTCTCTCTTTCTCTCTCTTCTCTTCTCTTTCTCTCTTTCTCTCTTTCTCTCTCTTTCTCTCTTTCTCTCTTTCTCTCTTTCTCTCTTTCTCTCTTCTCTCTCTCTTTCTCTCTTTCTCTCTTTCTCTCTTTCTCTCTTTCTCTCTTTCTCTCTCTTTCTTTTCTTCTTTCTCTCTTTCTCTTCTCTCTTTCTCTCTTTCTCTCTTCTCTCTCTCTTCTCTCTTTCTTTCTCTCTCTTTCTCTCTTCTCTCTTCTTTCTCTCTTTCTCTCTTTCTCTCTTCTCTTTCTCTCTTTCTCTCTTTCTCTCTTTCTCTCTTTCTCTCTTTTCCCTTCTCCTTTTCTCCTCTTTCTCTCTTTCTTCTTTCCTCTTTTCCTCTCTTTCTCTCTTTCTCTCTTCTCTCCTTTCTCTCTTTCCTCTCTTTCTCTCTTTCTCCTTCTTTTCTCTCTTCTCTCTCTTTCTCTCTTCTCTCTCTTTCTCTCTTTCTCTCTTTTCTCTCTTTCTCTTCTTTCTTCTCTTTCTTTCTTCTTCTTCTTTCTCTCTTTCTTCTTCTTCTTTCTCTTTCTCTCTTTCTTCTCCTTTCTCTTCTTCTCTCTCTTTCTCTCTTCTCTCTTTCTTCTTTCTTCTTTCTCTCTCTTCTTCTCTTTCTTCTCTTTCTCTCTTTCTCTCTTTCTCTCTTTCTCTCTTTCTCTCTTTCTCTCTTTCTCTCTTTCTCTCTTTCTCTCTTTCTCTCTTTCTCTCTTTCTCTCTTTCTCTTCTCTTTCTCTCTTCTCTCTTTCTCTCTTTCTCCTTTCTCTCTTCTCTCTCTTTCCTCTTCTTTCTCTCTTTCTCCTCTTTCTCCTCTTTCTCTCTTCTCTCTTTCTCTCTTTCTCTCTCTTCTCCTCTTTCTCCTTCTTCTCTCTCCTTCTCTCTCTTTCCTCCTTCTTTTCTCTCTTTCTCCTTCTCTCCCTTTTCTTTCTCCTTTCTCCTTTCTCCCTTTCCCTTTCCCTCTTTCTCTTTTCTTCGCTCCTTTCTCTCTTCCGCTCTTTCTCTCTTCCGCTCTTTCTCTCTTCCGCTCTTTCTCTCTTCCGCTCTTTCTCTCTTCCGCTCTTTCTCTCTTCCGCTCTTTCTCTCTTCCGCTCTTTCTCTTTTCCGCTCTTTCTCTCTTCCGCTCTTTCTCTCATTCTCTCATTCTCTTTTTCTCTCTATCTAAATGCATAAGGAAATATTCTTTTTCTTGAGCTCGCTCGTCCAATCTGCTAATGCATTTAAACATTTCAAAGGGATTCCTTCCCTTTGCACATGAAAGGACATGCCCATTTCGAACGTCATCTTCAGTTCTTTATTATCATTTCAATTCATATCAGCTTCTGTCAATGCCTTAGAGAAGGTTACGATTTCAGCCATCAAATTCAAATTTCCAGTTGAGCATTCCCAGGCGAAAATCAAACCGTAATTTAATCAGCACGACAGCCTTTGATTGCAGGATTGCGAGCCATGAAAATGGAATAATATTTTATGCAAAATTTAAATTCAAAATTTCAATTAAATGGTGCCAAAAAAAATGTTTTGTGTTTCGGAAAAGCTTTATATATTTATTTTTATATTGTCCTCACTAGTTAAATATGCAGGCCAAAAAAAAAGTTTTAGATTCCTAACGATCTCGCACCGAGGAACACTTCACGAAGGAATTTATTCATTCGCGAATAACATTTACACGCTTTCTTCTGTCGAAGGGGACGAAAAATTTATATTGCAAGGAAAAGGATTCGCCGAAAATTCCATTCAGGAGAAGAATGAATAAAATAACAACGAGTAAAAGGAAATTATTTCAAGAGGATTTAACAATAATATTTCTCCTTCTCGTAAATATGAATAAATTGAAGCACAAATCGATGAAATGGAGAATCTCCCTTTCCACACTCTTTCCCGCTGCTGCTGCTGCTGCATCTCAGATTGAAATTGCGAACGCATAATTGAGAAGCAAGAGATTTTGCAAGGCCGAAAGTCTTTCCTTGAAATTGAAATTCCTGGAATTTAATACAAATTGGCCGTACGCAAGAACTTCGACTGCGGATTGCGGACAATTTGATCAAAAACTTTCGTTAGAGAAACTTTAGTTTGGACCACAAATCCTACAAATTTTGTTTGGGCTTCGGGTTTTCCTTGACTCAAATGGTTTGGATATTTGGATATTTTAAGCCGCCTCAAAGGTTTACCCAGCTGTCGCCTATTATCGCATTTTATTCATAATACATACATACATAAGACAGGACTGTCGAGCTTCCTCGTTAAAAAATCGAAAGGCATGAGAGAAAGATCGATGATCGGATCGTCGAGGGTATTCGAATTATGTTGAAATCTTTTCTTAAGCTGAATTTTTTAGTGCCAATTTATGCACCATACTCACAGGATCGATCATGCATGCTGCTTGATTACGACTAATATTTAAAAGCCTTAGGCTCACATTATATTACCATGAAGCGCATGTACAGAATAATGTGTTTTTCTTACTTCAAAACTTATGAAAATGGACAGAAAGAAAGAAAGAAAAAAAAAGGATAAATATTTTCTTATCGTAATACTTACAGTTAACTGGATGCATGAATACGCGAGTTCTGTAAAAGAAAAATGAAGGCGATTAGTTACAAATAATCGTTAGTCGAACACATACATATTGGCAAATAGATTCGGGAATAGTCAAAGTGAGGAGATACAAAGAATTCAAAAGAACTAAATAACGGGATATGTTAACACTGAAATTCCGGAGACATTTTTCACTTTGCACACATTATGAGCTTTTACCATCGCATTACGCAGCAATGTTCTCTCAGCCATTGAATATGTATCGACGAAACGAAGCCATTGCGAACGACAGAACCCAAAACCGTTAACCGAAAACAGAAAACAGAAAAACCCTAACTCAACTTAAAACCTAACCAATGACATTCAATAAACTCGCACGCATCCTTGTGTCCTCGTTGGTGGGCCTCCATGGGTGTGGGCGTAGTGTGCCACATGAGGAAAATGCTCTCGTACAATTTCCGTTTGAGGAATTACCTACATTCTCACAAAAGCACAAGTATGTATAGCGCATTTCAATTGTAAAGGGATTGCGAGAAAGAGAGAGAGAGAGAGAGAGAGAGAGAGAGAGAGAGAGAGAGAGAGAGAGAGAGAGAGAGAGAGAGAGAGAGAGAGAGAGAGTCGGAGGGCACGATCGAACGAGCATTATTCCACCGCATGTATTTAGAAGGCAAAGCGTTAAAAGCGAAACGTTCAATAATTCGCGAAACTTTTAAACACGCCAACACATGAGCGCACCACCTCGCAGCACACAGTCCTCACACTCCCGCCCCGAAACAAAAAGACCGGCAACCCGTCCATCGGTCGCCTAGTTATTTTCGTTGCTTTGCTATAGCAATTCCCAAAACATGATTTAAAACATTGAAGTAACCGCAAAAGTGAAGAAGATGTTAGTCTTTGGGTGAAGGAGAAGGAGCAGGAGCAGGAAAATGAAAAGGCAAAGCACAGCAACGACACGTAATTTTCGAAGAGCACGGAAAGCACCTGGTATAATGCATAGCCGTGAAGACGAGAATTTCACACTGAGCTTGTGCGTATGTTTGCAACTTCCAGAACCAGTCGAAAGGGGCCCGATATAATTTGTATACACAGAGAAAAAAAAAAAAAAATTTTCCTTTTGAATCAACCATATTTCAGGTTGAATTGACAGGATAATTTTCAAAAATGGATTTAAATTTAAATTGTTGAACCAACCACGGACGTAATTGAAATGACAAGATAATTTTTAAAATAAGAAAAAAAATTGCTTAAATAAACCCATTAAAAAGAAATGTCAAAACAAATTTATTTAACGTTCAAAGCAAATGGCCACAGAGTCCTCTGCTGAACATAGCCCCCATTCATCCGATTTTATCACTCCGTTGTCGTGTGACTGCTTTCGCAATGCTTAAAAAGTTCTAAGATGAATAAATATATTATATGTACTATTTTATAAACCAAATGAGAATTATACACAACGAAAAATTTATATATATGTATATATTATATATAATATGTAATTAAAAATTTTTCTTTTCAAATCAACCAAAAAATGTTGTTGACTCAACGATTTTTCTTTTGAAATTTTTGTTCTGCTCGAAAATCAAAAGGACTGTGAATAACAATGCGCCGTTTAAAAAAAAAAAATCATGGTTAATTTCGCTCAGTGTAGAATGGATCATAATTATGAGGAGAATTAAGCCATGTACGTCCGTCCGTGCTTACGTGCCTCCGTCCGTTTTTCCATCTGTATACAGTTATCTTATCGAACGAATTTATCCTATCTTCATTAAATTCAGAAAATAGATTTATGGAGTAACAAGGATTTCGAGAATCGGTTTGATCGGACCTTTTAAGAGTTGCTCCAGTACTGGGATCTAGTGTTGCGACCAATAAAAATCTTCAAAAAATCTGAATTTTTCGAGATATTTCAATTAAATTTGAAACTTAAGCTTACATTTTGGGGCCCATATATTTTGTCCACGTGGGTGTGGCGCTCGTTAAATATATTAAAATAAATATATCTATTCATTTAACTGTGCCGGGTATTGTATTGTCTTGCTTGCCTAACCAGAGCACCCTTACTTGTTTTCCTTTCTTTTCTTCTAATCACGTACCGAACTTTTTTTTTTTTTTTTGGTATTATAGCTAAATCCGTTGAACGTTGAGCACTGAACGTCGGAAAACTTTTGGGAACGAACGAAAATGTATTTACCTATGAAAGTTTACGTAGAAGTCTTACGATAAATGCGAGGAAAAGGCGCTTACAGGCGCGAGAACTTAACCGCAAACGTGAAAACGGCTTATCACAGCGTATCGAAAGTAACGATAAAGGCACACGCACTTCAAACTAGGCAAGTTTTATTTCGTTTTCTTTTCTTTTTTTTTTCCTCTTCCGTCTTCCGTCGTCTTCTGGTACAAATTTAAGTGCTAGCTAAGCCCCTGCACTAAGCTCTTCCTTTCTTCCATAATCCTCCATAAAAGTACTCAATCGAAATCAATCGGAACTCGTTAAATGGTATTACATTCATACATTTACAAAAAACGCATTTTTAGCAGGACAAGCATGCACCCATGCTTTCAGTGGGACATTGGATCCAGAAATCCACAAGAAATTTCGACGAACTCTTTGGATGACTCTATGAAAAAAACAAAAACTGTTAAATCATTATTTATCCGTTTGCTTACTGGGAAGATTTCGAAGGCCATTAAGGGGCTCATACTCCGGTTTTTTTTTTTTCAATTTCTTCATGAAAACTGACCTCTTGCCACCCCTAATTATAGGCAGGTGGCTAAAATTTTTCGAGAGGACGTTTATGACCAACAGCTCAAAGCATAAACATCAGACAAACCATCAGAAGTGTCATATAACGACGATGCGTGTGTGTATGAATTGCTCTATCTCCCAAACTACTTTAATGCCCATTATGAAACTTATACAGTATGTTTTCAACACTTCAAGCTTTAATTCGAAAAAAAAAAAAAAAAATAAAATAGGTTAAGTTGTTTAAATTAAGCTTTAAAGTTTTTACCTCTGATTTTACACTGAAAAAAAAATTTTTTTTTTTAATTTTTCCAACATTATCAAAAATTTCAATAAATTTCCTTTACATACCGTTAATTTTTGTATTTGCAAAAAAGAATTTTTTATTCGAAAATTTGCATGCAAAAAACAAACCTTATCTTTATTTTCGTCGATCTTTCGAAGCCTATACCTCGAAAACTAAGAGCAATACAACAAAAATGTTGTTTACCCCTTAATTCATATTCTTTAGAGGTACAATTGAGCCGAATATGAAAAATTTTCAAAACAACAATTTTTTTTCGTTGTTCGTTTCACGTGGAATTCCCCATATACATATTAACAATAAACACCTCCTACAAGTTCGTAGTTCGAGCATGCTCATGCGAGCGGCTAGGCTCGGCTCGATGCAATGCTCGATCGTAAGTGATGATGTTGGCGAGCCCATACATCAACCAACATTACCCCTTACGATCGAGCATTGCTTCGAGCCGAGCTGTTCGAGTGTGGATTAGCCACTTAACGCTTCATTTCATTTCATTTTCATTTATTTCACTAGTCACCACAGAAGTTAAGTTATTAAGAATTTTAAAGAGAGATATGTGTATGTACTTTTATAATAGTGTAGATATTAATAAATTGGAAATTGACCGTTTAAGGGAAGTTTTTAGTTTGAAAATTCGAAAGAAAAAAATTTATTTTTATTTTTGTATCTTTAAGTTTTAAAAAGTAATGTGAGTGTATCAACCTAATTGAAAAATCCCTTTATGGTGTTCAACAAAGCAAAGAAAATCTCTTTTTCCCTTTTGCCAATATTTGTTGCCTCAATTCCCTCAAAATGGGAAATATCCCTCTACCTGGCAACACTTGGGTCAAAGGCAAGTCCTTCTTACGAAATTGACCTGCTCATTACTGATGTAAACGTAGCCATATTTAAAAATGTATTTATGTATAATTGTAAGTGTAATTCTTACAAAGAACAACTGCGAATAATCATTGAAAGCTTAAAGCATTTAATTCGCTTCCACTCGAGTTTGTACGAAATGAAAAAAAAAAAACAAAAACAAGGAGGACGAAAATAACGTGTCCATTACCATCTTTTCGACTGCGTTGCCATAAGCCTTAGTTATTTGTACGTACGCAGGTATTTTCGATGTTATCGAACGACATTCTGTCACGCTCCGAGTCATTTAATACAACTTTAAATAGCTAAAGCACGCCTTTTTGACAATGAAATGGCCATAATCCCCCACTTAGAGCGAAGAATGGAGTCTTTAAGATGAATATTAAATGCACATTAACGATGTTGACAGGTTGTTCATTTCCTTGTCGACAAAAATTTGTATTCTTAACGGCAGAAACCATTTAAATAGCACTTAATCAAAGAACTCTTAGCAGTATAAGTATCATGAAGATATATATGTATGTAGGTATACAAATTTAAATTGTATCACGTCGAGTGAAAGATGAACTTTCTACCGGCGGGAGAGTGGTATATCCGGTCTACATGACTGAAAAATCAATCCTAATGCAAATCATTTGTATTCGACTTATCCATATCCCTCGTATAAGAATATTGCGAAAATTACAGACCGGATGGTCTCTTCTGCCAGTGCCCTCTATACATAGGAAAAAAATCAACAATATTGTTGATAATTTCCAAAAATTATTACTAAAATTAACTCAAACAAATATTTTCGATCACCTTTCATCGTATGCAGTACAATATGCATCAGAACGTGCCGGCACGACGTATGAGTGATATTTTAAAATCACACAGCCGAACATTCCACATACGACAGTCTCACTCAGCGTAAGGGACCGCTTGTTACTGTTTCCGATAAAGATTTTTGTGGAAAATTTACGATTTTTGTTTTTTTTTTTTTTGGAAAATTTTGACAGTTTGAGAGGGGAGCCTCAGAAAAGAATTTAACCCTTTCGCAGCTACAGAGACAATACGTTAAAAAATAAATAATAATAAAAAGGTCGTAAGCTGGATTCGAAACCGATCGCATCTTCCTTTCCACATTCGACAATCAGAAAATGTTTTTTCCTGATTGCCTAAAAATTAATAATTGAAATGATAACAATTTATATGAAAAATTATTGTTAAAAAGCCCAAAAATGGATATTTCAAAAAAATTAAAGCGAAAAAGAAAAAATCAAAAGTTTGTCATGACACTAATATGACCCGAGGGTAAATATACTTATAAGGTTTTGCCGAGATATAAGGACGCACAATCAAAAAATTTCCATTTAAAATCATTATTTTTATGCATTCCAGGAAGGTTTTTATGCTTTGGCAATTCCATGCTGAGGTTTTGTACTCCAAAATTGGATTCCTAAGTAGGCAGGACATATTCTTTATGCATGATTTTTAACAATTCCTGTTATAAAATTTCATCTGAACATGCATCTGCTTCTTAACTCGAAATCCCGCGCGATAGGGATAACAGAAAGCATAACAAACGGGCCTTAATCGACGACATGAACATATTTTTTTCTTTTAAACTTTGTTGTATAAGTCCTTTTTTTTTTATGCGCGACAGTCAATGAAAAGTTTTATATTTGCTTCCTTAAATTATCAACAATCAAACTTTATCTCATAAATTTATTAAAAATTTATAAAAAATTTTAAGGGTTTTATGAATTCACTGGAAATCACTTTTGAACATAATTTCGTAATGCGGAAAGTCGGTTTTCTGGAAAAGGAAACCAGATATAAACAAGTAAGG
Organism: Chlorops oryzae; assembly: GCA_020466095.1. Taxonomy (NCBI): domain Eukaryota; kingdom Metazoa; phylum Arthropoda; class Insecta; order Diptera; family Chloropidae; genus Chlorops; species Chlorops oryzae. The sequence continues at coordinate 165,847,790 of CM035806.1, forward strand.
GTGCTATAGTCAGATGAGCCTGACTAAACAATACCCGACACAGATACACATGTTCAAATAATTTTTAAAACGCGCCCAAAGAACAGGACCATTAAGAAAGAATATTGAAGAGATTTTTAAGGTCATAAGGGGCCCTATACACCAAAATTTGTTCAATATCCTTATGAAAACCACTCTTTTGCCACGCCCACTTTTCAAAATTTTTGGAATTCTAATCGGAGGCTAATCAAATTCTAAATATATTTAAGAAATTTCGAAAAATTCTGATTTTTTGGCAGTTTTGGGATTTTTGTGACAGACCCTAGTACTGGAGGTACCCCTAAAAATGGTCCGATCGGGTCCATTCTCGAACTTGTTCTAATTCATGTCCCCTTGACCACGCATATCAAATTTCATCAAGATAGATCAACTTTTTCGATAAGAAAACTGTATACAGACAGACAGACATATCCAAATCGAATCTCCAGCTGACGCTGATCATTTCCATACATATGTATATATGCAAGTATGTATGGCCTATCTCGACTGGTTCTTGGGTGTTACACACAACCACACAAACGCAATATACCCTCAACGCAGAGTGTGTTGGGTATAAAATATTTTTGCGCTCATTTGCCTCGCATAAAATCCTTCAGATTAATTTTGAAGCACTGCTGGGCAATTTGGTTACAATTTTTGTGTCTTTTATTTTATGAAAAATTTCTGAAAAGTTTCTGTATCACCTGTTGTTAGCATCTATGAGCTGGAAGAGGTATTACTTGCGATTTTCTTTTTTGATATTTTTTTTTTCATTACTGCTTTTATTGTGTCCTTAATTAGGGTTCTGAAGCGGCAATAAGAAATTTTTTATATACGTTTGTAGAAAAATATACAAATTTCTTTTTTTTTTTTTTTACATAAATTACTCTCAACAATTTCAAAATTTCATACTCGCTTACTTTACTGCTTGTCCTTCTTGTGGATTTCAGCTGAGGTAAGCGAAAAAGTATAAAAGGACAAAGTAAGGAAAGTGGTTTTGTTTATATTATTTAATTTTTTTTTTTTGGAATATATTTTCATGCAGAAAAGGGTTTAGGATTTGCGGCATATGCTGCTTCATTCCACTAAAAAAAAAAAAAAAAAAAAACCAGATATCCTTTTTGCTACTTTCACCAGTTTGCCTCCTGCTTTTGCTCGTCCTCGTCCGTCGGCATCCGCACCTCGTTGGACGTGGTGTGCACAGTGGTTATATTTAACCGCAAATTATTCCAACTTCACCTAAATATTTATGCATACAAATATTTAGCAATAAACTAATAAAAAGGACAGTCCAAAAAAGGGAAACGACGTAGAAGAGATTGTGCGATATTTATGAAGCAAAGCAGCAACAACAAAAGCAAAAATATTCCTTCTTAATGGCGGACACCAATAAATGACAAATTGGTCAATGGTCTATGAAGACGAAATGATATAAATAAAGAGATATATTCACAAATATCAAACGAAGATAAGAAGAAATTGTGAAAGCCGTAAATGTTTTCTCCTTTTTATCGCTCTTACACACATATGTGTATACAACAACAACAAAGCAAAGGTCGGCATGTTAAATTCTTTTGGTCATCGGCAATGTCACTCTTCTGTTTGCTTCATGCTTGAACTTATGTCGATTTTGAGCTAAAGGAAATTGTAAAGACTTTTACTGTCCTTCGTGCTTATTTTTATTTTTTTTTCTTAACCCAATTCTTTCTTTTCCTTCAAAGGATCTACTTTCGGATATTTCCGGACACCACAGAACCATGTAGATTAAATTTTATTAGCTCAATGTCGTACTGATTTAATATGGCCATATAGAATTTTTTATAGACTTTTGTGTGCCCTCGAATTTTTGTTTGTTGTTGAGCATTGCCTTAAATTTTCCAGTATTTCCAAAATATCGCATGCTGCGGAAGTTCCCATTTGATTGAAAATTGAACATCTAAGTAAGATAAAATCGACATAAAGGCCTAATGTCGACAAAATTCTAAATGAAATTGTGAATTTGTGATTGCGCAAAATGGTGGCGAGATATCTCATTAAATAGTAGCGGAAAGTAGTAGAACACAAAAGCTTCAATTGACGGAAAATAGTTCAATATCGTCTTCTATTCGCTCGAGGTGTTTCTTATTCGGACTTTCAGCACAATAGTTAACATGACGAACATAACGAACGACTATTAAGTTTAGAAGACAATCATTTTAAGTACCTAGAAAACACTTTAGAGTGATCATATTTCCCCATCATAGTGATCATAGAGCCGAAGATATATTCAAAAAAAAAAGTTTCAGGCTCACACATACGAGTCCGAAAAAAGTTTAAAATGGGTCCGAAATATGTGAGATATGTTTATGTAGGCGAAAGTGGGGTAAACTCTGACTCGTGTCTAAATATGACCCCAGCTATAACATGAGAATGAAAAGGCTTCTGGCGATTTTTTCCAACCAGTATAACACATACTATTATGCTGCTGATTTTTAAGCAAATTTTTTCAAATTTTTAATTCATAGGTAAAGTAAAAATTTAGAAATTTAAAATTTCTATATAAAAATTATAACTTTTATGTTTTGGAAAAAAATCGGTAATTTATCCTGATTAAGTTTTTTTTTCATAATTATGCCTCGGAATTTTAATATGTAAAAAAATGAAAAAAAAATTCAAAAAAAATATTCAAAAAAAATATTTTTTTTTTAATTCAAAAAATTCAAACAAAAATAAAAAATTTAAGAAAAAATAAAATTTTAAATCAAAAATTTAAAAATTTTAAAAATTTTAAAAATCTAAAAAAATTTTAAAATTTTAAAAAATTAAAAAAATTTTAAAAATTCACAGTCAAAAATTCCAAATTAAGCCCGAAATCCAACATTGCGAGAGCCCGATGCGACAGTGCGCGACGTCACGAAAATGTTTTGCGTGACGCATTTCAATCTCCAATGAGAGTTTGATAGCATAACTTCGCTTCTAGTAATGCAATATTTGAACCAAGTACCTATCTAACGAGTACCGAGTACTCATAAAAATTATACGTTATCACTTGAGTTTAAATTTTAATTCAAAATTTTCAAAAATTTTCAAAAAATTTTCAAAATGAACCACAGCTCGCGAAATATTCTAAAAGCTCTTTTTGACGGAACAGTGAACAGTTTTTGTTTTTGTTTTATTGGTTTCAATGAGTACCCAATAGCGAGTACTCAAAAAATAGCTACATCATTAACCTGTCAAATTGCCGCCTCGCAACGAGAAATATTCAATTTTTCAAAATTTTCTCGCTACGACGTCTCGCAGTGCGATACATTGGAGCTTGAACCATATGATTGATTGAATGTATTGAAATTTGTGGGCGTCTCGTCTCGCGCTCTCGCATCGGGCTCTCGCATTGTTGGATTTTGGGCTTTAGTTCGATTTAGTATGCATATTAAAATGTTGAATTGTCAAATTATCAAAATAAGCCTACTTCTGTGAATAAAATATTTAAAAAGCACAGTTAAATGCAAAATAATTCAAAAAAATTCAAAATATTCAAAATCCGATCCCTACTCATAATATTGAAGTTGTGTGATAGTAGGTAGTTTAAAAGGGTTTTAAAGGAAAAATAAAAACTTGAAAAAAATATATTTAAGGTTTCTTAGAAAATCGATTTTTATAGAATGTCAACCGTGTGGAAAAATTTTACGCCCCGCCCCCCGATTTTCATAATAATTCAAAAAAAAACGCAAATTTCCAAAAACCGAATTCTTAAGCGTTATTAATCTATTTTTCTTCGTAAGAATAAACTTCGGATATTGCTGAATACAATGGGATATGGTTTGGGTACAGAATTTCTCTGGTTTTAAAACAAGATATAGGGGTTCATATTTAGAACACCAATTTTCAAACCTTCAAAATTTAGTATACTGAATGTTTATAAAATAATCTATATTTAGTAGGCTCTTGATGAAAATTTTATATTGCAAAAACAAAGGTAATGATATTCTCTTGCTAATGGTATGTTAAGTTCTTATCTTGAATATCAGCGTTTTGAATTTATAGCAAAATTTCTTAAGGGGTCAGAATTCTACCATTTTCCCCTACATATAAGGCTCAGAAATATGACTTAGGCCCGATATTACAGTGTATACTTAAGTTAAGGAAGCTTGAAGACTTAAGAACATATAATATCGGGCCTAAATACATGAAAATACCTCATGTATTTTGAACGACTTCAAATCAAAAGTTCCCGGGTTAAAGTCAATAAAGATGAACTATACCTCTTAACAGTACAGTTTCTCTAATGACACCGCCTATAAATACTGTTGACGTTGGAACTAGTTCTCTTGTCTATATTGACGTCAATATAGACATGGGGCCATATGGCGACAGGCTTCCTGCAGGGTAGCGCCATTAATATACAATATGACTCTTATATGGACTCATTCGATGGATGAAGTCGATTTTTTGCTCCAATATGGGGTAACTTTTTGGGGTAAGTTATTATTACAACTATACATTAGGGTTAAAGCTTTGTCATATATAGGAAATAAAACTATTCAGCGGTTTAAGAGATAGTAAGTATGTATAGCCATAAGACTTAAAATCGATCTGCAACCAATCTAACAAAACCAATTATAGGGATTTTCTAAATTTACCAAGAATTTTCAGAGACTCCAATTTGGCCTTGGTTGGCTGACCTCAAAAATGTGCCACAGCGTAAGGAAATCCTTTCCGAAAATATCTAAGCAAAGGAGAACATTTTTCCACAGCAGAGCGATTATTCAAAAGAGCCTGTGATAAAATTACAACAGAAATTTATATAAAAAACGAGAAATCATTCGAAGTTCATAAATTGATAATTTTTGAATCTTTCTGGTTTTATTTTTTTCCCCTTTTTTCTTTCTCCTATAACAATTTGTAGCATCATTAACCCCAATCAATTGAAGAGAGAAAATAAAACTTCAATTTATTAATGCATTCAGCGTGAAGAACCTCTGCAAAGCTTAAGCAATCATAAAATTTTGAGCAGCAAGTTGAGAGTATTTCGTAGAGTTCGACGCCAACGGACTCAGAAGGGCAGCAACCAACAATTAAACGAGCATCATTAAAATCAGGAGCAAGTTAAGCGTATGAACGGCTCATAATGACTCATTAGGGCTTATTCAAAATAATCTGTGCGCTCTTTTTTAAGGTACCTACTTAAATGCGAATTTGTTAAATATATGCTAATATAAGTGAGTGTAAACAGCGACACTACGAGCAGTACGAAACCGAAGGAAGCCGAACAAAATAGAGCAGAAGAGGACCACAGAGGACCGAAGCGGCATTAGAGCTATGAATAAATTATGGTAATTTTATAAGCAGGAGGGACTGCCATAAAAATTCCATTCCGAACTGATTACATGCTACTGTTTGATGGATACTTATAAAAAAAAAAAAAAAAAAATTAAATTTGTCTAGTACAAATTTTAAACATTGCCATTATTTACATTTTCACTCAATTGCATGTGGATTGCGAAAAGGACTGTTAAGTCGAAATTTTGCATTTAACATTAATTGTATTATAAATTTCAATTCATTCAAAAAAGGCATAACTCGAACTGAATCGAGTGGAATTGGCGTTTATATAGTGACTCTTACATACAATTCTCCATATATGTACTCCTCCTCTACCTCTCTCTATCTACCTCTCTCTATCTACCTCTCTCTATCTACCTCTCTCTATCTACCTCTCTCTATCTACCTCTCTCTATCTACCTCTCTCTATCTACCTCTCTCTATCTACCTCTCTCTATCTACCTCTCTCTATCTACCTCTCTCTATCTACCTCTCTCTATCTACCTCTCTCTATCTACCTCTCTCTATCTACCTCTCTCTATCTACCTCTCTCATCTACCTCTCTCTATCTACCTTCTCTATCTACCTCTCTCTATCTACCTCTCTCTATCTACCTCTCTCTATCTACCTCTCTCTATCTACCTCTCTCTATCTACCTCTCTCTATCTACCTCTCTCTATCTACCTTTCTCTATCTACCTCTCTCTATCTACCTCTCTCTATCTACCTCTCTCTATCTACCTCTCTCTATCTACCTCTCTCTATCTACCTCTCTCTATCTACCTCTCTCTATCTACCTCTCTCTATCTACCTCTCTCTATCTACCTCTCTCTATCTACCTCTCTCTATCTACCTCTCTCTATCTACCTCTCTCTATCTACCTCTCTCTATCTACCTCTCTCTATCTACCTCTCTCTATCTACCTCTCTCTATCTACCTCTCTCTATCTACCTCTCTCTATCTACCTCTCTCTATCTACCTCTCTCTATCTCTTCCGCTCTCTCTATCTCTCATCTCTTCGCTCTCCTATCTCTATCTCTTCCCTCTCTATATCTCTCTATCTCTTCCGCTCTCCTCTATATCTCTCAATCTCTTCCGCTCTCCCTATATCTCTCTATCTCTTCCGCTCTACCTATATCTCTCAATCTCTTCCGCTCTCCCTATTTCTCTCTACCTGTCTCCACCTCTATATCTCTTTACCTAATTCCAATATCTCTCCATCTCTCTTCCACTCTCTAAATCGCTCTCTCTCTACATCAATCT